>CM021107.1:517246090-517706124 GCA_007115665.2 Sequoiadendron giganteum
AATCATTAATACAAATTTATTACTAGAATTGATCAACCTTTTCATTTGACCAACTTTGACTAGTGCAAGATTAGTCTTAACTTTATGTGCACGTATAATGTATACTATCCCATCCTTAAAAAGATGATACTTATTCTCCCCCTATAGAAGATTGATTTTCTATCATACAAATAAGGACTCCCTAACACAAGCCCACAAATATCCAAAGGGACACCATCTACTTGTATGTCATCAACAAAGTTTATAGTGATAGAAAATTTCAATTTACATTGTTTTGTTACTTGCAGTTGAGCATCATTGCAAACCCATCCCAGTGGATATGGCTTTGGATGAGGTGTTGTAGTTAAATGGAGTTTATTTACCACCTCTTTAGATATTAAGTTGACTTGAGAACCCATATCAAACAGTGTGTCAATTTTAGTGTGCTTAGAGACAACTTGAATATGAAACAATTCATTTCGTTGTTTATCAACTTTAGGAGTGGATACTTTACTTGTACTTGCACTATGTGCACTTGCATTAGAAATACTTGTATCAACAAAGAGAGTCATACTTTTAACTTTACCTTGGATCTCGGTAGCAACAATCTTTGTCTCATCTTCGAAGTCAGATCCAAGATCATGTTGAATCATTGCAATAGTATTTTGCTTGCCTTTATTTCCTCTGTATCTTTTCGGCCTCAGTTCTGGGTGTAGCTTCCAACACTTCAAATCATCATGCCCCTCTTTCTTACAATGGGAGCATGTGGGCTTATCACCCTCCTTCTTAACTGTAGTTGTCTTTTTACCTTTTCCTTTACCTTTGTCTTTACCTTTACCCTTAAAATTCCCTTGAGACTTAGATGGTTTAATTAAGAAATTATCACTAAAAGTGCTCTTACCCCTTGATTCTAAATGAGTGGCTTGGGATGATACTTCATCCAAATTATTAGGACTCAACATTAGAATGGTATGTATTAGGTAAGAATGGAAACCACCTATGTAATTAAGTAATGTATCTTGAGTATACAAAGGAACACTAAAACAATAACTCATTTTTCTAAACTCATGGGTGTAATCTTGGACAGACTGACCCTTACCTTGCCTAAAGGTTTTCCAGTTCATTGTTAATTGTTGAATATAACCTAAAGGATAATTTTTTTTTTAAGGGCAGCAAAAAATTCCATCCAAGTCATATAAACCTTACCATGGCTCATGCAATTTCCTCTCGATTTATACTCTCCCACCAAGTGAGAGTTGTGCCTCCCAATTGAAGAGTGGCTAACTGGATCATAGAAGCATCTTTTGTTAGGCCTTGAATTCTACCTACTGGATCCAATCATCTAAATTTTTGACATTTAACTCACCACCATACTTAGGAAATTTAAATTTTATAGTTAGTTTAATAACATGCTTTGAATTTCTCTTAAATGGATTATTAGTGGGAGAAGAAGAAGAGGGAGAAGAAGAGGAGGAAGAAGAGGAAGAAGGAGAAGATGGGGTAGATTGAGGATAAACTGGAATTTGTTCACCATCTTTAGACTGCTTCTTCTTGTCTTTACAATCTTTAGAATCTTCCTTCTTCGAAGAATGTCCTTTCTTCTACTCACAGTTCTTATCTGCATAAAGCTCTCCAACCAATGCCCCCATCTTAAGGAAGGCTTTCTGAAAAGACTTATCATCAAGCTCAGGCTCAATACTTTTCCTAGCTTTGGTTCCTTCCATCTTTGGCAAGGTTCTTCTTTTTCCGATCTTAGGATTATATTCTTCAAGCTCTCCTTCGCCTTTCTAAAGCTTGGAGCATGTTAGCATTCAAACCTGTAATCTTAGCAAAACATGGCTTTGATACCATTCTTGATCTGATTTAATGGATCTATGATAGATGCTTTGAATGCTTAATTACAATCCGAAAGTGCGTAGTAAAAATTTAATTCTTAACAAAATTAAATTAATGAAAATACAAAGAGATTAAAGAAAGAACAAAAAGAGAGAGAAAGAGAGTGCAAATGAAATTGATAATGGAGTTCGTCATTTAAAACGACTACATGTCTGGGTCCCTCTCCAATGAGTGGACCGATCCAATTATTCCTCTAGAAATTTGGTTACATTCGTCAGCAGGAACCTCCTCTTGGTTTACAAATAAATTCTCAAATGCACTTCCAAAGTGTGTGGAAACAAGCGTCTCCAAAAGCACAAAATAAAATAATTTCTCCAAGGAAAGAAACTCTCACACTTGCAAAGTTCTTCCCAAACTCACTTACTTCACACCCCCCATTCTACCTCTTTTTATATTATATTTTATGCCAAAATTGGTGTAAAACCAATTAACTACCCAATCTCCCTTACATAGAATTTGTTTTCAATAATATCCTCCTTTAATAATTTCCGGAAGGATAATATCCCCTCAAAATAATTTCATTTCCATTTGAATGGTTACGAATGAATTTATTCTCTATTATTTAGGAGATATTTTATGTAAGGTTTTATTTGACCCCTTAATGTAGGAATAATATTCCTAATATTTCCGTGTAAAGGAAAATATTCTAGGCCTCTAAAAATATGAGATAATTAGGCCTCTAGGAAAAATGGATTGATTAAGCCCCTTAATTTATAGATATGGCCTTATTCTAAGGCTTTGAAAAAGCAATTTAGAAAAAACTAATTTTGAGAGGATGGTGGGTGGTGGTCCCACAACCTTCTTTTCCTTCTTATATTCTCCCAATGGTAAGGGAGGCTTACCACATTACGTGGGCTGCTTCCCCATACCATGGGTGGCGACCCACTTTATGTGGTTTACCCCCCATAGCATGGGTGGTGCCCCACTTAATGTGGGCCGCCCCCCATAGCATGGGTGGTGCCCACATAATGTGGGCCACCCCCCTAGGATGGGGGAAACCCATTTAATGATTTATATATATATATTTGCATTTTTTTATTGTTTTTTTATTAATTTAATAAAACAATATTATTTCCATTTAGTGCCATGTGCTAGGCGCTGATTGGTTGTCGAGCTGACTGGGCGTTGACATCATCGGGGCAATTTGACCCACTCTTTGACCTTCCGTAACTTTTCCATACAGACTTCATTTTCCATGAAACAAACTCTGCAAGAATCATGATGATGAGCACTATGAAATGGTGTTGAATTTGATTGGTTTTGACGACTTTTATTTTTACCCCTTTTATTGGCCTTGGTCTTGGAGTTGACCAGAAGTTTGACCATAAATATCTTGAGCTCCAAGACTCCGATTGACTCTGTTCAAGTTGCGTTGGAGTCAAGATCCCGATCACTTTTTAATGATATCAAAACTGGAGAAAATGGAGAATTTTATAATTTGACAAAAAATCCTCTAGATCACCTTGGAATAGGAACAATGATCTCAAACATGCTACCAATAAGCTCACACTCACCACCTTGGATGGTAGTGGCAGAGTCACAACTAGAGCTTGGGTTAGCAAGTTGGACACATTCCTAAACCTACATTCTATGGCATAAGAGGATTCCATAAAGTTCACAACCCTACATTTGGATGGCGTAGCCCATGATTGGTGGCACCATGGCATGGTGACACTACAACATGTCAAGATCATTACTTATCAAGAATTCACAATTTTTTTGGTTGAGATATTTGACAAATGAAATCCAAAATTATACTTTAGAGATCTTACTCAACTGAAGCAGTTGGGTAGTTTAGAATCCTACATTGGAGAGTTTTAGAAGCTCTTAGAATTGGTAACTAGCATATCAAAGAGGACATTGGTTATACTCTTCATAGAGGGCCTATTTGAGCCTATGAAAGGTTGGGTCAAGGCATTCCATCCACCTATCCTACAAGAGGCTATGAGAAAAGCTTGTCGCATGGAACTTACTACACCCCATAGTAAGTTCAACTCCAAGCCATCCTCATCCTACAATGATAACAGATCTGATCCAAGGAAAACAAAAAATCAAGCCAAAAAAAAGGTTTGCAGCTCCTTTGGATCGAGAAATGATCAATGATTTACATAGGAAAAAGCTTTGATTTTATTGTAAAGGGTCATATGACATTAACCATGACTGTCCCCTCAAGCCTAAAGGTCAAAACAAGCACATAGAGTGGTATTTTGAGGGAGAGGATATGACTGATTTTTCAGACCAACAAGCTATACAAGATGATTTAGAGTTAGAAAAATCAGAAAATGATGTAGAAAATGAAGTGGAGATGGAGCTATAGGAAGCTCACATGTCAAGCATGCAAAGAGAAGGTTCTTTTAGACTACATGGAATATTGGATGGTCAAATAATGATTTCATTGCTTGATATAGGTGCAACACATAAATTTATAGATGCACGATTGGTTGAGAAAAGAGGAATTGAAACTCAAGAGTTTGAAGGGATTAGAGGGAAGGTTTATAATGGTTACACTCTTAACTGTGATAGAATGATTCCAAATTTACCCATGAAACTCAATAATTTTGAGTTTACAGAAGATTTCTATGTGGTGAAAATGGGCAACACTGATGTGGTTTTAGGTATGAAGTGGCTTCATGCAATAGGTGAGTTCACACTCAACCTTTGAGATATGGAGATGAAATTTAAGTTTGATGGGACCAATCACATACTCAAGGCCATCAAAGATAAAAATTTGAAGGAGATAAGACTCAAGAGAATGAAGAGGTTAATTTGAAATGACATGGTTGAGTGGGCAACAGAGTGTTAGTTGCAACTATCTTATGAGGAGCAACATAAAATGCCTTATCATCCTGATGTATAGGAGCTTCAGATGAAGCATACTAAGATGTTTAATGATATACCTCATGGTAGACCTCCATACAAGTGCATAGAGAACATTATAGAGTTGGAGGAGGGCACCAAGCCCATTATGATCACTCCTTACCAACACCCTAAGTGATTGAAAGATGAGATAAAGAAAACCATCAAAGAATTACTCGCTATGGGACACATCAGGCCGAGTAAATATCCATTTTCTTCTTTAGTTGTATTGGTGAAGAAGAAGTACAGTACACTTAGGATGTGTATCAATTACAAAATGTTGAACAAGAAAACCATCAAGAACAATTATCATATTTTGTGTATTGATGAGTTGATTGATGAGCTACATGGGGCTTGCTACTTCTCGAAGATAGATTTGAGGACAGGGTACCATTAGATCAAAGTTCGAGAGGAGGACATTGAGAAGATAACTTTTAGGTGTCATTATGGACATTATGAATTTTTGGTTATGCCTTTCGGTTTAACCAACACTCCAACCACTTTTCAGTCCACAATGAATAGGGTCTTCAAGCCTTAGTTGAGGAAATTCATTTTGGTCCGATGACATATTAGTCTACATAAGATCTTGGGAGGAGCACATGGTTCACCTAGATGTTATGTTAAGCATACTTGATAGGGAGTCCTTGTACACCAAGGAGTCCAAGTGTGTATTGGGTATGGAAGAAATTTTATACTTGGGTCATATTATCAGTAGAGAGGGAGTTCATATGGATCCAAATAAAGTTCATGCTATTATTGACTAGCCTACACCAGAGACTTTAACACAACTCAGGGGGTTTATAGGCTTATGTTCCTTCTACCATTGGTTTTTTAGTGGGTTCTCATGACATGCTGCTCCACTAACATATTTGACCAAGAAGGGAGCTTTCATTTGGACACATCTAGCACAAAAGTGTTTTGAGAAGTTCAAACATCTGATGACTACTTGTCTAGTCTTAGCCATACCAGATTTCACCAAGCCGTTTGAGCTACATTTTGATGCATGTGGGGAGGGTATTGGTGCAGTTATTATGAAGGATTGACATCCTATAGCTTTTGAGAATAGGAAGCTAAGGGGTCCTGAAAGGAGTTATAGCATTTATGATAAGGAAATGTTGGCCATCATGCACACAATGGCCAAGTTCAGGCAGTATCTTGTTGGCGGTAATTTTTTTGTAAAAACCAATCATAATAGCTTAAAACACTTCCTAGGACAATAAGATTTGAATGCAAGACAAAAAATGGGTTAGCAAGTGTAAGAGAGGGGAACCAACCACTGCAAGGCCCTAGGTCATGAAAGGCCAAGAGAAATATGGCTGCCCTAACTTACCTTAGTTTGTAAGGGTGTTCAGATAGATGAGATGAGAATGATGAGGACTATAAGGTCTTTTGATCACTCTATAAGCCCAAGAGTTGAGAGAATACTAGGCGAGTCGATCTTTAGAGTCAACTTTGCATCTAAAGTAGCTCTCCATTGGAGGAAAAAACCATAGTTTTGGGACAACAACGCAACACACAAGTATCTCATAGGTGTGTTGGTTTCTGTATAGACAAAAAACTAGAGAGACAAGATTCAAGCTCTAAAAGGACTAAAATCCTAGTTCAAAAGTTTCTAGAATGACAAAATAAGGCTAAGAAGGGTGAAATGTATAGATGAACATAATAAATGAAATAGATTACCATGAGGGTGATGAAGATGATCTCACACAACAATCTTCTCGCCAGGTTGCTCTAAGATATCTCCACCTGCACACAAGAAAGCGAGAAAAAGTTGGGGGGCTGTATAGAGTTTTTCCTTAGTCAGACCCCCATTTTGGTGTTTCCACCTCCACAAACAACCAATTTTTCAATGATAGGAATAATATGGTAAAGAAGAGAATACAAGCTATGTAAAAAAAGACACTACAAAATCTAGTACGTGATTATTCAATGAACATGATAGAGAAGATAAGAGGAGCTTATGACCTCCATCCAAAGTTCTCAAGGCTAGTGAAGGAGAAGATGAGAGGAACTCAAGCCTTTGTTGCAATGGTGTATGTCCTACGCTCGCACTATCAAGCTGATGGAGTGGTAGATTTCTGCTATGAAGTGTGAAGTACTGCTACAAAGCTTGGGGATAAGTGAATGGAATGGAGAGAATGTTCAAAATGATCTTGCAAAAATTTGAGAATGGAAGAAGAGATGAAGATTATGAAAGGAGATGGAAAATGACCATATTCAATTCAGATAGCCCAAAGAAAGGTGTTACACTTTGACTCCCAATAGGAAGTGTAAAATTTTTATAGTCCCTAGCCATAGGAATCTGCTAGGGACGTAAGTGGACCACACAAATGCCTGCGCGCTGTACAGGCGTCCCTGACATAAATGCCTTGACTAATACACAAACAGGGCAAAAAGTGTGATGTGAGTAATGGGCTTATGTGGACTAAAGCCTCCAAGTTTTATTTTCTAAAGTGGAAGGGGGTAAAGGGGAATTTGCGTTAGGGGTGAAAATTTAGGCCTATACATTTTTCCCCCACTTTAGCGAGCACAAGTACTGATGAGTACATCGGTAAAGTAGAGTAGTAGGAAGTAAACAGGTAAGAGATGTATACCTAAAACAATGAGGAAGAAGAGCATGATTTGGCAAACTCAGAAGTGCAGAAGAAGACTCCATGGTTCCATGGAACTATAAAGTTGAAGTACAAAAGTGCCTCAAAGGCTCACGGTCCTACAACAAAGGTATCCTTCAAGAACTCTCACATGAAGGAAACCAAGAAGAGAACCTTACAAACCTATAGAATTGCAAGGAAGGTATCTCCCAAGAAATCTCACATGAGGTAGAGAAAAAAAATGGAACTCCGTAGATTCAAATGTGGTGACACATTTATTCATGGATAAAATATGTCATGAAGCAACTACGTAGGCTAGTAAATGAATAGTCACACAAACCATCGCTAAGTTGCAAGAATTTCAAAGGGCTCCCTTAGGAACCCTTCAAAAGGAAGGAGGGTCGTCTCAAGGGACACACTATTTGGAAAGTGAAGTCTAATCCGATTCCCCTAATCTAGACACAAGAATGTGAAGTAGGTCTAGTCGGGCTACCCCCAAACTAGATGAAAAGATGTGAAACTAGTCTATTTGAGCTGATTTTGAGCTAGACACCATAGAACTTATTGAAGGCTTTCAAAGGGGTCCCTTGGGAACCCGACATGAAATGGAGGGGTCCACTCAAGGGACACACTATTCAAAGCTAACATATTCCTTCTCGAATCGATTCATCATCAAGGAATCCTTTTGAAAGATGTTCACTTCATCAAGGAATTCAAAAAGGAAGGACATACCCCCATGTGAGGGGAAGATTAAGATTGTTCCCACTTTAGAGGAAGGTGCCCAGGTCCTTTCTTTACAAACCCATGATGAAGGAAACATGTTCCATTAGGATTTTGAGTCGAGAATACAACTTCAAAGAAGAAGCATGTGGAGGGTCTCGAGGAAGGGCTCACTTTGCAATGAATGCGCTTTCTAAAGACCAAGTGATGTAGAAGTGGTGTCGCCACACATGAAAGGGACAACTCAAGCAAAGAAGAGAGAAAGATCAAGAGAAAGAAAAGGAAAAAAACAACAAACACAAAGGGCACAAGGGGATCTAGTTTCACGGGGCTAGATCTACCTTTATTAATTAATAGTAGGTAACCATAGAGGTGAAATATCATCAATCCCCAACCAGATCCAGAAGAATGCATGAAAGAAAAAGTAAAAATAAAAATTGGGTCAACATGGAAGGAAGCCTAAATGCTCCTAACGCTTTGCATTGTCCCCCATTTGCTGAGAGTCAATCACAAACATGGAAAAATGATGATACAAATAGAAGAAGGTTTACAAAAAAAATGCCATGTCTGTATCCAAGCACAAACATGGATACCAAGGGTCATCCTGTCACATATAGCATGATCATGGGGGAATCGCATCACCACACATGCACATCTAATCAAAAGATTAAGAAGAGGGTCTCCCCCTAACACTGGTCAACCGAGAATTCATCAACTTCCTACTCTAGATCATCGTAGGGGAAGGATGAAGAGCCTGTAACAGTGTAATGTTAAGGGGAGGAGCTTCCGATCCTCCTGCAACAAGGGAAAAAGTAGAGGGACTTGTGAGCTCTCCATCACTCAACTCTTATGGGTCTAGGGTTTGTGACTTTATGAAGATCTCTGACAAGGTTGAAACTTCATCCATTGAGTTAAACATACACTTAATAAGAGTTCCATGTTTCACCTCAAGAGAAAAAGGAGTTTGCACCCGAGGTTCACCGTTGGGCTCATCAAGAGACTCGGGAGCGGTGACAAACTTAGGGGATTCCAAGATGGGTTTCATCACTAGGACAAAACAAGTCAGTGCAAGGCCACCTTTCGAAGAAGGTGGACTCCTCTTATGTCCTTCATTGCTAGAGGGACCATGATCTACCTTCTTCTTCGTCAGAGGGGAAAAAATTCCCACAGACAAAGCAAGGAGGGTCGAGGGAGAGGAAGACAAAACCACAACATATACAACTAGAGAATTTACCATATCCACGGGCTTTAGGAAGGGTGAGACATCCAAGATGGAAGTCAATAGGGGTGGCTCCATAGAAGGGGAAATAAACACCTACACCTTTCTAGGCACATGTGTGCTCACAGCGGAAGCCGAAAGAGATTCAGAGTTAGTTTGGACAGGGACAAAAGGAGGGAGAGAGGAGGACACAAAAAGGGGTGTGGTCATCTCCTCCTCCTTATATAAGGAGGCTTGCTCAACTAGGAGATCCTTTCACCGACGCTTATGCTCATGCAGAAGGCGGTTTCTGTGACTTTTCAAACTAGAAGCCGAAGTTTGCAAAGGGATAGAAGGCTCCTTCTTAGCCATGGAAGTGTCCTCCATAGATGTTTCTAGGGGAAGGATAGACTCTTGAATAGAAGTAGAAGGAGCAGGTTTGAAAGTAGTAGGAGGAATCGACTCTAGTGCTTTGGGAACAGGCCTCTTTCTGTTCACTACCTTAGGAATAGGAAAAAAGGGAGGCAACAAAGGACGAGATAGAGAAGACTCACCATGGGGGGCTTTTTTTCTTCCATACTGAATGGGCCTAGGATCTGTGGGTAAGACTAGAAGCTTAAATGTGAGACACATAGCCTTTCACCAAGCGGGCACCATGGGATTCTCTCGCAAATGCGAGACAAAAGCATACAACACCATGACAGGGTGAGGAAGCATCAGGATGAATAGTAGAAGAGGAAGACATGTGATCTCAGGACTGCTTCTCTTCTTTTCTTCCACGTGCCTTAGAGGCATCACTGTCAGCCTTCATGAAAGCTCTATACAAAATAGCATGAGGTGAAGGAGGATATCTTACTTTCATCCTAGTGCGCCCTTTCTTATAATTTTGATATGTGCAATATAGGAGGTCCTTCCTAGGTGGGAGAGGACCAAGCGATGTGTTGGTGTTTATTATTTTTTCCAGATGTGACTTTGTAATTCCCTAAGAGGTAGCCAACCTCTATATTCAAGAACTAACAAAGTTAGTGGCCAACTAACGAGATTCAGTCAAAGACCAAGATCTCCTACAGTTTTGGCTCTGTGAAACCAAGGAGCATTTTCCTAAGTGTGTTCATAATTTTTTTTTATGAATATAAGAACACTTCTTCATACAAATACAGTCCCCACCAACGCAATTAGATAGTAATTACCCTAGTTGTGGAAAATCGAAGAACAATAACAACTATCTTAAAACAAGGAGACTGACATTTAACGTAAGATTTGTATCTCAAAAGAGATAAGGTTTGATATTTTAAATTGTTCAGATCTTGAACCACCATGCTTATAACTACAACCTTGCACCTCAAAAAAGATCTTGAAGGAAATACCCAGTTCCTCATCCATCAGGCGGGAGTCAAATAAAACATAACCCAAACATTATGAACTTATCACCATACTGCTTTACACTATGGGATTTTTTAGTTTTTTAAAACAATACTCCTTAATGAATCTTGAGCATATCATCACAAATTTGTAGCTCATTTTCAAGCATTTCATTAACTTATTAAGTTAAAGCAAGAAAATGAAGTACACATTCAAATATACCATTGAAGCTAAATGAATAAACCATTGATAAACTCATTCACAATTCATGACATATAAACATGAGAGAAATTGTTCTAATAAATTTATTTATTTGCTTCAATATCTGTTATTACATAAGCAAAGCATGCTTGTTTCATACTATTTCCAACTTAAAAATATTTCCTGGTTAATACCTTCAAAAAACCTACAGTAAAATTGACTATACATACACCATGCTTCAAGACAAAAAAGATCCGACCATAACAACGAGCTGTGAAATATCCTTCATAGAACAGGAGAGCAACAAGCATCGAGCTCCATTGTTAATTTCAAAATGAATTTCATTCTAATGAAATAAAATTAAAATTCACATTCCAAAAAGTTCCTCATTAGTAGAAATAAAAATAAACAACCGAGGAATCAAAATGGTTACACCCCAGTAACCAGTGGGAGATAAAAACAAAACACCGTGCTATGCATGCACATGTCCACATCAAAACCGAACCACCGAAACAACATCATACAACAAAAAAACCAACCCAACAATCCACATCACCCTCCAACATCACTTAGCCAGCACATGGCCCCGATACATGCGACCACTCCCAGTTCTCACTTCAGTGTGAAGAGAAACCACTTTATTTTTCTTGCCAATACCAGCACTAGAACCAACAACACAACATGATGCCATTGCAGTAATCGGGGAAACCGCAAGGACCTCCTCGTCGATGCCCACTAGCTCAGTCATGGCTGTGAGGAAACAATGATAGTCTGAATTAGTTTCAAACCCATCCTCACTAGAGCCCGAAGAGAGCACAATAGGGGAATTGCAATGCCTAGACCACTTGCCCACACCTTGAGCAACCGCTTCAGGAGCACTAGGAACATATTGTTCCTCATTGCATTGTGAACTCCTTGTGCCCACTCTAGCACTTCATCGCACCACAGACTTATCCATTGAAAATGCATAGCACAAAACCACAAGCAAATCAACCACATGCAAATAGACCAACTCAAAATGCAATGATGATACTGAGCAATTTAGTACGCATTAATAGAGCAAATTGCTGCAGGGAATATTACTTTCCCAAATGCTTTATGATCATGTGAGCGATTAGTGGCTGATATTTCCACCAAAAAATAATTCCAGACTTATGGAAAGTGGCGTACAACCCATTATTGCACTTATCAGGTCGATATCGCTCGCACACAAGGAGGTCAAGAGGAAAATCCACTAAAAAACTCACACCATTAATGAAAACAACTTGCAGAGCACAAAAACTCTTCACATGGGTGAACAATAACCCTTTGAATTCAAACCGTTGATTGTGAAAAAGACCTGGAAAGTCAGATGACTCAAATTGAGTCAATAATCATTGACAATCCACATCACCACCTAGGAAAACAACAACCAATCACACCCCTCGAAAATAGGAAACCGCAATCGGGCAACAAGCCCCACCCAACCCCTTTCATTCCAAGAGCCAAGCCATGTGTCATTATTTCAAAAAACTCGTGACACCTTTGAGAACAATAATATAATCGTGTGAGGCCTACGAGGGACAGTCATCATTAATCCCCATCATTAAATTCACACCGGTGAAAATACGTCCACTTGTCACTGTTGGCGCATCAGGAGAGGGACCCACTCCTCTGTACTTGATAGATGGAGGAATCTCGCACACCTCGCACCACCTTATGACATCAGTGGGAAAACTTGTGAGGTCTATGAGGAACGGTCCAGATCAAAAAACCATGATAAAATGGTTTGCCAAACTTTATAAAATAGAATATTATAGCGATGGGGCTGGCTGGAAAAAACCCTCGGCGGCTCAAAAATTTAGGCTTAAGTGGTAAATAGAAGACTGATAGGTTAGGTGGAAAGGGGCCGATAAGAGCACAAAATAAAGGCTCAATCAGATGACTTAAATGACTAGTAACCCACAATAATAGGTCAATGCTAAAATATAACATGAGGGTTTAAAAGGTATCAATGAATTTTACCATGGGTAATCAAAACCCTAAACCCTAAGCATTAGACCTCCAACCACTAAAATAACCAGTCATGCCCCAATCAGGCAAAACATTTGACAAATTTTAAAAGTCCCATCACGATGGAGGCAAAAATAAATCTATTGGTATAGTTTCCACGTGTAACTAGTGGTCTATAATTGGTGTCATGGATAACATGTACCGAACCTCCATGAACGAACTTCAGACACTTGTGCACAACCAAGGGGACTGCATTCATAGCTACTAGCTAGGGGATTCCTAGCTTCACTCTAAAGTGTTCGAACCCTAGGATGATGTCAAACTTAAGGCTCACAGATTTGGGTCCTATGAGGACCAATAAGGCAATACTCCCTATAGGAGGTATGAAAAGTCTGTTGTGTGTGTGGATGATACTTTCTGGTGCATAATACCCATGCTTATGTAGAAATTTAATCAACATGATCTCCTCGGTTATGATATTCACTGGAGATGTAAGATCAATGAGAACACTTCCTACAATTCCCATTTATCCTCACCAAAATGTAATGAGGAGATGGTTCCCTATTAAAGCCCATCAACAGGTCTTGTGAGGTGAATGTTATACTAGTACCACTACTCACAGTCTACGCAGAGGGAATAGGTTGATTTAAGAAAGAGGTCATCACACACACCAAACAATACTTGTACATAGCCTCCTAAGGTTTATGAGATAAGGCAATGACCCAATTAAGGTTTCATTGTACAATACTATTGGAACCTTCCAACTACACCTACTAGGGGTCATAGGTTGGGTTGCAATGCGAAAGCCTTACAACACTCACACCTATGACACTCCTAGAAAATGAGGAAATGAGCTTTTAGTATCACAAAATGGGACCACAATGGTTCACATCAGGTTCACAAAAAATGTAAGAGAGGGGGACCAACCACAACAAGGCCCCAGGTCACGGAAGGCCAAGAGCAGTATGGATGCCCTAACATACCTTTGTTTGTAAGGGTGTTAGGATAGACAGGATGAGAATGATGATGACTATAAGGACCTTCGATCACTTTGCAAGCTTGAGAGTTGAGACAATACTAGGCGAGTTGATCTTTAGAGTCAACTCCGCATCTCAAGTAGTTCTCTATCACAGGACAAAAGTGCAGTTCTAGGATGATAGTGCATTGCGCTAGCATCTCACAGGTAAGTTGTCGTCCATATGGATAGAAAGCCAAAGAGATGAGATTTAAGCTCTAAAATAAGGACTAACAAATCATGAATCCTGATAGCAATATCATAATTTGACACACTATGGAAGAAACCTCATACTTATCAATTGATGAGCTAAAGGGGCTCTATAATGATTGGTTCATAAGGCACAACACTTGCTGAAGGTTTTACAAATGGGGTAGCAAGCTAAGTGGGCTTAACCTTGGGGGAAACTCCATGGGTAAGCACGCTTGAGTTGGAGCAGTAATGGGATGGGTGACCTCCTGGGAGAGACCAATGCTTCACCTCTGTGAGCATCACCTAGATGCAATGAGTTCTAAGTGGACCATTCATTATCATGAGAGATGGGTTCTTGTGAACCTCTACTCATGAATCATGGGTCAATGAGTTTGACTCGAAAACTACACGGTTGAATACTAATAGCAATATCATAACTAACAACCTAGTTCAAAAGTTTCTAGAATGACAAAATTAGACTAAGAAGGGTGAAATGTATAAACAAACGTGATAAAGGAAATAAATTACCTCGAGGGTGATGACGATGATCTCGAACAATAATATTCTTGCTAGTTTTCTCCAAGATCTCTCCACTTGCACACAAGAAAGTAGGAAAATGCCGAGGTGTTGTATATGGGTTTGCCTCAGTCAGACCCCTATTTTGGTGTTTCCACCTCCACGAACAACCAAGTTTGTAACGAGGAATAATATGGTAAAGAAGAGAATACAAGCTATGTAAAAAAAAGACACTGCAAAATAGTATGTGCTTATTCAATTAACACGTTAGAGAAGATAAGAGGAGCTTATGACCTCCATCCAAAGCTCTCTTTGCTAGTGGAGGAGAAGATGAGAGGAACTCAAGCCTCTGCTACAATGGTGTCTATCTTGTAATTGCACTATCGGGGTGATGGAGTGGTAGATTGCTTCTATGAAGTGTGAAGTGTTGCTACAAATATTGAGGATAAGTGAATGGAATGGAGAGAATGTTCAAAACAATCTTGCAAAACTTTGAGAATGGAAGAAGAGATGAGGAATATGAAAGGAGAAGATAAAAAACAGCCGTATTCGGGTCAGCCAAATAGAGAAAGGCATTACACTTTGAATCCCAATAGGAAGTGTAACATTTCTGTAGTCCTCAACCACAAGAATATGCTAGGGATGTAAGCATGCCATGCAAATGTCTGCGTGCTGTGCATGAATCCTCGACATGAATGCCTCCACCGACACACAAACAAGGCACCAAGTGTGATGTGAGCAATGGGATTATGTGGAATAAAGCCTTCGAGTTTGATTTTCTAAAGTGTAAGGTGGTAAAGGGGAATTTACGTTAGGGGTGAAAATTCACACCTGTACAAGAAGCTTCAGTAATATGATTTTGACATATTTTATGTCAAAGGTACACAAAACATAGTTGCTAACGCATTATGTCGTCGTGCTCATTTGAGCTCCATGGCAGAGGTTATAGAGGACTAGAGACACATGATAGTTGCAAAGTATGCCAAGAATCCATGGGATTTTGGCATTATAGATGGGACAATACAGGATAATAGGTACTCTCTTGTGAGTGATCTTATCATTTACAAAGGGAGGATATTTTTAGTCCTAGGTTTTGAGATGAGGGACAAGGTGTTGAGAGATTTTCATGATTCACCTATGCCAAGTCATATTGGGTACTTTAAGATCTACAAACATGTATGAGATAGATTTTCTTAGAAAGCTCTCAAATCAAATGTTCTTCAGTATGTCAGGGAATTCTTTGTTTTCCATTAGAACAAGCAAGAGCATACATACCCTGTAGGGTTACTTCAGCCGCTTCCTATTCCTAAGAGAAAGTGGCAATGTTTGTCTATGAACTTCATTACGGGCTTGCCAAAAGCTCAAGGGAGATACATCATTTACATGGTAGTAGATTGATTAGCGAAGTATGCATATTTCTTCCCGATCACTACTACCTACTCAGCTACATAGGTCACAAATTTCTTCTTTCGTGAGGTATTCAGGTTGCACGGTTTGTCCCAGAGTATTGTTAGTGACAAAGACAACAAATTCATGGGTAACTTATGGTAGGAGTTATTCAAACTATGCGGGACCAGGCTTACTTCAAGGACTAGCTACCACCCATAGGTAGATGGACAAACAAAGATTGTCAAGAAATGGGTAGAGGGATACTTGTGGAATTACATCTCTGGGTAGTAGAAGACTTGGGTGAAGTGGTTGCATCTTTGTGAGTACTGATATAATTCCACTCACTATATAACCATCCAGATGACACCGTTCAGGGCTTTGTATGGATATGATCCTCCTAGTTTCCTAGATTTATTGTTGAGTGATTGCAAAGTATCGAGTGTTGGAGATTTGCTATAGGAAAACCAAGATATCATGAGGGTTATTCATGAGAACATTTAGAGGGCTTAGAATCAACAGAAGCAGTATGTTGATCAGAGAAGAGTTGAGCGGTCTTTTGAGATCAATGAAATGGTGTATCTTATGCTTCATCCATATAAGCAGTCCACCCTTCAGAAGAAGGGAACTAAGAAACTCAAGCTACACTACTATGGACCATTTCAGATTGTTAGGTGTGTTGGTGAGGTGGCTTATGAGTTAGAGTCACCGGTGGACAGTAGGGTTCAAAATGTGTTCCATGTGTCATAGCTCAAGAAGGCGTTAGGATAGTATGTGATTCCTTCTTTAGATTTACCACCCTTGGATGATGATGGGAAATTGATTTTAGTACCTGAGGCCATTCTGGATTCAAGAGAGCGTCATCTGTATTGGTGGGTTATCATGGAATATTTGGTAAAGTGGAGATATCTACCAACAAAGGATGCAACTTGGGAGGGTGATAGTATTCTACAACATCAAACTTTGAGTTTGCTTGAGAACAAGCAAATTTAGGGAGGGCAGACTGTAATGCCCCCACTCTAGTTAGTGTACATGAGCAATGGAGTTAGCCTATTTCTTGGACCCTTGTAGGCTGACAAGATCTAGTTAGAGGGTCAGTATGTATTTTGGTTGGTATTACCATCCCCACTCCTTCACTTCAACATTGGTTTTAGTACAAGCATTTTTGGTTCAATTTTTGCCAGCTTCTCACGACACGAAGAAATACTGAATTTTGAGGGAGCTATGAATATTTCTATGGATAAGTTAAATATTTAATAAAGTGATAAATTAAATCACTTAAGTGAAAAAAGCATGCCTAAGGTATTTAAATTCACTTAATTCATTTATTTGGGTTCCTAACTATGGAAAAGGTATTAAATACATTTTAAATGTATTTAAAAGCAAAAGTGGCATCACTTCTTGAAAGCCATGCCTTTGAGGAGATATAAGAAAAAAGGTTGCAAGTTGACTTCACTTATGATTTTTTGACATTGCAATTTTTATCTTCTCTTTGTTTTTGTCTGAGGACAAGGGTTTCAGGAAAATCTTCATTGGAGAGTGACAATTCTTCATTGAATTTGTGTTTGTGAGGCTATGAGATACCAGTTGAATGATTACCATTGTGGGGGCTTCATTCAAAAGTTCATTTGTGCTTCATCTGAATTTGTCTGTGCATATTTATGAGTTTACAATAAGGGAGAGGGCTTCTTCATTAGGGATGGAATCTTCATCAAGTTTTCTAGCTTCCAATAAAGCCACACCATCTATCTTAGAGGCCGTATTATTTTCCTTGGAAGGTGTGTTCATCTGAGAAGGGTGTTTGAAGCCATAGGCTAAAACACCTCCCTTTTTTCCAATTTCAAGGTTTCATCATTGGCACCCAACCTATTCAACTCCATTTCACTAGCTATTGTGTGGGAGAAAGAAGATCTGAGGTTCTAGCATGCATTCTTGACAGTTCCAACACATCTTGCCTGGTATGCACTAATCTTTCTTATTTAATTATTCTGGAGGTTTCCAGGTATGTAATCCCCTTGTATGAATTGTCAGAACTTAGATAGTATTGTAGTTGCTCAGAAAATTCTTGTATTTCAGTTTTATTTCCATTTTTATGCTTGACACCCCTTCTACTTCTGTCTAGAATTCTTCTTAAAAACAATCAAAACATAAAAAGATAAGCATAAAAGTATAGGAATTGAGTTGGATCTAGTTGGGCTCATCACTTACTAGGGGTTCCCAAAAAACCTTAGGATTTGTTGGGAAACCTATGCTAAGTTGTAGGGTAATGCAAGAAATGAGTCCTAATAAAATGGAGGACCAACCTTCTAAAAGAGGTGACCCTATCATGTTTTGTTGGTTGTCAATTCTTCTTGTTCTAGCAATTTATCTTCTAGCTTCACCTATAATTAGTAATCATGTTAACCTTGATCACACAATTCACTCATCTTGACTATTGATATTTTCATCTTTGCTATCTAGCATATGCCTTATGACCCCTAAATTATCTTCCTATATAAACTATTCACCTCTCATTCATCTAGGGCCCATTTTTTTAAGAACATGTTGCTATTATTGTCAATAAATGAAATAGTATTCTTTTGAAATGGTTTGGTTGTCTCTATAATATTTATATCATTTACCCTAGGAATATAATCACCTTTAGAAGTTTATATGCCACTTTGGAAATCTAATTCACAAATCTATTATTACTAGGATCTACCCTCTCAAAATAATATCAAGAAACTTCTAAATCTTTGACATTTTTACAAGAAATCTCAAATCTTAAATTTTTCCATTCCATCAAGTAGACCACCTAAAAATTGGAGATGATGAAATACAAAATACATGTTACATACTATAAGGAAACCATTCATGATAGCTCAAAAGAAGCTTCATTAAAGATTCATACAATATTTCTTATTTTAAGTTTTCTAGAGTCATTTATTCTACAAATTAGCTTAGAATTAGTGATTAGATATATCAAATATTTTTTAAGAATATTAGAAATATACAATTATATTTTATTATAATGCTCCATTATATTAGTTAGATAGTTTTTTTCTTGTAATTATTCAAAGAGAACCTCAATAAAAACACGCACCAATATAATTCAATGCTTCAACATATTCAAATAATTTAAAAAAATATATATATAGTTCAAATTTTGCTCAAATCATATATAATTAGTTAATTGCAAGTAGTTAATTAGATAATATTTCATCTTAGAAAAATACAAAAAATAGAGTAAATTTATTTTTTCATTCATTTAGATTAATAGATTTAGAATTATTAACATATAAAAACATGAAGTATGAAAAACTAATTCCTCAATAACATCATAAGGCCCACCCAATGAACATAAAACTAATAATTTAAGCATCAAAGTAATTAAAGAAAACTCAACAAACATTAAATCAAATATCGAAACCAAGTAAGTCAAACAAGTAAACAAATACACTAAATATACTCTATCGAGCCTCTCATTCCTTACTCAACCTTTTATGTTTGATGTTTCTTGGAATTAAGGAGGACTAGATTGAGGAAATATTAGACAAGATTAGAGAAAAAATTCCCATACAAGAAATCTATTAGGAGAACATGCTAGAGAATAAGAAAAAAACATTTTGACAAATTCAAGACATTGACAATGAGAGTATGCATGTGCAAGTAGAATTTTATGCAAGAGAAACCATTCTTTTAAAGGAATTGATTGAATTAGAAGATTGAAAGCTCCAAAAATTATAACTCCTTGCAACAAATAAGATTAATAGGAATATAGTTAGTGATCCTCCTAGTAACATTATAATCAAAGGTGCCCTGGTGGATGAAATTTCTAGTGATTTGGAGAAGGCAGGTGGTAGAATTGAAGGCAAGAAAGACATTATTGAGGAGATGGAAGAAGGGTTTGTGGAGGGCCCTAGTAATTTGTTTGAAATGAAACAAATAATTAAGGATGACTCCACTCACTCGTTTGATTCTAGGGCTGGAGGGGAAGAGGAGACCTAGAGCAAGAATTGCAAGATCAAGGACCCCTATGTGCTACATGAATGGGTTACTAACTTGGAACAAAAATTAAATTGTCTGGCCCGATTCACTATTAAAATGATTCATAGATCTGTTGTCACTCTGTTCGAAATCATCAAGGAGGAAGCGAATAAGAATACTATAGGGGAAGGTCCCAACTATATTGGGGATGATGTTTCAAACCTCTTAGTTCAGAAATGGTAAAGTGTAGACAATTAGTTTTTCAAGTCTGGGTGGTGCTGGAGTTCTACTGTTACTATGTTGTGTATGTGTCTTGTTTCCATTGTTTTTGGTTATAGACTTTTTTGATGTTGTTTTGAACTTGCTTCCTTTTTGGCCCTGAGGGATCTTTGTGTGAAGGGTACAACACCCTATAAATGTTGCTTATATAATAAAAAAACATTATAATCACAACATCGAAACCTATTTAGAGGTTTGCACAACACCCCACAAATCCAAACATTCAAACATGTACTCCAACTTTGATAAACACCATAGTACACCATCAAGTGCTCCTTCTTTACAAGGTGTTGGAGCCAACAAGTGGAACCCCTATTTAAAAATACCACTACTACTCACTAGAATATCCTCTCTTATGAAGAGAGTAGTTAGTTAGATGTTCTATTTGATTGGATTTTATTATGAGAATAGGAGTATTCTGATCCATACCATTAATAAGGGTGCATTACATGTGTGATTATTATTCTAACTCATACATATTTATGGTGGGATAATTTAGAATATCATTGGGTAGAATATGGAGTTTTAGGTAAAATTTTGTTGCAAGGTGTGTGCTCTTGGTCTCCTTGTGTTCTACAGCGCAATCCTTGGGTTTGTCACATGGTTTAACCACCTCTAGTGGATTCATTAAACTTTTGTGGTTGTATCGAGTATTAACAAGTTGATATTTTGGTGCGACGACAACCGTCATTGCAACAATTTGTATTAGTGCTTGGGTCAGGGGTTTGAACCCCTCACTTGCACTAGGGGGATTGTTGCAAGGTGTGCTCCTTTGGTCTCCTTGTGCTATGCAACACAACATCTGGGTTTGTGACATGGTTTAATCGCATCCCATGGATTCATTAACTTTAGTGGTTATATCAGGAATTTACAGGTCGATCTTTTGGTCCAAAAACAACTGTCTTTTCAAAAAATTTGTAGAGAAAAGTTACAAAAATTATCAAGATCAGGGGTGATCCCACAATAGTGGTTTATAATTTTACACCAAACTCGACACTGGAATTATTATTTTTAACTAAATCTTCAGATTTGGGAACCTATAGTGGCTGAACCATGAGGAATTTGAAGATGATGCAAACTAGAGTCTCATCACATTTTGTCTTTAGATTATAAAAATATTTTTTTCAAATTTTTTTGAATCGTATTGCACTTCTTTTTCCATCTCCCACAAAAATTGTTTTTTTTTTTCAAAAAACAACATTTTTAAAAAAGTGATGCACACCGTATAACACATAATTTTTTTTCAATGAAGGATAAAATTATAATTCTTTCGAATTTAGATTTTTAACTCTGATATCTAGTACTTCAACTTGGTTAGATAGTTTTTAATTGAATATTTTTTCTTTAATCAAGTTTCGAAGTCAAACCAATTACAATTCAGACATAGTGCGACCGTATAACGCGCAACCTTTTTTGTATATATCAAAATTCAATTTATTTTTTTGTTGGATCAAGGACTTCAATATCTGGTGCACTCATATTTTTCAAAAAACATATATAATTTTCCATTTTTCCACATGTGTAGAACACAGAGTTTGATTTTCAATGAAAAACCTATGTTTAATAAAACTAAAAAAACAAATACATAATGAAAACAAACCATATTAAAATTATATTCATTGGATAGCTTGTTCCGAGGACTACCATGATCATTTGAAATAAATTTTAAATGAATTCATTTGATCCCCCAAAAGGTAAATCAAAAGTAAATTTTTATCAACATTTTGATAGGTGTAAAGGAGACTCTGTTGTAGGTATGGTTTAAAAATAGCGAGGTTCTATCCAAGGGGGTTTGATATAAGGTGGTTTGATCAAACCCTGTTAAATTGGAATCCTTAAAATGAAACTTTTTAAGGCTTAAATTATTATATTTTCTAAAAATATGCGATTTCAGCAAAAATCAAAATCCCCTCGAAATTGTAAACCAGCTTTGTGGGTTCACCCTTAGTCTAAAGCACAAGTACAATTTTATAGTCATGAAATACTCATAGACTTGTATATAATTTTGAGAGATTATAATGATACAAATATTTTTCTCTAGGATTTTACAATAATACAATTTCTACAACCTATCTAGTTGACATAAACAGATTATTTAACTAAATAAGTTTATTTTGCGTTTACATTTTTTACATGTCAATATTATCATCTTTCTAAACCATAATTAATTAGCCTAGATTATTTTTTATTATGTGCATGCATTTTATCTAATTGGCTTAGACTAAACCAAAGTAAATCTTATTTTATTTAATTAAGAGCTACAATTTAGATGTTACCTTTTAGGGATTCTATCTTAGAAGTCCAACATGAAAACCTATGATCTTGTCATTTGAGAAAAAGTACTTGAATATTTCTTAACTATTTATTCTACAATATTATTATTTTATTTTATTCATTTTATTTTATTAATATCTATCTTAAACTTATAATATAAATAATATTTTTTTAATAGTTATGTTTCACTTAAGTTTTTAATTTTTTTTATTTCATTTTTGGTATTATTAAAGTAGACTTTAAACAACAAGCACATTGCAATCAATTGATGAATTAGCATATAAAAAACATACTTACCCAAATCGTAGAGCTCTAATCATAGTTTCCTTCAATCATTTCAAAATATTAGAAAGTTGTAATGATATGCTTTTTCCAATATATATTATTTTCATAGTAATATTACTTTCTAAAATACAAGAAAGATCAAAATAGATATCCTTTTTAATATTATGATGTTCATGGAGCTCTAGTGATTCTCCAATATCTCAATAATTATCTAAAAATAAAAAATGTGTATACACTAGAAATTCATTAAATGTATACATAGTAATCCATTAAACAATTGAAGTGTTACAATAGAAATCTTCTATATTTTTTTATTAAAAGAGCATTGAGCATAATGATGAGCCCATAAATAATGAGAATTTATGAATATACAACATTAAGGATTTGAAAATTTGGAAACATCTAATCTTGTTGAATAAAAAAAAAATAAAAAAATATTTCACACTTTTTCATGAACAAAAAACTATTTGAACGTTCATAGTTTTCCTTTCTTCATAGAAGTATAGGAGCTTTCTATTGCAAGCATGTCCTTCCCAAAATCATATGCAATTGAATAGATAATGGAAAATATTATTTTACATAGAGCCTTGATTTAGCACAAACAATTAACCTATATAAGGTAATGTGCTAACTGAGGCCACCCACAATAACATCTTTATTAAGGCTGACACAACATGGAACCATCCTAAGTAGAATCAAATTCTTGTACACAAAGTTTTATATTAATAACATTTAAAATATTCCATTTTTCAAATTTAAAAGTACTACAAGAAATTATAATTCATAGATATAATAACTAACCATATGTTTTCTATAAAAATAAAGTACTAATTTCCTTTTGAATTTTAATATTTTAATATTGTGAATTATGATAAATGCTTCAAAGAACTAAAAACTCTTTACTTTACCTCTACCATTTCAATGAACTATCCCATCATAGAGTCAGATTCTTCATCCATGGAAATAAAAACTTTAGCATTGTATCAACTTTATTGAAGTATTCCCTTCTCCAAATCATTTTTATTAGGATCAATGAAATTCTCTCCAAAAACTACTTCATATGACATCCTAGTGCTATCTCATATCATGGATATTTAGGGATTTTCTTTTCTTTATTAATTTAAATTGGAGGAGCAAGAACGATTTCTAGCTAAGAATATTTTTTGGGTAGGGGACACCCCAAATATTAGAATTCTCTCAGTAAGAGGATTGTCCAAATGTGCTATTCATATGTCGTTCTTGTGGTATACTTCCTAAAATATTGTTGTTTGATTAATTCAATGAACCTAAATAACTTAGAAATTCAAACTCTGCAAGAACTTGTCCTAAGAAATAATTTCTTGAAAGGTCTAGTGACTCTATTTGGCACATTTCTCCCAAACTATTTAGAATGGTCCCATTCAAATTATCCATTGAAAGGTTTAGAAGCCTCAATCCCTTCAAGCTCCCAAAATTAAGAGAAAATTGTCAGTGAGAGATCTATGGATGTGAAGGTGGAAATAATATATTTGTAGTGTTGATCTCTGCCTTTTAAAGTCATATCTAATCCATCTTGATATGATTTCCCAAATGATGTATAAGTGGTGAAAAATACATGGAATGCTTGCAGAAAGAGCACTTGAAAATACACACACTTCATAGGATGATTTTCCTTATGTAATTAATGTTGAGAGTACCATCACATAGAGCAATGGTTCTTCAAACGTGGCTCCTATTTATGGAGGTTGTTTGGCATTATTAGATGTAGTAATTCCCTTGAAATGCTCTAAAGCTGGGATTGAAATATGTATAGTTTTTGACACTAAATACGATGGGGGGAATGGTACACCACTCATTATTCCTGACATTATTGGCTCTGAAGATACCTTGGGTGATATGGATTTCAAGATTTTTGGTAATGAGATAGGTATCACATCATTTCAAATGGAATTAAGATGATAGGGATCACAGTACCAATCATAAAGCAAGCTCTTTCCCAAGAAAGAAAAGGAATATTCCATACTCTTGTTGGAATGTCAAAATGTTCTTCAGTTATCTATTGTTTAAAGATCCAACCAGAAAAATTGAATATTATTATTGGTTTTGGTGGAAAAACTGAAAAACATCATCGAATAAAAATGAAAGTCAATGCAATGATATTATGTGACAGTGTTCTTGAAGGGGAAATAACTGTAGCAAGAACGATGAAGAATGAAATGGGTCAGATATGAAGTGTGTCCAAGATCTATCATTAATCCACAGTGACTCTCAAATCACAATGTGAAAATGATCTTCAACTAGGACTAGTTAGGATCCAATCACCTAAAAGGGCAGTGGTCTGTGTATGATAGGGAGCTTAATGAAAACAGTATTATAGTGTTTTCATGAAGATAACAAACCATATTACATGTTAATATTGTCATAGGACATCCATGGATAGCTATTGTCCTATGAATAAAGGACAATGCACTATAGATAAAAAGGGACAATTACAGTCCTATGAACAAAAAAGTCTAAGTAAAACCATATTTCAAGAAATACACAGGTAACATGGACTATACAATCAATAAATACAGTCATGAAAGAAGTAGTGTCTATTGAAAATATCCATTAAACTATAGAACACAATATCAGAAGGGAAAAACAATTGTGAATATATAGGATGACAATGGCACTAAGTGATGAAATTAGTCAAAATCTTGTCTTAACATTGAAGTTGACAATGATAGAGGTATACAGTAGTGAAGATAACTGGATAAGTAAAGAGATGGATCATAGTCATCTTGAAGATAACAATCTAAATGTGATAGTGATAAGATTGCTACTGTATCATGACACCATGAAGAAGTGCATGGCTACATATGTATGATGGAATGGATGAAATTTTATGATAATGCAACCATTTTTAGTTAGAACAGTTAAAATATAGATTCAATGATTTTTATCCTAGGATCCATGGGTAAGATAGTGCTACAAAGAGCTCACATATTGAAAGGGAAAGATAGGACATGCCAGTCAATGTAATGATTTTAAGTGGCATCGAGAAAATGGCATTGTCCTACCTATATAATCATGGTCAAAGAAGAATAATGGGCTAATAAGCTTTCAGTTAGATAGATCTTTATCAAAAGGAGAATAATGTCCGCTATCAATGGGAGAATACAATCCATGCATGAAAGTAATAGGGCAGAATAGAGGAGGTTTTTGCCTAGACTTCAAAATCAACAATCTAGCATTCGAGTAGAAGAATATTAAGATATGAAAGAAAGAGTTTAGAAGATCATAAACAGTCAAAAATAAATATTAATGGCAAAGCCTTTTCATTACAAGATACAAACATAAATAAATCTAATACCAAAGACAATTGGTGGTATGAAAGAGTCTGAGCATCATGAAACTTTCTAAATGGACTATGCATGAAATGAAGTCTAAGAAGACATGAAGACACTACCATGAACAAAGGAATATGCATGAACAAGAGGGAAAATTCAAAAATGACATTGGAAAAATGCATGAGCATTAAATTCAAGAATGGAAATGCACATAGATCAAAACAAAGGTATATCTTAAAGGCTTGAGGTCTGTGATAAGATGATAGTGTCTTAAGCATTATTATATGAATGTTGGCCATGCAACCTTATGAAGGATAGTCCTAAGAAAGTAAGAAGACACTAACATATTAAATGGAGTAAGTACATCAGGAACAAGATAGTCAATGGTGAACAGAGGCCATGATACCTTGACAAAGGATAGAGACAAGAAGTCTCTAATAGTGAGATATGTGTCAAATGGAGGGCCCTAAAAGATCTTCTACACTCTCCTAGAGTCTTTGACCATTTCAAATACCTCTCACACATACCTTAAAAACATGCTTGATGGAGGTTGCATCATTTTTGGAGAAGTTATGATCTGTTAAAGTCAGTTGCAGGAATCTAGGGATAGTTTGAGGATATCTAGGAGGCAATTTGACCAATCATCTACCTATCTAGGGGATTGGAGATAGAAGTTGTAAGTATTCAAGAGTTGAGGAGATAAAAGGAGGTTAAAACAAACAATTTTCACAAATTTCAATGGCACCTTAGAGCTTCTAAATGAGTCACAATAGGGAAAAAGGTTTTCCAGCGCTCAAATAGAGTTTTGACCTTTTCAAATAGCTAAGCCACATGTCACCTATTCCTTGTAATTAGCTAATAGAAAATAGGAAGTTATTCTAAGCTAAAGTGGATGCACAAGTACATTTTTTAGTAGTTCCTACATTTTTAAAAGGAAGACTATAATCGAAATAGTTCTTTTTCTGTCAAATACAACTTTGTAACTCAAAAACCAATAATCTTATGACTAAAAATCAATGTAAAATTCATCTTGGAAGGCAATACTAGTGGATTTTTTTTACTATGTAGTACTATGAGAACACCTTTTGATCAATAAAATAAGCATTTTTGGGCCTTCTCAAATATAATATTGTGTGGAAATCATAAAATGATTGATATGGTTTTGTGATGTTTGATATGTCCTCAATTCATGTCTCATTTCAATACAATTTTTTTTTGCAGAAATATGTGTGTAGGTCATAGTATATGTTACTAAGTTATGAATATTTTTTAGTTGTCAAAAATATTTGATTTCTTTGAAGAAAACCTTCAAAAAAATTCAAATTTATTATGAAATACTTATGCATAAGTATATGAACACTGAGTTGTGACTACTTTAGTTTATTTATTGAACATATTGTGTATGCCAAACAGTAGTATAGGCTTTAAAATAGTTTGGTGCATCACATCATTAGGATTTAGATACCATTTCATACCACTCTCTATCCTTTTCCTTAGCAAGCAACAATAGTATAGGTTAGCTTAGGTGAGTACCAAGGGAACCAACCCTATCTAGATGTTGACTTCACCTCTCCAAAGACCACACTTTGAGAATTCATCTAATGTTTCATTGGATTGTTTCAAGTAAGAAAATGGCCAAGGTGCAAATCCAAGTGACAATAATAATATCTCTCACAATTTATGTTAATGTTATCTTAATATTTTTAATTATAGTTTTTCATAATTATCATATTACACGCCCTTAAACATTTAACATTTTTGGTCAACATTCAAGACAATAATAAATAGGTAAAAACAATAGGGAAATTTTAAAAAATATGCATACCTTCCATGTATATTGCTAAACTCAAGGGGGAAAATATGTAAGCACCTTTAGAAAACTATATGGGTCAATACAATAAGTATGATGATATTTTGGTTGTCTAGCTCACAAATCACATGGTGTTATTATATTTCCTCACAACTTTATCTATCTTGATAGAAGTCCCTTTAGTATCTTTGGAGCCTTCCCTCATGTTTTTTCCATCCTTTCTAGCCACATAATAATTTTGTACATCACTTTCTTCCTTTCAAAACAACATTACAAACATTTAGTCAAACGGTGCCCAAAAGACCATGTGATTTATTAGGAAATCCTTGTTAATTTGTAAGGTCATGTGAGAAACGAGTCCTAATAAAATGGAGGACCCACCTTCTAAAAGGGGTGCCCCTATCATGTTTGGTCGATTTTCGCTTAGATTCTTGTTTTAGAAAATTCTCTTCTAGTTTTTCCTTTAATTAATAGTCATGTTAACCTTGATCACACCATTCACTCCTCTTGATTATTGATCCTTTCATATTAACTATCTGTCATATCCTTTATGATCCCTAAATTATCTTCTTATATAAACTATTCACCTCTCATTCATCTAGGACCCATTTTTTAAAGAACGGGTTGTTATTGTTCATAAAAGAATTATTATTCTTGTGAAATGGTTTAGTTTCCTATGTAATATTTTCCTAGAATATTTGCATCATCTCCCCTAGGAATAGAATAACCTTAAAATATTTACATGCCACATTGCAAATCTAATTCCTGAATCTTTTATTACTAGAATCTATCCTCTCAAAATAATATCAAGAAACTTCTAAATCTTCCACATTTTTCCAAACAATCTCTAATCTTAGATTTTTCCATTCCATAAAGTAGAGCATCCCAAGGTTGGAGAGGATAAAATACAAAGTACATGTTAGATTCTATAAATGAAACCATTCATGACAGCTCCAAAGAAGCTTCATTAAACCTTCATACAAGATTTATTATTTTAAATTTTCTAGAGTCATTTATTTTACACATTAGCTTAGAATTAGTGATTAGATAATCAAATATTTCCTAAGAATATTAGAAATATACCATTAGTTTTTATTATTTCTTCATTATATTAGTTAGATATATTTTATCTTTCAATTATTCTAAGAAACCCTCAATAAAAATATGCACCAATATAATTTAGTGCTTTAACATATTCAAATAAAAATAAAAAATATCAAAAATATAGTTCAAATTGTATTCAAATCATATAGAATTAATTAATTGCAAGTAGTTAATTATATGACATTTCATCTTAGAAAAATACAAAAAAATAGAGTAGATTTATGTTTTCATTCATTTAGATTAATGGGATTAAAATTGTAAACATAAAAAACCATAAAGTATGAAAGAAATATCCCTCGATAGCATCACAAGGCCCAACCAATGAACATTAAACCAATAATTTAACATTAGAGTAATTAAAGTAAACCAATAAACATTAATTCAAATATCAAAACAAAGTGAAACAAGTTCACAAACACACTAAATCTACTCTATTGAGCCTCTCATTCCTCACTCAACCTTTTATGTCTGATGTTTCTTGGAATTAAGAGGAATAAATTGATGCAATATTAGACTAGATTAGAGAAAAATTTCCCATACAATAAAATATATGCGAAGAACATGCCAAAGAATAAGAAAAAATACTTTAAAATTTCAAGACATTGACAATGAGAGTAGGCATGTGCAAGATAAATCATTATCTTAGAGGAATTGATTGAATTAAAAGAGTGAAACATACAAACCTTATACCTCTTTGCAAAAATAAACTTAGGAGGAATAGAGTTAGTGATCCTCCTGGTAACATTAGAATCACAACATCAACACCTATTTAGATGTTTGCACAACAACACTCCACAAATCCAAATATTCAAACATGTAGGCCAACTTTTATAAACAACATAATACACCATCAAGTGCTCCTTCTTTGCAAGGTGATGGATCCAATGAGTGTAACCCCTATTCAAAAAATATCACTACTACTCACTAGAATATCCTCTTCAATGAAGAGAGTAGTTAGTTATATATTCTTTTACTTAATTGGATTTTACTATGAGAATAGGAGTAGTCCAATCCATGTCATTAATAAGGGTACATTGCATGTGTGATTATGAGTCCACATCATTGGACCTTTCAAGAAAACACTTTTCAAGACAAGTTCCTACATAGCTTGAAATTCTAAGCTATTTAGGTTCATTGAATTTATCAAACAACAATCTTTCAGGAGGTATACCACAAGGACGCCATATGACTAGAACATTTGGAGAATTTATGGGTAGTGTTGATCTGTGCCTTTTAATGTCATATCCAATTCAACTCTATAAGAAATTGCATAGAAAGCTTGTGGACTAGAAAATACAAAACCTTCTTGTCTTTCTATCATCATTTCTTGCAATGATACAATTGTATTTGAACCCAAGATGTGATTGGAAGAAACAAGCAAGATTTGGAGGTTCACTAGTTGGCCAATCTCTATAGAATATTGCCTGTAAAATTGTTCTCTTTCATCACTAGTACTATTAGGTTTAAAAGATTTGCAATTGATTTTGGTATTTCTCTTCCAAACAAGTTGTTCCCAATATCAAGAACCTATAACTGTGAAAAATTTCGTATTGAGGAAGGGAAAGATCCATTCAACTTATTTTTGTGAACAACTAATGAATATAACTCACTTAGTTTATTGAACTCGTGTGGTAAGCTTCCCTCCAAACTGTTATTTATCAAATTTAGGAAAATAAGGTAAGAGAAATTGGACAAGGTCATAGGGATCATTCCATATATGTTGTTGTTTGCAAGATTTAACACCTGAAGTTGAGATAATTTGCCGAGGCTTGGAGGAATATTGCCACTGAACAAATTGTCATTAAGCATCAATTGCTAAATATTAGAAGACCACATTGATGGGATGTGCCCACTCAATCCATTTATAGACACATCTAGCAATTCTAATTGCATCCATGTTGAAGTATTTGAGGATAGGCTTCCTTGCAAATGATTTATCGAAAGATTTAGATAATTCAACAAAGGACTAATTTCCCAAAGCCAAGAGGGAATTACTCCCACAAGACCAACGTTAGTTAACACCAATATTTGAAGTGATAATTGTGTTGAAATGTAGGGTGGAGATTCACCATCAATCATACTTGACACTAAATATAGATAAGATAAATTGAAGGGTGGAATCTAGGCTGTGCTAATATTTAGCACACAATCGAATAAATACAAATGGATTAGGCTTGTAAGGTTGTGAAATAAATTTTCTGAAATTGACTTATAATGATTTAGTGATAGGGTCAACTCAACTAAAGAAGGTGGAAGTGAGGAAGAAGAGATGGTTTCATTGAAACAATTTTCATGAGCATACAAGTGAGTGAGGGAGGAAAGCTAAGAAAATGAAGAGGGAATGGTCCCACTTAAACTGCTATTGAAAATGATCAAGCTCTTGAGTAAAGAGATTACCCAAGGAATCTGGAATTTTACCACTTAGTTGGTTCATAGAAAGGTAAAGGTCAGTTAAAGAAGAAAGATTACTGAGGAAGGAAGTTATGATTCCACTAAGGTGGTTGAAACCAAGGTTAAGGGAAATTAAGGAAGAAAGATTGTCGAGGCAGGAAGGTATGCTTCCATTCAAGTAATTGAATGAAAGATCAAGGAATGTAAGGTGGGTAAGCAAACAAAGGGAAGTGGGAATCATCCCACTAAACCTATTAGAAGGTAAATCTAAATAATGAATATAAGAGAGATTTCCCAAACAAGGAGGAATGAAAGTGCCTGTTGTTTCTCCTCTTATACTCAGTTGTGTGAGAAAACAAAGCTGGAACATGCTCTTAGATATCACACCTTGATTGACTAAAGTGTGTGCAGAATAGCCTATGCCAATAGAGACAATGTGGTTGGTGTGATTGTCATAGGATATGCCTTCCCATTGGGTGCAATAGTCTGTTCCATTTACCCACAAACGCAGATAGTCTGTAGAGTCATTCAAGGTCTCTTTAAAGTGAAGCAGAGATTGGGATTCATGGGAAGGACATCTATTGGATATAGAACAAAGGAATGAATGAATGAATGGATTTTAATGAAGTCCAAGAGACCATCAGTCTATGGGACCCAGTGTTGGAACTTTAACCATTTTAAAGTTCTTTTCCATGTCCTCCCTCCTCCTAAAGATCTTGACCAGGAAGCCAACAGTTTTGAGGAGCCTAGTCTCCTTAAAGAGCTCTTTTAGATTGTGCACATTCAAATTATCTTCATACTGGATATGGATATCAGCATAAGCAACACACTCAATGATAAAGTGTCATTCAGTCTCTACGACCCCTTTGCTGCAAAAAATACAAGTTCTTAGTTCCCAGGCTTCCTTGGGGACAACCCACCTACTAGTTTCACATCAAAGATGGTGCGACCCAGTTCTCAATTGGGTTATCAAAATCCTATCCTTTCCTTTAATTACAACCATTAGGTAGTCTTTCTCATCTTGCTCCCATGCGGGGTTGAACTCTTGGATATAATGTGTTTTAATGACCAACTTGCTTAGTCCACATAGTACACCTAAACGTTTCTAGCACATACCTTTTTATCTCAGCATTCGTGTTGGGGCACTCATGCAGCTTAATGTTCTATTTTCTCAACCATTTGCTATTTTGCTTCATCCAAGTTTTCTTTATATAGTTTAGCTCCTCCCTAACCACCATTTTGGGCCAGCGATGCGTCTCCATGTTCTCAACTTTTTTTAAGTAATTTATCAACCGAATGATTGTGGATGCCTCCAGTAGGAAAGTACCAGTTTCAGCCAAGAGAATCTTGTACGGAATCAAGGATTTGACTTTGATGCTAGTAGTGATCGAATTCTTTTGAATTCTTTCAACATGCCTCCACTTGTGGTTTGACATGCTACACCCTTAGACCTCACAACCATAAAGGACAACTGACACCACCAACAACCAAAAAGGGTTTTCTTTATTTTCCAATCCCATAGCTCCATCGTCCTACATCTGTTCTGCAGTAAATAGGACACCCTCCAACCACCTTGAATCCTTTTCTCTTTGCAAGTCTCCCAACTGAGCCTCTTATGAAAATCAATACCCAAATACTTGTATTCTTCCACCACCTCCAAAGAGATGCCTTCAAAAATGAAATTAAACTACTACTTCTTCCTTTTCAAAGAAAAGGTCATGATTTTAGTTTTGCTGGTGTTAACTTGCATTCCAAACTCTTGGCAAAAGAGTTCAAGAGCCTTTAAATTCTCTCTCAAACCAGGAGCAGATTTTTCAACTAAGATAAGATCATCCGCATATAAAAGTAACTTCACCACATAACTAGCTAGATGAATACCCTCTCCAATAGTTTTGTTTAACCATTCTTCAAGCTTATCAATATATAAGACAAACAATGTGGGAGACAAGGGACAACCTTTCTTGACCCCAATGTCACTACCAAAGCATTCAGACATACCATCTTTTGTTCTAATTTTAGCTCTAACTTTCTCATAAATTTAATGAATTGCCGCTCTAAGCTCATCAGGAATACCAAGTTCTTTCATTGTGTTCTAAAGTTTGTCTTGAGGCACCATGTCAAAATCTTTTTTGAAATCAACGAAACAACAAAAAGATTCACCCCGTTGAGTGTCCCAAGCTTTCTCAATGAAGTGTCTAAGTGTGATGCAATTATCTATGGTGGAATGCTTTGGCTTGAAACCAGCCTGCCCTTTTTCCCTTTTACCTTCCTTTTTATCCCAATTACTGATTCTGCACTCTAACATGCTCCCATATAGTTTACCAAGAAGAGGATTGACCATGATAGTATGATAGTTAGAAGGATTATTGATATCCCCACTTTTGTGTAAGGGAATGACCACACTAGTAGTCCATCAGCTGGAAAGCCATTTTGAGTAATGTTATTAAAGAGGTATTTTATGTGAGGTGTGAGGAGATCACAAGCCCACTTTAGGAATTTAGCTTGCAGCCCATCAATGTCTTGAGCCTTACCACTTGCGATATTTTTTATACCTTTCTTGATATCTTCTTCTGAGAAGAGCTCTCTTGAGATATGAATTAAAGGGAGCATGATTTTCTCCATTGGCTGCTCATACAAGAGTTTCACATAATCTAGCCACTACATCCTAGTGATAATATTTTCCACCTGGATTTTCTTTTGCTACAACTCTCTCCAAAATATTTTGGGGTTGTGTTTTCCCATAGAAATTAACTCCTCCCTTCTTAAATTCACATAGGTTTCTTTTTCAGATTTTACCAACTTCTCGTAGTTTACTTTAGTTTCTTTGTTTGACATATTCTTTTTGACCAATCTCTTTGCTGCCTTGCAATCCTCATCATACCATGGATTAGAGGGAAAAGTATTTGAAATCCCCTTCTTGGTCCGAGATCGGTTACAACCTTCAAGAACTTTGTGAATTAGGGGAACCAACATATTGCTACTAATGTGACCATTTTTTTCATTGCTTTCATTACATGGTATGTTTTTTCTTTCTTGAAGCTAATGATCCAACACAACAAAAAATATTTCTTGATTTTCATGATTCACAAGGATTTTTCCTTGTGAATGATCCTTCATATGAGAATGGTGAGTTTTCCCCTCTCGCTGGTTGCCTTCATGAATGCCAAACTTAGCAAAAAGAGGCATATGATTAGAATTTAGACCAATAGGACAACACCCAATATTGAACTCCAACAACCTAGGGCCAAAATTTTGAGAGCATAAAACATAATCCACCACACTTTTCCCATTGTAGGCTTTGCAAGTGATACCACCTAAATCTGACCACATTTTCATACCATTACAAATCACCATGCCATATAAGCTACACAAGCCAAGAAGCTCCACTCCAAAGTGTGACACACCCCCACTACCATCTTGTGAGGTCCTTTCCCAAGGCTGAACCTCCTCTTCCTCTAGCCAAAGAGGGTTGTTGTCCTCCCCCCCACTACTGCTCAACTGAATGGATTGATTATTGCCCGTCCTAGCATTAAAATCCCCCATTAGCACTATTTCTCCCGAAGAGCTAAAAACATAAATGTCCTTTTTTAAGGCAGCAAACGGATCCTCTTTATCCATATTTTTCTTCTTGTAGATCTTTGAATTTTTAGGGGAAAAGTAACATGTAGCCAACCAAACTATAGTCCCATTTTTAGTTATTTTTAACCATATAAATTGCTTGTTTGGATCCAATTTTTCAAATTTTATTATCGCTCCCCAAGCTTCTTTTATTAGGACTGTAATCCCACTATGACCCTTACTTGTTTCAGTCCCTTCATTCCACATTGAGATTTTAACATATCCTTCAAAATCCAGAACTTTGCAACCATCATGCTCATGTGTTTCCATAAGAACGATAATGTATTTCCCTTCTGCTATGGGCCCCAACCCTGGTCCTCTTCTCCACGAGTAACCCCTACAATTCCAACTTACCATGTGTAAATGCTCTCGTGGGGCCCCAAATTACTATTTATTATGTGGTAATCGCTCACCAATTTGAGCTTTCCCATTTTTTAGCCATGCCCATCTTCCGACATCTCTTGTTGATTTCACTTTCACCCATTTCTTTCTTCGCTCTTCCTGCTGATTGAATGTTAGATCTTCATCCAAGTAGATTTGCCTATAAGAGACCCCCTCTTCCTCAGGATCATAGTCTTGTCTTCCATGTTACTTAAGACAACCCTTACATGCCTATCTCTTCTTGCCTCTATTTTCTTTCTAATCTTGCTTGCCTACTGAATAATGCCTACCCACTTTAGTTGGTCCTTGAGAAAGTCCCTTGCTAAAATATCAGTCCTCTCTTTTTCCGTGAAGTCCTTCAAACCTTTGATGATGATGTTCCTTGCTTTGTCTTGCCTGATTTTTTCTTCTCTTAATTGCATCTTTATGTGTTTCTCGATAATATCATTTTGTGTGGTTGACGATCCACTTATGACTTGTGCCCAAGATTTGGATTCTTCTATTTGATCCTTTAGTTTACTTTCACTTGTTACCATGTTTGAGATTGCTGATTGGATCGCTTCTAGTTGTGCCGTGTCATTTACTAACATTGCCTCTGAATTCTATTTTTCTGTTGTCTTTGACTGTTCTAAGCCTTGCTTTAAAGCAACCAGCTCTTCTTGACCTCTCTCCATCTTACTTTGCAAGCTTATTACTTGCTCTTTGAGTAACTTGTTTTCTCTTACATGATTCCAGTTGGCTTCTAATATTCCCTTTAGCCTGGAATCATCATGCCACCCTTTCAATTCTAACAATTCAATCCTTTTCTTCATGTTCATGAGCTCACTCACATAGAGCTCTGAAGACCACAACAGAGGAGTGGATGTGGGACTATAGGAGTACAAATTGTCATGGAGCTTTTCTACCCCACCCTCTTTGCTTACTGTAAAAATTTATTTTTTGTTTTGGATTGGCCTTAGAGCCTCTTGAAATGAAAAAGTCTTTTTCTTTGAATCTTTGATTTCCCCTTGCACTATTTGGTCATTTATTAAATGAGGCATGTTAATAGCGACACTTGCATTATTTCTACCTTTTGGTAAAATCATGATGAGTTTTTTTTTCTGTCAGTTTCAGTTTTTTGTTTTCCCTACGCCTTAAAATCCCTTTATATTGCTTTGCGTTCACAAACACCAACTTCTCCTTTGTGTTAGATGGAAAAGCTTGAGGAACCTCTGGCAGAACAAAATCCAAGGCCTGGCTAGGTCCCCTGCTTGAGAGCTTAATATTGAGATTGTAGGCCCTTTTGTAGCTTGCATTGAATGATCCCACAGGATATGGACACCTTCCTAGTAAAGTCTCTTTACCCAGGAAGCAACTATCTGCATTTGGGGGTTGTATATTGGCTCACATCCACCCGATGCAAGCTCTACAGGCCCCATATTCAAATATTGTGCATTTCTTTTAGATAAAGGAGTTATTACCCCTTCACACCCTTGAATTTCTTTGAATGTGATAACCTATGAGTTTACTGATTATTTAACCATGGTTTACAATGCACTGACCCCTATGGTTTTCACATCCCCATTTTGATGTTGCGCAAAAACAAGATAAGAAACTAAAAAAATAAAGGAACCAATAGACAAAAGAGGGAGGCAGGTCCACACATAATTTGTTTGCGGGGAATACAAGGCGAATCTTTGTCTTCACATTTTGTTGATCTGCTTTGCCCACCATTTTACCCTATTCTACCCATGACCCACCACGATTCTTGTTCCCTGTTCGTTGGCTTGAGATTCCTATTCCCTGCCCGATGTTCCTGTTCCCTGCTCGCTGTTCGTGATATTATTGCTCGCAGTTCATGCTAGTCTTATTTTTCCCAGGTATGAGGAAAACTGTATGAGGCAACTGGGTTTAGTTCTAGTTATGGCCCATTCATTCCCTAAGGGGGAAGAAGAGAAGAAAAAGAAAAATGATAAGTACAAAGGAAAGGTTATGTAAAGAGATGGAGATGGTCATTTGGGAAATATAGTTTCTTGTTATTTGGGTGGGAAATTCCCTTCTTATAGTGTGTGCCTGTCACCAGGTCAATGATTTAGATTGATAATTAGCCACGTATCTTAATAATTTGTTTTAGTTGTTCAGAGTATTACCATGCATTTGCACAAAAACTAGCTATTACACCTTAGGTGTGCAATTGGGTATGTGGAACAAATGGTTGAAATAGATAACAATTGACATAATAAGAAAAGGGAAGAATGAATAAAATTTGATGGAAACGATTGGTTACCTTAATTGATGTTGTAGTCATATTGGTTGAAATAGAACAATTTGTATTTAACTTATGAAAACAACACATTTTAAAAATGAAATGGAAATAGTACATAAATATAAATGAGATTAAAATTATGTGAGATACAAATGTAGAATAATGATATATATATTTACAATGTTGAAAATGAAGTATTTTTATGTAATTTATAATACACATTACAAGAATGTATGGAATTGAATGTAATAGTATAACCAAATTATTTGTAAGCCTGTTACATAAACAAGGAAAATGAGTCATATTACATTGAAATTTGAATGACACATTGTTGTGCATTGCTGTATTGAGGAATTTTATACCAAAAAATGCATAATGATGAAATATTTAACCTTTGAAGTTTCAGACATAGGTTCTAATATTTTGAAAATTATGTTACTAAAACTTTTAAATATCTATGTACATATGGAGGAAATATGGTGGTGAAAACATAGACCAAAACACTACAGTCAGTAAGTTTTATGTTTTAAACACACTCATCGTATTTAGACTTGTGACTGCTGTATAGATTGGAAACGAAAAAAGATAGTTTGGAAAGGCAAGTGACTAAGAAACTTTAACTTCAATTGTCTTACGTTTGTTGGGCTCTGGAGGAGGAAGCTTGGGAACGGTAACATTGAGCACTCCATCTTGATATCTGGCTGAAATGGCCTCCATATTGCAGTAGTTAGGCAAGATAAATTTTCTTATAAATTTTCCGACCCTGCGCTCCATACAGATGAATTTGACATGATCGTCCTCCTCTTCTTTCACTCTCCAGTGATTGTCAACACATTCTCATCCTCTACTTGAACCTGTTTGTTTTCAAACACACAAAAATCGCTTAGTTAGTCTTAGTGGTGAGTGATTAGAAGGTTTTTCATCCCCAAGATGTAGAGAAAATTGAGGTTTTTAGTGGTCTATAATGGAAATACCTTGATGTTGTCATTTTTAAGGCCCGACATGTCAATTATGAAGACATAATAGTTGGGATACTCTTTGAAATCAACAGGAGTGGAATCCATGGCCGTGTTGTCCAAAATATAATTGTGCGTGGGATTATTGATGAGTTTCTCCATTTTGTTAGGGACTTGTAGAAGCTCGTGCATAGAGCTAAAAAGGGGATCCATCTCTTCTCACGGTTCTGCATTCCCATCATATTTCATCTTCATATCATTCAAAAGTATCCAAATGCTAAATAAATTCTTCAAAAATAATAGAGAAAACTTAAATGAATACCCTTAAAAGGGGTTGGAGAGAACATTTACCAGGTTACTGATTGCTACACATACAAAGGTGGCAGGAAGAAATTATCTGTACTAAATGAAAATGAAGCCATCCTACATTTCAACATCAAATATTTTCAAAGATTATAATATTTAAGGGTGACACTCAAATTTAATAAAATAAAATCAAAAGATCTTTCACACACCTAAGCAAGTAGTTATTTCATATAGTTTTTTCATAGAGTTAGGTAAAATGAAATAAAATAAAATAATGTATACTTCACATTACAAGAACGGATTTGTTAATGTAAATGAGTAATAAGAGGAGGCTGCAGTAGAGGAAAAAGATTAATATAATTTACAACAACTAAAGTGTATCAATAGTGGTAGTGAAGTAAATGAGGAAGTGACGCATCTGTAGTAGGTGGAATGCACTTCAATTGTTTGAGGATTTTGAAAGTGACATTATTGTCAAGCGATTCTCTTCATTTTTTCGGCGTGCAACATATGGGCTTTGTTGCATGCATGCATAGCGTTGGAAAGTGAAGGATGGGTGTATACGAAGGCTTGGTAGATTAGGTACTCATGAAATAGCAGTGAATGTGAGGCATTTCCGGTCAATGTTGCCAATGTCGACTATGTCCCTTGGAAGTGTTAATCCTTGTGACTTATGTATTGTCAGTGCCCAAGCCATTTTAAGTGGAATTTGACGAAGAAGCCCACGACTAAGCGGGGTTATGGGGACATTATTTGGATTGTTATGATGACAAGGTGGGCAATTGTAATGTTTGAATTGAACAACAACAAACAAGGGTAGTTGAGGTGGTTTTTAACCTTCGATGTATAGAATTTGTTTTACCTGAACAAGAGCACCATTCACAAGCCTTGTTTCGACCCAAATATTAGAACATAACATGACCTCTTGGCCAATAGAAAACAATATATGAGCTTGAAGTTGCTCTTCATTTGGATTTGTGTATGTTGATCCCTTGAGTTGCTTTGCAGTGGAAAGGGCAACTGGCGTCGCCAAAGAAAACAACATACATTTGTTATGTAGTAACACCATTTCATTTGTTGCGAAAAGGTGTATGGATGACAAGAAAACAGAGTTTTCTATAGCGTTGAGTGATGAAATTGAGCGTGACATTAGAATTTCCCAGTCTTCTTGTGTAGGCTTTGCATTTTGTAGATTTGATAGAAGTTTTCGAAAAGAAATTTGGGAAGGAGCATCACCAGCTTGTCGAAATAATCCAGTCAAAGTTACTACTATTGTGAAGCTGCACCATAGTGTGCCACCATATGAAGTAGAAGAATACATGGGGATATCTTTAACTAGTGGTAGTTGTCCCAAGTCACCAAAGAGAATAATTGAGTGGCCTCCAAAGGGAAGGTGGTTGTGGGCAGGGAATGCTTGCCATAGTCGCATTTCGTTACGTTCTAGAAAATTTTTCCCTATGAAGCTCATCTCATCTACTAAAATGTACCTAATAAAGTACATACTTTCTTGGAAGGCCGCAAGTGTTTTCCCTTGTAGGGGGGGAATTTATTTTATTCGAATTCAAAGGGAAAAATGAAATGTTGATGCTTGAATGTTGAACGCAGCAACACCTATAGGTGATAGAAGTAGTAAGGTGACTTGTGAATTGGAGCTGAGCTATTGAGAGCAGACCTTATATTTTTTATGAGGCATGATTTTCCAACCCCTGTAGTTCCTTGAACAATGAGATTTACTGGTGGTTGTAGTGAGAAAGTGGTTAGATGAGACTAAATGATATCAAATGCTTTCTGTTGCTGAGTAGAGAAAGTAGTAAGGCTGTGTTTGTTGAGATCACGATGCACTTGATAGGTTGCTCGATTGCAGTCTATGGAATTAGTTGCAAGATGAATTTGTTGTTGGGTGAAGCTAGTATGTTGCCAGTTGTGGTGTATGTTAATTTCACGTCGACCATGCATGTCCAGTGCATCAAGTCTTATAGGAAGGTTTGGGTGCAAACTTGAGAGAAGTTTCCATTCTTCAGGATTTTGTCCTTGCAACACATGTTCAATGCTCGAGTTATTGCTAGCATCTGATTCTTCGACTGGATTTGGATTTTTGCGGTGTACGTGCCATGGCCTGTATGTCAAAGAAAACCTTTCCCATTGTGATATAATTTGATGTTCGGAGGAGCCAAAGTCAATGCCAATGTCTTAGAATGGGTGGTATATAATTAGTTCATCCCAACAAAATTCATGAAAACTTTTGTCATCTCTTACAGGGATGCTTGTGAACCTAGGTGAGACACGAACAATTGCTTTTTGGGGGCACTGCTTCCATTGTTCATTTTTTTGGGATGCTTTTACGGTCCATTTTTTGGGTGTTCAACGAGAGGCATTACCTCTAGTTGTATGGGAAGAGCCTTTTAGGTATCAATGTATGTAGGTGAAGTGGTGATTGACATGGATGAGATTGAGACACACTAAAATTTGTGGTGGTTAACATTTAAAGAGACAAATGTCCTACTAGATATGGAGAGGGGTAATTTTAGTAAAAGGTGGAAAGTTTCTTTGGCACTAATATCACGATCGACAAGACTGTCAGTAAGAATTTTTCAAAAAGCTATTGGGGCAGGCATTTTTGAATCTAAATTGGTTGATATGCGAGATAACATGGCATGATATGTTTCAGATTTTTGCTCAACTTTTACTGTATATTTTTCAATATATTTGAGGACAACATCAATTGAGAGTACAGGTTGGCAATCTACATTGGCCCTCCAAATAGAGAGTATAGATGGGATGTGAAGGTTCAAGCGATCATCATTGCGAGCAGGTGTGTGCTTAGGGTGGGCGGTCTCCTGATTTGAAAGACTTGACTTGTCTTGCATGGACCATGGTGCTTTATAGCAACACGCAGTGGTTGGCCCTTTCTTCCTAAGGCATGTTAGCAAAGTAAAATTTGTGTGTTGCTCGACATGATTGACCAATTCACAATAATCACTTGAAGGGTCACATGGAAAGATCCTTCTTGTATCCAACAAACAAGGATCATCAAGAACAAAGCGGTGAAATGTTTGGTTCCTCAAATGAAGGCTACATGGATTCTAGGTAGAGACATATATATCTATGTAATCAAGTGAAACTTGTACATATTGAAGGTCATTCCATTGTAATCTACTAATATCAGGTGCTTGTTCGAGCCATAGAAAACCATGGATGTGTGCAGATCCTCTATATTGCCCTTCATATCTACAAAAATATGATATTTAGCAAACTAAAAAGATGAGAGTATATTGTAAGAAATGAAGGGATACTTTGTAGTAAATAATCAAAGAATGAGTGGATTGTGTAACAAAAGGAAATAAAGCTATTACCTATACAAATATTTTGATACACCAAGAAGCTTTTCCAAGACCTCTTCCCGAAATGCAGTAAACCTGTGATGCATGTATATTGCAGTAAGGTGTGGATTTTGTACAATGTTTTGTATTCTCCATCTAGAGGCCATAAAAGAATTTGTAGGAGGCTTGGTAGGCATGATGGTATGAAATTATGGCCATTTTGTATATGCTCCACTAAGGGTGACGAAGAGTGAGGGGCAACCTATCTGAATGACCATGTTAGAGAGTTCCCCTTGATGTTGGGTCCAAAATGGACGAGTACCACGAATTGATGAACTAAATCACATGAGTTGATCTAAAAGTTTTTCATCTATAATATCTTACAATCTTTGGTGAAGGTCAGAGACTGTTGAGGGCATGCAACCATCAATATTTTTGTGAAAAAAATAGAGGTTTCTTGGCTACGATGTCACATAATAATATTTAGTATGAAGTACCTAAATCGAGGGTGTTGGCCAAACTGATCATTGTTGTGGTACCTTAAAAGGTGGATAGAATATTCATGTAGTTTAATTTATTTGATACATTGTTGCTTGAAAGCGGCTTTTCCTTTTGGAAACAAAGTGGGGAATGCCATAGAAAATAGTCCTTATGTGATGTACTCATTGATAGGAGATGGAGAAATAGGTGGCCATGCAATGATTGGTGTTGGTCGCCCTGCACCTAGTTGTAACAAAGAGAGCACTTCTTCGACCTCTGTACGTGCATGTGGGAGGTTCAACACAAAGGACATTGTTTCCAACATATTGTGGTCAGTGGGGTCATATTTAGTGTCACTTTTTTCCTCGATGCTTGTATTTGTGGTGGTGGGATTCAAAGATGTTGCATAAATAAGGTTTGAGATGTCAGTAGAAGACTTTGGAAAATTGGATAAATCAAGCTCATCTATTTGGACATCCTTGTAGTATGGACCATTTAAAATCTTATATGTAAGTGCCTCGTGGACACACCCTCTACTAACAAGGAAGCTATATTGTTGTTTTCCGATTTCTTCCCTGTTAACTATTAGTATATCAAGATCAGTAATATGCCTAGGCAAGTAGGATGCAATTGCAGATATATCTTGAGGAAAGAAAATAGTGTGGCCACTATATTTGAGTTGCCCACACCTTGCATAGGTAACTTGAAGTATTGGGCTAACCCTTGATATTAACATCTCCTCAACTTGGGATAGAACTTTTAAGCATATAGGTTTCTCACCAGGGTCCATGTTGTTCCAATTTGAGAAGCAACGGTCTTTCTTTTCATATGTGAATCTATAAAAAGTAGGAAATCCATTTGAATGTCTAGTTTTGATTCCTGGATATCTCTCCATGCAAACCATGCAAGTTGACATTTGTGCTAGGCTATCTAACTTTGACCGGAAGTTATTCCTAGCAGAAAAAAAATCTCGTGTAAAAAGTGGTGAAGGGTGTAGTTCAATATTTGGGTTGGGTTGAACTATGTTTTGTGAGTGAGGTGAAATAAATTCTAGGTGGGATAAGTTAATTGGAGGAGAGATTGTAGATGTTGAGACTGCAACAAAAAGATTTTGATTGGCTTCATGTCTTCGTTTGAGGTTCAGTTCATTTTTATGAGAACGTTTTTCTTGGATCCTTGCATTCTCTACATCCATAGTAAGAAATGCTAATGACAACATAAATTTAATAGTTTTGTGAGAGAGAATTAGTAGAATATACAGGCTATATACATACATATATGTATGTATATATATTTTAATTTGATTGGACATTTAATGGTGTGAATATATTTTTTGGAATAGAACATAAACCAAAAACATATAAAGATATGGTTAGTTAATGTAGACAAAGCTATAAATATTATATGGATACTGTTCACTTGAAGCGGTCACATTTAATGGATAGGTAATGGAGAACAACACGATCATAGTGATAGAAAATATGCGAAATAAAATGTACAAGCAAGATTCCATATGTGGAAATATGATAATTTGGTAATGCTTTGAATGTAAATTTACCCCCTAAGTGGTATTCTTTAAAAAGGAACACGACACTATATTGTGTTACAATGGTGATAGTAAAAGATAATTGATAGAACATGAACAAGAGATAATAGGAAATAGAAACATACCTATTTAGTATAGTTATATTGTAGGGAAAACAAGGATTACTCTTATTCTAAAAGAATGAAATTAAGAGAATGCTATGTATTTTATCTACTAAAATGAGTGGAGTATAAAAATTTGTAAGGTTCAAACCATAAATTCTATCTAGGAAATATAATTTCAAGAATCAAGATGATCAAAGATGGTTAACTAAAGGTAATTTTAGTGGTAAGGAAGAAATAAATAATTAGGTATTGTAAGCTTTTTCCAAGTATATGCGAAGGAAAATTTTCAAAATAATCTCTTTTTAAAGGATTGTTAATGTATAAAAGTAGATAGCATGTCAAATTTGTTAAAAAATAATAGTACATGCATGATATCTTTTAAGAAATTAACCTCTATTAAAATTTCATTTTAAAATGAATGTTTAAAAATGAAACTTGCAAAAGTTGATGTTTGCACAATAATGTTGAAGATAAAATAGGAAATTTGAAACATACATGTGGATAATGAGCACGAAAAGTATGAAAGAGTACAAAACGTGATGAACACTTGTCCCTGACACAATGAATTAATGGTTTTTTGTTAAAAGAGGGTTGTACAGTGCTATTAAAAAATTTAATATTTACTATAGATAATGCTTACTTGTAATTTAAATTTATTAACATTCTATTGTTGAAGAAGTTTCAATGTTGGAATATGGAAAATAATAGTTCACATTCTCCATAAAGCATTGATAACTTAAATTTGAAATGATTGTAAATATATAGATTTACAAAAAAGAAAAGAATTGTTTACTTATTTCTTGTTTGTATGAATTATTACAATCATCGGTACAATTTTGTACAATGGTACATAGCTGGAATTTTATGACATAAAAGTGTAAAAGAGAGTGCATGCGATATACGTTTAACACCAAGTAAAAATAAGGCAATATTATAGTTAATTCATGAGAAAATTATATTTCAATATACCGATATGAAATACATAGTTTTGAACAAGATGTTTGCTACAAAATTTAACGGATCTTGATGAATATTTTTTTCTACAAGGAACACAGCCTTGATCGTTACAATACGAAAAAAAACATATATTTTACAAGTTTCAAAAAAAAAAGTAGCACAGTAGGAAAAATTGGGAGTGGTCGTATTCACATTACAATAGTGGACCATAAACACATTGCAAGAACTAATGCTCTTCAGCCATGGTTTATATAGTTCTCAAAAGAATGTTTAATTTGTTGAGCACCACCCATCCCATACAACTCATCAGCATGCAACTCTCGTAGAAATGTACACAATGCAACAATCTTGTCACAAGTCCAATGGAATTCCTGTAGTGTGCCTTCCATTGCCTGCACTTCAAAACCTTGGACATTCTGTATATTTTGAACAACTGTTTTTATTTTTTTGAAATTGTCAAAGCAACTACTGATAATTTCATTGGAGAGATCTACAATGTATGCAGAACTTCCATCCCACTTCTATGAAGGAGACGAATCTATTGGAACTCTAGGTGAACTGTCACTGTCTGATATTTCTATGATATCAGTCTGGCAACGAGGTAGTGCCATTTCTGGATATAGTAAATTTGAAATAACACATATTGTTAACTAAAATAATTATTTTTAAAACCAAAATACAAAAGAATTATAAATCACACTATAGCTAATACAAATATTTATAATTGGTAATACATTCATTTTAATTGAATAAGTACAAAACATAAAGTAATAGAAAGATGTAAAATTAAGGAAACTTAGAGTCAAGTAAACTACATTATCTACCAAAATAAACTACATTTCAAATAAGACAAACCAATTAAATTTAACAATACCAAATGAGTTCAACTTAAAGGTCAAGTTAGTGTAAGAATGTTTATTTTAAAAAGAATTAGGCTCCATAAAAATTATAAATAAATATTTAATTAATAAACATCAATTTAACAATACCAAATGAGTTCAACTTAAAAGTCAAGTCAATGTAAGAATGTTTATTTTAAAAAGAATTAGGCTCCATAAAAATTATAAATAATTTCTTTAAGTAATAAACATCTTTTCACATAAACTATTTTAATTAACTATTTAATTTATTAATCTTCTTTTTACATAAACTATTTTACAAATGAAACTTAAATAAAGTTATTCTAGAAACAATAGGGTATTTACCAAAAAAATTGTTATCGATGTAATTACTAATTTAATAACTTTAAAAATTAATATAAATATGAACTTATTTTTTAAGATTACAAACATAAATTTTCATACTATTTAAATTGGAACAAAAATAATTAAAAAATACCAATTCTTATATAAAAAAACTTTAAGTACAAACATCTTAACTCAACTATTCAAATAAACAATTTTAATAAAAAATCTTATTTAGATTTGAATTAATCTAAAAATAATAGTACATTAAATATTAAAAAGGAGAAAACAAAAAAAAAAGAAATTTTAAAACAAAGTACTAAATCACAAAAAAGGAAGAAATGAATAAGAAAATAATATTATTTTTTAGTTCATATTAAATGATAATCAATATAATTGAATATGAAGAGAAAGAAAACATAATTATCAAAAAAATAGAACATATATTAAATTCCCTCAATATATTATCATTTAATATATTAATTGCCCTCTTATAATAATATAAATTGTTATAAAAATAATAAATAACAATTTTATGTAATATCTAGATTTAAATTAAATATATTAAATAATACATTTTAAATTTTATTTTGAAAACATTAAAATTATAAATACAAAGAAGAAAATAAATAAATTTGAAATTTAAAAACAAATGACTAATTCACAAAAAAACAAAGAAATATGTTGACTGAATCAAAGGTTTGAAAAAGTGAACTGAATTTAGGGAGCTATCTTCATTTAGGGTTAGGATATGAAGGGTTTCATTAAACTTCATTTCACTTTGAACTGAATTTAGGGAGCTATCTTCGTTTAGAGCTAGGATATGAAGGGTGTCGTTAAACTTCATTTCACTTGTGATTCTGCAAGTGAAATGAAGAATTATGAATTCTCTCAAAATTAATTACACTTGCGATTCCACAAGATGACAAGGATACTTATGGTTTCTCTCAAACTTCATTTCACTTGCGATTCCACAAGGTGACAAGGATAGTTATAGATTCTCTAAGGAGATACCACTAAAGAAGACCTTGATTGTGAATAGTGAATACATTATTTTTTGTGACCCAAAAATGTGTAAGATAGCTGCTTACTCTCAAGCCATGGTAAAAAAAAACTATGAAGTAATTAATGAAAAAATTAATAATTCCGCTGACTCGTCTGAATTTTGGTTTAATAACTAATCATCATGGTAGCTAGAAGAATACATATAAATAAATAAGTTTTAAGTTGATTTTCCAAATTAAAAAGTTAAAAGTATATCAAATAATAAATCAAACATAATAAAAAATATATCACTTTTGATCCCCAATACTCAAAATTTCACCAACACATATATAAAACCCATTCCTACTAGTCAAAAAGAAAATTTAAAGCCGAAAATCCAGTCTCTTTCACATTTATGGAGTTTCCCATTTTAGCGTGGATACAACCTTGTCATGGAAGTAAAATGTAGATGTATTTGTATTTATTTATAATAAGACAAAAAATATTTCCTTAAACCACACTTTCCACAAACTTTCTATTTAGACCAATTTGAATTTTTGGGTTTAGTAATTATAAATTAATCATCATATTACTGAAAATGATACTTAATACATAATAAAAAGGAACACAATCGAGATGTAAATTATGATAAAGATTGATTAATCAGCCTTGGCAGAACATTATTTTGCAACAAAAAATTGATATTTACATTAACGAGGTTAAAGTCTCAAATGTCAGGAAACAAGGATAACTGTTTGAAGCTTCTTATGTATGCATAAACTTAAACAACCCACCACTATGGGAAATTGACATGTTACAGGGTTGCAAAATCCTTGATGAATTTGAGAGGCTCAATAAGATAGATGAAGGTACTTATTGAGTTGTCTAGAGGGCTAGGAATAACAAAACTAGGGAAATAGTTGTCCGATGCTACAACTCTTTGAGGGTGTTAAATACCTTCATAGAAAACATAGAAAAAATAGGATGATAACGTGGATGGAGGATTAACAACATCTGGAATCAATTCCAACACAATACCTTTTCTACAAGAGCACTGAGTAGAAAAAAAGTCAATAAATCTAGCCCATAGACAAAAGCAAAACTAAATTCGCCATTTAAAAAGTCAGTATGGTTTTTTCTTCAATTGTATCATATAATTATTAACACATAATTTCAGATCTGATAAATTTTGTTACTGATGCTTCCAAAAAGCATTTATATTACATGCATTAATGGCAGTTACCATGCTATAGCAATCTCTGATTTATCTTTTGCATGCCCACAAAAAATGATTGACTCAATTGGAAAAAAACATGACCAACATAATCAAATGTATTTGTATTCTGAAGCATTATGTGGTAATTTATGTCAACGCCTCTCATAGCAATATCTGTTTATTGAAAAATTTACAGTCTAGCAAGGCAATGACAAAGGGGAAAAAGTGTTTGGACACTAGACTTAGACCAAACTCCAAATTTCTTTTGGTAGTATATTGTCTGAAACATCAATTGCAAGTACCACAAACTACCACTAGCTTTTTAAAAATTATATACTTATGGCAGTGGGAAAAATACAAATAAAGTACATACTCTCATCTGGCTAAAGTGAAAAAAGAAAGACTTAAGTCCTTCCATGAAAGATCAAGTAGAGAAATTGGATAAAGAAGTTTAGCAAAGACTAAAGATGTAACTGTTGCCATGCTTGAACAATCTTTATCATAGCCAACCAACAATCAAAAGTATAAAAGTTTCCAAAACAAAGCAAGGTAACAGTAAATAAAAGAAAATTATGCAAAGTACCGAAAGTAAATTTAGCAGAGATATTAAACATAATTTTTTTTTTCTTCACTCTCTTATTATTTCCGCTCTGCTCTTTTGCAATCCTCCTTTTTTAGCAAACTCTCTACAAAAGTTATATTTTATGTCGAAGGCGTATCCAATCTGAAAGAGAGTAACCTGAATTTCTCAATCCACAGTTGCCCTTTGTATAGAGAACTGGCTAGTGATTGAATTGTTTGTGACCGTTGATCAAAGATTTCCCTTGACTGGTTTTCCATGTAGTCAACCTATGCAAGCATCCTCCCTCGTTCTGTCAACAACTGAAGGGATTTTACTGTGGTAGCTGGAAAGGATAGATGGTTTACAATAGATCTTCTTTATATTTTTCTCCATGACAACGGTGTCCTCTGAGTAATGGATAATAACTGCATTTAAGTAATTAGGTATAGGATATTTTTGGTCTACTTTTTGCACAACCAACTGGTAGAACTAGTTGAATGAGATATTTTACCTCATTAATGCAACAAAACTGGTGCCCAAATTTCACCGCCTCCTCATTTCTTACAATTACAAATGAGGAGGTGGTGAAATCTCCTCATTTGTAATGAGGTAAAATATATAGAAATGAGGAGGTGGTGAAATCTGGATACCAGTTTTGTTGCATTAATGAGGTAAAATATGGTATTCAACTAGTTCTACCAATTGGCTGTGCAAAAAGTAGACCAGAAATATCCTATACCTAATTACTTAAACGTAGTTATTATCCTTTACTCAGAGGACACCGCGGTCATGGAGAACAATCTAAAGAAGATCTATTGTAAACCATTTGTCCTTTCCAGCTACCATGGTACAATCCCTTCAGTTGCTGGTAGAATGAGGGAGGATGCTCGCATAGGTTGACTACATGGAAAATTACAGTAAAGGGAAATCTCTGATCAACAGTCACAAATAGTTCAATTGCTGGCCAATTCTCTAGACAGAGGGCAACCATGGATTGAGAAATTTAGGTTGCTCTCTTTCAGATTGGATACGCCTTCGACGTAAATTAAAAAATAAAATGAAATTAAATATCTACTATTTTTACGATAATATTTCTCAAATAATTGTTGTTTATGAGGGTTATGTGAGATTGATCCATGTATAGTATTATAGTTGGACCACATTCTTTCTTTTTTCCACTCCAAATATTTATCTTTCAGTGAGTGCATTATATTTCTTTTCTTCTTCTGATAAAGTAGGAAAATATAGCATCGTGTTTCTTTATTTTTTATTTTTATAAATTCATCCTTATTAAACAATAATATAATGGGTTGTAATAATGGATTAATTTTTTATATTTATTGAATGTGGAAATTTTATATTTAACATGTTTATTATTAGTATTTAATTTAGATATTATTTGATTATAATAATTTGACTTTTAATTAAAATAAAAAATATCAATTAATAAGAATTAGTTTTGTAAAGTAATTCATTTTATGTTAATTTATATATTTGTAACGATGAATTTGCATATTTATATCATTTTTCATTTAGTTTTGTTTTTACTTTAAAGGAAAGTGTTTTCATACATTGATGTATTAAAAAATGACATAATCTTATGTAAAGTTGTGACCCTTATCATATGTTATCCATCTATCTTTTCACACATTTCTCTATACATATACTACTTATAACATTTCATACTTTCAATATATCCACTTATTTATTACTCCCATGCTTGACCTTATTCTTATGCATATGCTATCCACTATGATCTAGCTCCTTTTTTTCCTTAAGACTACTTCATGGGTACAAAAATGCCCTCACAGTCTCACAATCATCTTCCTCTAATTTGAATTTTTAAATTCAAGTTTGATTGAGTTTCCTCCTTTATCATTCTTGCCTAAGGCCAAGTAAACATAATTTTGCATGATGAATTGCTTTGTGTATGTATTCAAAGGAATTCAATTCACAATCATTTTATTCATCATAAGATCATTAAATAATTTTACTATCATTTACATTAATGAATCTAGAATTGTATAATCATTCTAAAGACATTTTCTTGACTAAAGAGTGATTATTTTGATATTGTTCAATTTTAAGTAGTCAATTAAGGAATAATGTCCTCCTAGCTCAATTATATGACAACATAAAAAAGATGTTTATCAATAACTAGAACATACTAATATCAAGGAGCATATACAAAATCAAGTCACTTTGGACAAAGAAGAAAAGAACAACCTACAAATCAAAAAAATCAACTTTGTAAACATGAGACAAGATCATGGTTGTCAATTCCTCCATGACTTCCAGACTACACCCTACGCTATCCTTTATCTTCTTTTCTTTTGTTCTGATTTTTCTTTATTCTCTATTCAATTACTTTGTATGATCTCAGTCATCTTTCTAATAGAATGGATGAAGAAGATAAGATTTTTTCATAACCAATTTAAATGATTCTAAAATTATGCTTAAAGCAATTATGAATGATAGACATTAAAATCTTGTCACCATTTTTTTATACTAATTTTCCAAAATATGATTAACTAATACTTAAACAAACAAATTGAAAAGAATTACTTTAAAATACTATAATAACTCCATAACAGATACATACAAAATTCATCATTACAAACATCAACTTTACAACCTAGAAACCATCATTCTGGTTTCCTCCATAAAAAGACAACTGTGAACGTAATGCCTAATCCATGCAATTACAATCACAATAGCATTTGTATCTCGCAAATCCAATATTCTATAACATGCAAGACCTAAATATCCTAGTGCGAATCACTTGCGCCAAAAGTCTCTTGGCTCTTTGATTTCGGAAGAATTAGACAAGATAGGATAGGATGCAAATGAATGGGGAAAAGGCTATGCAACATACAATTTGACTATTTGACTAGATTTATTAATTAATTAAAAATAAAGATAAAGATTTATTAATTAATAAAAAATAAAGATAAAGATTTATTAATTAATAAAAAATAAAGATAAAACTGTATCTTTATTTTTAATTAATTAATAAATCTGATCAAATGGACAGATAAATTAATTAATTAATAAATCTGATCAAATGAACAGATTGTATGCTGGGTAACCCTATTTCCATTTCTTCAAATCGTGCCAGCTGGAATGGGGTCCACGCTCAAATGATTGCCAAAACTCTGTATTATAGGCTCCAATTATGACCAACTTTTGCAAATGCGTTCAATTGACTGCACACATATGTCGTGTAATTGTGTGAGATAAGAATTTAATGGCTTCCTCAATGTGACGTTTCTCTTTCGGGGGAGTTTTTTGCCTTATAATTTCTCTTGGATTTTAAGAGTAAAGTCTTGCGATGGACGAAATCGGAATAAAAGTCTACTTGGGCCTATTTCTAACTCAATTGAAAGGGAATACTACATAGATTTTCTTTTCTATCACCTTTATTTATTTTAGTACATATAAATGGGAAAAGTCCATAATAAAGTATCATTTCGTTTAATATTAAGGATCATTTTTTTGTCAAAAAAAAAAAGACAAATATTTATCATTCTTGTTTTCGACGATGTGTAAAATTGTTATTGATTGTTTTATTGTTGAATTGCATGATGCTTGAGTAAAATAAGACGTTACAAAAAATAGTAAAGAGATTAAGTTGAACTTGAGATGCTTCAAAGAAACACCACCCAAAGGCTAGTCAAACCCAAAATAGTAAATAATAAACAAAGTCACTTATCTCATTTGCACTAGTAGAACATAACAATGTTGTTGGTTCCCACACATCAATTGTTGACTGCCGATCATAATGTTCAATACAATGACTCAAATAACTAGACAATGTAAGGCATATATTAATTTCAAAGAGTTTACTCATTTCAAATAGAATTTAATAATAAAAGGGTTGTAGTTCAATTAAAAAAGAATAGTAGTATGTTCCTTGATTATCCCATCCACCAAGACTCAAATCTCTCAAAAGTGTGATTGGATATTTCATCACTTTGAACCCCTACTTATGATAGCTTAGACAAATGACAACTTTTGGTTTAGAGGTAAGCTCCCTCACAATGTTGTACTCTACTATATAAATGTAGGGATGTTGATATCTATGTAATCCAGTTGTTGAACCATCAAAAAAACTTTCAATAGATTTATTTAAGGACTTACTTAGTAAAATGAGCTTAAATTTTGAGATATATCAAACATGATATAAATTTTCACAAATTGTTAGAGTAAAAAAGTAATAACCTAACTAATTATTATTAGGTCCCTATTTATACTAGCATGTTTAATCTTATTTAGGTAATGTGCTTTCTTGTCTCAAGTCACAACATTAGAACACATGTCATGATTTAATTAAATCCTCACCTAGAGTTTCTATTAAGAAAACTATATAGGTTGATCAATCCATTTCTTACATAACCCTATGAGATAAAATAATGCATACAAGCTTATAGAATAACCATATGAAAATATCAAAGACATAATATAAGATAACAAAATATATACCCTAGGAAAACCATCAAGAGGAAAAAACCCATCCTCAAAAATCATCTACACTCAATGTATTATTTAACAATAAAAATATTACAAAACACGTATAAAGTATCCATGAATACTTCTAAAACATCAAGCTTCTCCAATGCATCCTCCATGTGTCCAAGAATGTATCCACACATCCCATGTCATGCATCAGATATGCACTCTTCAAACAAGAACTCAATACGATGAAAACCAAGCCAAAACAACCAACTAGTCAATTATCTAACCTCAACCACTACACATGTGCTTTATTCTATATAATCATGCTTTATTTTATAGGTCATGTTCATGCAAATACAACCAAATGGTAAGGTAAAATCGTGTGCCTCAAAATTGTGAGTACACAAAACCATTGACCACATATTTACTTTTTGGTACTAAGTTTCCTAATATTAAGTATTTTTCCCATGTGCAACACAAACATCTAGAATATCTAACTAATGCTACATAAAACTTTACAAGTGGACCCAAGTAAATATTTAATGTGATTGAACAACATCGTCTAATGATGCATCACAAATAAATATATATTTTACACAATTAAAATATTTTTTCTACAAGGTGTACAAAACACTATTCCTAACAATTTTTTTTATCCTTTATAAGGATAATTCATTGTATATTTTAATCAATTATTAATTATTGCATTAAATATAATTATGAGGGTTTGATAGCATAGCATTTGTTTTTTCTCTTCTACGATGAGGTGTTTTATTTGAAAGTGATATTTGGGAGTTGTTGAGTTTAATCATCAACTCCAACATGGTATTAAAGCTCTAGATTCTCAAAATTATATTCATTTTTTTAAGAGATTTAACATTGAGCATTCAAATAGTGCACCCTTGAGCAAAATGAACATTAGTGTTGCACTCAAAATATCCAAAACCCTAAAATCAACAATCAAATTATTGAAATTAGAGTTCAATTTTTTTGAGGCATTTTTCTAAGGGCTCCTAATTTAAGGCATACAAATTTATATAATCATATGGATCCATATAACCATACTAATCTACATGTCACATGCCATAAATATTTCTATTATAGGTCTATAGTAGATATGGAAATCATATTCTAGCATGCTCTAGTTTATCCAACTATTAAAATAATAATAATTTTTTATGTTTTTTATGTATAAATCATCGATAGCATACAATTCCCATGCCCACTTTTGACAATTGACATCATGCCTAGTGATGGAGGCTTTCATAGAGTTTTTAAACCCTTGGTCTTATTAGCAACCTAACGCCTATTTGTAGGGGCTCTAATGGGGGTTGAGTCTTTTTATTCCTTGGTCATGGTCCTAGGGAAGCTCTTGACCACAACCTAACCAAGGGGAATATATTGTAGTCAATCACACCTAAAGTGATAACATTTGAATTCATCATTTCCTTCATGAGAACTACCTCACAACTACTCAAACTACAGTATGTCCCTATACTACCTACTTGCTACTCATCTAGAAAAATTGTTATCCTACCCCCATCCTACTAAAACCAACAAAAAATGATCCACCTATCCTTCTTTTCATGCCATAAAGTAGATATTTTTAATTTTTGGCCTAACCTGGGCATACTATGTGTTGCCACCTCACATATGAGATATTTTTCATGGGTGGTCATTTGAAAAAAATATAGGCATACATGGATAGAGCATGAAAAATTAGGCTTAGTTTCCTTTGCAATTTTGTAAAATTGACTAAGGGGTTAAAGATATGCTTTTGTGGGTTTTCTTCCTCCATTCAAATCAGTTATATATTCTTACAAAGTCTTGTCTAGTTGGATTCTCCCACAAATGTGTTGTTCAATTATGGATCCCCACAAAAGGTATAAATAATGGAAAATTGCTTAACTATAAGTCTTAGGGGATCTTAGATGTTCAAGTGAAATTCACTTTTCAATATTTATCTAGTTCACTAAGATTTTCTTTCTTTATGAGAAAAAGGTGCCCATATAGTTTTGTAGGTATTTTCATGCGAACCATCTATTTTAAGATTTTTATAATTTTTTTACATTTCCACTTGCTGATGGTTTTCCCACAAGCATAGTTAACTTCAAGATTGGCTAGCCCTTTAGGGATGAATGGAGTCCAACTTCTAGCATCTGCTCCCAATGATGTCATATTCCTTTCATGGAATTTTCTAAGTGAAATTATTCTTATAAATACATTCATATTTTTCACTTCCATTCTTTTGCATAATTCCTTTGGTGGACATTTCCATGCATCTAAACTTCCACTTCCAAAGTTCATCCAATTCAAATCCCTTTTCTTCCAACCTTGTTTGATTCCACTTTTTTATATTTGTACCTCAATGACATCATGATTACACCATCATGAAATCATGATTACATAATCATGATGTCACCTTATTCAAATCCCCATAATCCATAAATGACATCATGTTAACACCATCTATGGAACTTTCCATTGAACTAGATTTATCTTATGTGTATTATGAAGTTGGAAGTTTGGTTTCTTTTCTTCACAGGAACCCATTGGAGGTTCATCTTCCACAAAGGAATCACTGATGACCAACTTCCTGAAGTGTTCTTGATTGGTAGCCAACTTTCTAATATGTTTAGTAGCAGGTTGAAGTCTAGTAAACACCAAAAAGAGAAAGAAGAAGAATATGTTGGGAAGGATAAGTGAATTGGTCTTTGTAGGATTTGAGAAATGCAAATCCACAGACCTCTATTAATACCTGCATGCAAAAGACTTGTCACAGAGAAAGAGAGAGATCAAGACGAGGGTTTGGCTCTCACAATGTGCAAGATGTATTCCAGAAAAATGAAATAGAGCATCAAGCAAATACAAGAGATCGATCCTTATAAAAGGAGATCAAAACCTAAAAGGAAAACCTAACCCTAAAGGTGAGTGCATTTAATTATTAATATTAATTATTAAATGACTAATATGTGTGCAAGGTGAAATCTTAAGAGGAGAGTAAAGTTAATTAATTACTTTACTCTAACACCCCCTCTTAAGATGAGCAAGAGTGCAGCTACAAACTAGTGCAAGAAAGAAAAAGTAACTACAATGCATGAAAGCAAACAAGGGTCTCGACAACTAGGCCTGATCAGGTACCCAAGTACAAGGAAATCTCTATGAAACGGAGAAAAGGAGAAAACCCAGTGGGAAAAAACTCCTCTCCAAAAAGAGATGCAAAAAGAAAGTACAAATGGAATGTCTCAAGAGACTCTCTCAAGAACATATACAGATATACAATCAGATACCCCCCCATGAGAGAGAGTGGTGACTCCAAAGCCCCCCCAGAATGAGAGAACCCCTGTGCCAATGATCAAACTGATGTGTCGCCTTGGAGGAAGAAACAGATCCAACGGTTGAAGAAGAGGAAATCCCTGGATGTGAGGTGAAAATGGAAGTCCTGGATGATGTGCACAGAAGAACGAAACAACAACATGAGTGTATGAATAACAAAATGGTGAATCAAACAACTCAAGATAATCCTGAAATGGAATCTCCAATGAAGAAGGGATAACAGGTGTGCTGAATCTGTCATCTGTGAGGAAAGGAATATCCTCAGATATGGCCTCAACAACTGCACTTGATGGCTCGATGAGTGGAGCAACAATGTCAGTCACAATTGAAGAGGTATCCTGCTGAACAAATGTGACCTCAATAGGAGGAAGAGGTGTAGAAGTCTCAACACTAGTCTCATGAACAGATGGAAGAACACATAAGTTCAAGTGACCGAACTTCTCCTCAGATACTGCATGCTCTCTTGTAGAAAGAGAGGGAGATGGTGGACCAAAGTGTGTGAATGCATACAATCGGGAAGAATGATCAACTGTCCCTATTGCAACAATGTTGCCAGTCTGAATGTCTTTGATGTGCACTGAATCAGGTGTGAACTCAACTGTCTTCCCTGTCCCACTGTGAGCAATCTGATAGATGGAGAGAAGGTTAGTGGACAAAGATGGAACACATAGTACATCATTGAATGTACCGTCATCAATATCGATAGAACCTTTCCCACATACACTCATATAAGTGTTATTACCCATCAATATGTGTGGTGAGGACACAGCCTCGAAAGATGAGAACATGTCCTGAGAAGATGCCATATGGTGTGAAGCACCTGAATCCAGTAGCCATCTAGATGAATGTGAACTGGTGGTTGCACATAATGCATGACCCTTATGTGGGGCCTGTCCATCTATCTGGAATGATGGTGAAGAAGAAGACCCGCCTGAAGTAGATGAAGAAGAGTGATGAATATGGTTCTTCTCAAGAAGAGCTATCAAATCTGAAACCTGTTTTGCATATCCATCTATCTTCTTCTCATAACACTTGGACTCATCATGTCCTAGCTTAGTGCAATAAGCACACTTAGGTCTATCTTTCTTCGATGATTCCCCCTTAGGAGAAGGTGAATCAGAAGTCTTCTGTGAACTAGAATCCTTCCAATGCTCTGTGGTCTGTGGTTTTTGTTTCTGCTTCTGCTTCTGCTTCCCCTGATATGACTGTGCTACCAATGCTTGGTGCGGTGATCCTGTGAGAGCATCCAACTGTGATATCTTAGCCTGCTCTCGTGTCAAACGATCACAAAACACCTCAAAAGAAGGCATGGTAAAACGTGCACCCAAGGCATCCATAGTGGAATGGAAGGTAGATGAGAATATTTGAAAGTTCCCACGAAGTTTTGACAAAATCAGGTAAATACACTCTGTATCAGTCTTAACCTTACCACAACCCTATAGAAGAGATCTCTATTGTTTGAATTTCGTCAGAAAGTCCTCAATGGAGGGAAAAGAATTAGGTACAAGTGAAGTCAAATCTGCCTCAATCTGCAATGCTCTAAACTCGTTGATAGTGCCAAAAAGTCCCTCAAACTTGGTCCAATAGGCCCTAGGTGTGAGACACCCTTCAAGATGAAACAGGAGACTATCTGAAATGTGCAAAGCAATCAATCCCATAGCCTGATCCATATTGTTCCTGTGCTGCATAACCTCAAAGGCGCGAGTCAATGGAGGCTGAACCGCATCCAAATAGGACCATAACCCTCGAGACTGAAGAAGTGTCATCATGCGACCCTTCCAAGTGTGATAATTATGTGGTGTGAGAAGCTCAATAGATCTGTCGGCCATGCTGTGAACTGTGCCTCAACTGCTCTGAATGTGTTTTTTTATTATTAAGTGGTCTTTCAGAACTAGACAGAAGATGCAGAAGGGGTTTTTTTGTTTTTGGTGTTTGTAGATTCTATTTTTTTGATGTAAATAACAGAAAGTAGGAAAAAACACCCCCCCACAATGCAAAAAACTAATCCCTAGTACAAACTGAAAGCCAAAAAACTATAGAAAGCAGTATATGATGGAGACAAATCTCTGTGTACTTGAAGAAGATTATGATGATAATAAACTATAGATCTGGAAAGTGCACAGAACCACCTTTCTGACGCCTATTCGCTTTCGAAAAACGGAGCAAAATTGAGCAAGTTATGCCCCTCGGAGTGCAAAAAGATCATCTGACTTTGACTACAAAAAACTGTATGCAAACTGAATATTTTTGAAGAAATTCCTATACCATCAGAACAGGCTCGGAACCAGCTTTCCGACAATATTTTGTTTTTGAAAAACCGAGTTCGTATGCAAAAGTTATGGCCAAAATACCAAAACTGCTCCAAAAAAGTTTGAGGGTTAAGCCTGGTGGTTAGGCTAACCGCTAGCATTAACCGCTAGCTGTTAACCGCTAGCGGTTAATTGACGGCGGCGCCCATAACTCCGTGATTTTTAAATTTTTTTTCTCGGATTGCGTGCCGTACCAGGCCGTACGACCCAGAAATGAAATAAATTTGCCTCCCGGAGTCACTGTGTCCGATTTTGACGATTTGACAGTCGATTTAGGGGTTTTTGGGTGCTCTGAATGCGATGGTGAGGTCCGTTTGGGCTGAAATCGCTCCAAAATTTCAGGTACGCTCTGGATTAGGAACCTTAAAAAAACATCAAACCCTCGTAGATCTAACGCCGTGAAGCCAAATTTGATGAATTTTATATCAAAATAGGGGTTTTTGGATGCTGTGAGCTCAACGGTGAGGTCTGTTTGAGCTCAAAGTGCACCAAAAAAATAAACCCCCTATTCCAAATAAAAACTAGAAAAAGAAAACAGATTTGATGCTGCGAAACCTAGATCTCTAAATCTTTCAAAAAACTGAACAAGCTGCAGCAGATCTGGCTTTGATACCATGTAGGATTTGAGAAATGCAAATCCACAAACCCCGATTAATACCTGCATGCAAAAGACTTGTCACAGAGAAAGAGAGAGATCAAAACGAGGGTTTGGCTCTCACAATGTGCAAGATGTATTCCAAAAAAATGAAATAGAGCATCAAGCAAATATAAGAGATCGATCCTTATAAAAGGAGATCAAAACCTAAAAGGAAAACCTAACCCTAAAGGTGAGTGCATTTAATTATTAATATTAATTATTAAATGACTAATATGTGTGCAAGGTGAAATCTTAAGAGGAGAGTAAAGTTAATTAATTACTTTACTCTAACAGTCTTGGGACAAATGATGGTGATTTTTTTTCTCTTTATTGATGCACTTCCAACACCCAACAAAGTCCAAGCCCAATGCATAATGAAGAAAAGGTAAAATATTGACTTCTTATATAGTTTGATGGAAATTGATATCCTGCATAAGAACTTGTATAGGGATATAAAGGTCAATAATACATTATATGAATAATGAATGACAAACAAATATATCCAATAGGTTCCCAAAAACCCACCAAATCCTTTTAAAGCCATTTTTTCTACCTAATACCAATAGGATCTCCCCATGGGAACGATTCTCATGCTGCATTTTGATCCCAATCAAAGCCCCACATCTTGTAAAGGGTTATAATTCTACAAGAGGTAAAAATGAATGGATTTGGCTCACAAATTTTTCCATTAATGATTTAACCACTACTATTGCTACTTGTATTGATTTGCGGTTCCTTTAAAGAGATTGCAAATGTTGTTTGGTGACAATTCAAGGAAGTTATGTGGTGCCCATGTCTCATTTATTATCTACAAAACATTTTTCTATTATGAAACACCTCCAAGATGCAACCTCAACAAATATTGTAGGCTATTTATCTTTTTTCTTATAGTCAAACCCATGAATCATTAATGTATATGTTTGGTGTATTTCAAAAGAATGTTCTTCCATATTTCTTATTAATCAAATTAGATTTTTAGTGGACACTTGGTTTTTGTGTGTTGGTGGAGGTTATGACTATGATTTCCCATGTAGCATGACCTTCAAACATTCAACATACTTTCTTATCGTGGGTATATATATGTAATAACCCAATTGATTTATCTAAAAATAACACTATTTTTTTTCTCAAATGTAATAAGTATTCATTCATTTGTATACTCAATTAATTCTATCTATGCAATATAGGAATTCCTCAAACTTCAAGACAAGAATATGATCTTATAGTTAAGCATTTGTCTATGCAAAATAAGAGTTCATTTATCCATTTGGCATAGGAATCTATCATTAAAGATAGGTATATGCTTTGGATAGAGTCTTAGACTCATCAAGACCATTTGAGTCTTGAGTCACTTCCCTAAATATCACACTTCCCCATTCAGAGTGTAGCGAGGTTGTCATAATTTATGGGTATGCAATTCAATTTACAAAGATTTGAATCCCACCTTGAAATTTAGCCTAGAGCCTTGGGGAAATCAAGTGAATCTATCCAAGATTCCTTTTGAGTACATGGTAATTTATTTTTATCTCATGATTTATTCTCAAATTTACATTCAAGATTTTAATTGTGAGAATTATTTACTTAATTTCCAAGTAAGTTGAAAATTCTATTCTTTAGAAATTTCCTAACTTCACACCTAAAATCATATGTACTAGGAACCTCCTTCATTCACTAGATTTCCTACATACACTAATTCCAAATGGGATCAAGGAGTACTATGTAGTTCTAGTTTCTAATATATATTTTTGTAACTATGTGAATGGGTGTAAAACCCTTTCTAGGGTCTAATTTACGTAGATAACTCTTCATCAATTGCCACCCACTTAGGTGAAGCAAGGATGAAAACCTAATTAAAAATCTACTAAAAAAACACACTCAAAAGATGTGTTTGATGTTGAGTTTGAGTGAATATTTCTTTCTTTATCTATAACCTATTTTTTTCACTTTATTGAATAGTTATTGGTTTATTCTATTGGGTATTCAATGCCCTACTCCTAAGAAATTTTATTTTTCACTACATCTCAAATTCAATTAGTTCAAGAATTATTTACTCACAAAATCTAATTAGGTTAACATGACTAACTATAACTAGTTCAATTAACATGACTAACAAAGCAATAAACCGTAACCTTAATTATTAAACTAAAGTATTATGTATGGTAACAAACCTACCATTAGTTGGAAGCATTCTACAAGAATTCACATTTGTTAGAAATTTAACAAAGCTATCTTTAATATAAAACTCAACTCTTACTAACTTATAGTCAGTCAAAATAATACGAGACCTTATGCATTATATACAAGGTGTTAACTAGGACTATCATTAAATATTTAATAACTAAACAAAATTTAGAGGACTATAAATGACATCAATTAATAACTATGCACAATGATACAAAGATATCTTGATATCTATACAAAAACTAACCAACATGGGAATCCCACAATAACTATATTAATTCAAATGGTAACTCTATCTCCTAAAAATATTTGATCAATAAGAATTTAAATATAACATTATGTACTCACCTTTCAACTAAAAATGGCATGCACAAATGTATAGTCATTAGTATTTTACATCATATTTAGAGTAATGACTCCTTCACATTTATTCCATTAATAACTAACTATTGTTGGGGATAAGGAGTTGGGTCTATCATCATAAAATGGATGTCTAAGACAATAGTGCCTTAGTTATTTCATTTCAAATCACATCAAAGACACAAAAAAATATGCCATAAAGTAGAAACAGGCAAAGTAAATCCCTCATTGATCCTTTGAGAAAAGTAGATGCTAAACTTATAACAGATTCAACACAAGCACAAATTCAGTTTGTAGAATCAAGCAACATGAAAGACAAAACTATGGACACACAGATTTACGTGGGGAATACCTTTTCAGGTAAAAAATCCCACCCTCCAAAACACTCAACTCACTTGTATTATTTAGTAACAAAAATGGTTATAATACAAACACAGAGCTATGCTCTTCAGGAGATTACATCTTGTCCATTTGGAGAATACAAGCAACACAAAACATAATCTTCACACAGTTAAAATGTCTCCAAAGACATACCATGTAGATTCCCTTCAGCTCCTCAGATAACACTCTCAGCCAGCCTTGCAACCATCCCAACCTCTAGGCATAATAGGTTCACATTGATTAGATCTAAGAGACTGAGTGTTCACGGTTACAATGCCTCAGCATACCATTCGAACTCACTCAACCTCTCTCTCTTCACTCTTCCTCATTTCTAAGACTGCACACAAGATTACATATAATCTCATACCATGTGCCTACCTGTCCTACTTGTCTCAGCCACCAATGATCATCAGGATAATAAATTATCCTACCTGCAAGCATCTATCATTCTTTGATAACGTGCTCCCCTTATTCAACAAGCATTGAGCCATGCAACATTAAACTGGTTTTGGATGCGTCCATCAACCTCCATTCAATAATGCAACCCAATCACAATCAAGAAATAAATCTTCAACCAATTAGATCTTAAAGATCTACCACATGTTGCTTTCCCATTCGTTCGTCGCTTCTAGTCAAAGTAAGACCGGTCAAACCCTCGAGCTCCTTCTACTATGCTATCGTTGAGCTCAGGTTGACCACCGACGGTATGGCGATAACTGCCTAGCCTGATTGTCACTGTCAACGGCACCACCATGACTTAACAAACAAGCCTCCTTAGTATAGCGGTAGGCACCACCGCTAACCACCATAGTTTCACCACGCCACCGCACCTTGACCGCTAGACCTCTGCGATAAGGTGGTAACCACCATCTCTGACTGCCATAGTTCCACCGTGCTACCATGCTCCAATCGCCAGACCTCCGTAGTAAGATGATAGGTGCCATCTCTGACTGCCACGGTTCCACCGTGCTACCACACTCCAACCGCCAGACCTCTGTGATAAGGCGGTAGCCACTATCACTGATCGCCATGGCTTATTGTGCCACCGCAACATGGCCAAAAGGCCATCATGGTAGAGTGGTAAGTGGTCATTGCTTAACTGCCAGCCATTCACCGTAGTCACTGTGGCTCCCCCGAGCACCACCCGTGGTATGGCAGTAAACCTTCCTCTACTAGCTCGCCACTCACCGCGCCACCATTGAGCAACCTCCATGGTAAGGAGGTAAGCCATTCCTCTACCAGCTCACTGCCAACCACGCTACCATGCACCTCCGAGCGACCCCCATGGTAGGGCGGTAAGGGAATGCACTGCCAACCTGCTGCTCACCGTGCAACCGCACCACCAACAAGAGCACCCCGCAGTAAGGTGGTAAGCCTTCCTTGTCAACGCACCGCCAACTGCGCTACCACCAAGCATAAAGAGGACCATCATGGTAGAGAGGTAACATGGCTCAATCGTTGAACATAGTGGCCTGCGGTAAAGCAGTAAACCACACAACCGCGCCACCAAGAAAAGTTTGCTATGGTATGGCGGTAAAGGCCAAAAACATGAAGAAATCACCTAAGTCTTCAAGGGAAAAGACCATAAAGTTGAGGAAGACTTTTCCAACAATCTCCCACTTTCCAAAGACTTTCAGGCTTCCTCCAAAACCTGAACAAAGACCAACACCATGCCTTCATGCTCCAACCAAGACACCTGCAACAACATCAGAAATGTCCACCATCTCAGGCAACAACTCCAAACATAGGAACATGCCAAGGAGGAAATGCACTAGTCTCAGGAATGCAAACATCAGATCCTTTAGGTGGAAAAGGAACCACAACAAAAAAAATGAAGCACAATGCAATCACAGAATGAGAAACCATTCTACAGAACAAAAAACAACCATAAACTAGAACTGCAACCAAAAAACTGACTGCCTCCATCCAACTAATCAAACCCACACGACTGAAAATAGCACACATAGCTCGTGCTAATCCATTCAATCGCCCATACCTCAAAGTTATGACCATTAGTAAACTCACACCATCACATAGCCACCCATCAACAACAAACAAAAGCACCATGTGTCAACCAGTCAAAAGAGAAAACACGTCCAAGTACTCCCATTGCAAGGGTACTATCCAGATGAGTGCAAACAAAGCACCATCACAAGTGATCCAGGCATACCAAGTCCACCAATCCCTGCACATAGAAATGAGTAACCATGTAGTTCCGAGGAACAACCACATTGATATGCACAACCTGCAACCTTCTACTGCGAGACACATTTCTCTCAATAGTCTTCCAGAATTCTTCCAAAGTTCTCCATACCTGACTGAAGAAAGAGGCACAAGAACCTTCGTGTCATCACCCAAGTGAAAAAACATGACCAAAAACAAGTGACCACCATGGCTCCACAAAGGCATCTCACATCTAAAGTCAAGAACATTCAGGAAGAAAAAACCAGATTAGAGAGAAAATGCAAATCATAACATGTAGCATCCTCCTACATACATTTCTAAATGGAAACTGTGTCAAGAATGATCTTCTTCACATCCCATAGGGAAAATCCAAAGCAACACCCATCAGCACCATGGATGTAAGCATCTCAAAGAAGATCAAACTAACCCATATAAATATCTCCTACTAGTCCTCAAAAGCATAAGGAGATACACAATGCTATCCACCTTTCATTATGAATCTTCCAGAATCTTAAAACATCAACTCAAGATTCATATCATAAAAGCAAGCATAAAACATATCTGAAAGCTATAATAGGAAAATACCTTTCAAATAAACTTCACTTCTGAGCAGACCAAGAAGAAAATAAAAGATGCTCCTCCAAGATATACAAGCCATCGTGACTTACCCAAGAGAATTTTCCTTCATGGTCTATTGAACTCACGCTCAACCAAGGTGTAGGCTACTCAGAATTTCAGCTGTACCAACAATATTCTCAAAAGAATTCCAGCCTCGCCTTATTCTCCATGCATCCATGAGCACCAACAACCTGTCATCTCATGCTAACTCCAATCCATTACTGAACTAAACATGAAGTCCTCCAGAAAATGACCAAAGTAATCAAAACATAAAGAAACCTTAGACCATTGTCAAAGCTCCAAACTAGCTGAACTAGGAACTTATCATGACACCATGATCTACACATCTCCCTTAGGAGATACCATGCTTCAAGTGAACTAGATATGGTCTCAAGAGCAATGCAACATGCCAAAACTCTAATGCACAAGCAAGAGTATACCATGACATAAAGCAAACAAACTCTAAACCAACATCACCTAGCAAGCACCACCAACAACTCAACCAAAAATCAACAATGTACTCCATGGCTCCAAGATGTTGCACATCTTCAAATAGTGACCATGCAGATGCAAAAGAAATCTTCTGCAACAACATGATCTAAGAGCCCTCTAGAAGCATCAACAACACCAAAGAAGATCATTCACCACCAAGTGATGAATCCACAGTCACTGCTAAAGGTCCCACTAAACCGTGACACCAAGATTTCCAAGCATCATGACCGACTACACCATTATTGTCAAAAGATTACACTAGCTAGTGTAAACAAGCTCTCCATGACATCATGATTCTCATGCTACAGGTTCCCATCACTGACTATTTAGGTACTCAAATGCCATCCATCCTCTCATGTCAAAACAACCACACCAATGCACAAGTGACCACAGACAAGGTCAACTAACAGATCTGCACCATCACAAAAGAAACCTCATGGATAATGACAGTCCACTTCCAAGCTGACTCACAACAAACATGTAGGTAAAGACAACCCATAAAAAATCACAAATCGTAGATCCACTTCAATGAAAAACCCTGCAAATCTATCATTGCACTGGAAACTATAAACTAGAGATAACCAAAGAGAATAGCCAAAGTAGACAACTTGACTCAAATACCAGATCAACAATAGATCTGATTTTCCAATCACGTCCACAACTCAAGCACCATAGTCTAGGAAACTAGCAAGCAACACTTCAAGAATGTTGAGTGAAAAACATATACCAACACCCTTGGGCAGAGAATACATCAAACCTCCTCAAAACCATGTCGAACTGTAACTATCTTATCCAGTCACACCCTAGAAGCCAGGGTCTAGAAAATAGGTGAACAATAGCTCCACAAAACCGCAATTTTTTCTTGACCATGTAAAACCTGCAAAACCACAGTGTTTATAAAACACCCACGCATCTCCATATTCACTGCTCATCTAGACGACCCAAGAGTCTGCACATAACCAACATGGTTAACCAGAACAATGAAAAGAAACATGAATATGTGACATAGAATTTTTAGGAAAATCTACAGAAAACCTTCAAAGCCAAAGACATGAATTTGAACCATGCGAGTGAAAGAAACAGGTAAACAGGAACATTAGGTCCATTTCAGACCAGTTTGAAAACCACAGTCATGCACAAGCATACGAGAGAGCCAGGATATTCAGAAGCTATAGACCACCCAAATCAACTTCATAGCCTCCATGCAATTAGAGCAACAAAGAAACCGCCTTCAGTGCAAAGTCAGAACACCCAACACAAGCACTATACTCCATGGCTGAACAACAACACAAGCAACTCCATACCGCCAGGGAGCCTCTCACACAGACACCCAATATGAACACCATACTCTGCTGCAACACAACCATAAGCATACCTCATGCCCTTTGCATCAGGAACATTTCCTGTGAGCCAAGAGCCTCAAACCACATTTCCACAATATGATCAACTCTAGTCATCTCCAGCATCTTTCAAACTGCGTGTTGAATCAAAGAATCAAGAACTTCCACTCATTGAAGGATCAATCACCAACCGATTCCTCTAGATTTCCTCAAGCTTGCTAGGCTAAGAAATCATCACAAGAGAAATACCCAGAACCTCAGTAACCAGAAGAAGGCTTTGACACCACTTGCTGGTATCATCAAGCCTCGACCTCCCTTAACCAACTCTGATACCACTTGTTGGGGATAAGGAGTTGGGTCTATCATCATAGAATGGACGTCTAAGATAGTAGTGGTCTTAGTGATTTCATTTCAAATCACATCAAATACATAAAAAATTATGCCATAAAGCGGAAACAGGCACAATAAATCTCCCATTGATCCTCCGAGAAAAGTAGATGCTAAACTTATAACAGATTCAACACAAGCACAAATTCAGTTTGTAGAATCAAACAATATGAAAGACAAAACTATGGACACACAAATTTATGTGGGGAAAACCTTTTTAGGTAAAAAACCCCACCCTCCAAAACACTCATCTCACTTGTATTATTTAGTAACAAAAATAGTTACAATACAAACACAAAGGTATGCTCTCCAGGAGATTACATCTTATCCATCTAGAGAATACAGGCAACACAAAACATAATACTCACATAGTTACAATGTATCTAAAGACATAACACGTAGATTCCCTTTAGCTCCTCAGATAACACTCTCAGCCAACCTTACAACCATCCCAACCTCTAGGCATAACAGGTTCACATCGATTAGATCTAAGAGACCGAGTTTTCACGGTTACAATGCCTTAGCATACCATTCGAACTCACTCAACCTCTCTCTCTTCACTCTTCCTCATTTCTAAGACTGCACACAAGATTACATATAATCTCATACCATGTACCTACCTATCCTGCCTATCTCAGCCACCAACGATCATTTGGATAATAAATTATCCTACCTACAAGCATCCATCATTCTTTGATAATGTGCTCTGCTTATTCAACAAGCATCGAGCCGCACAACATTAAACCATTTTTAGACGTGTCTATCAACCTCCATTCAATAATGTAGCCCAATCATAATCAAAAATTAAATCTTCGGCCAATTAGATCTTAAAGATCTGCCATGTGTCGCTTTCCCATTCATTCACCGCTTCTAGTCAAAGTCACATTGGTCAAACCCTAAAGTTCCTTCTACCATGCTACCACCGAGCTCAGGTTGACCACCCACAGTATGGCGGTAACCACCTGGCCTGATTGTCACCGTCAACTGCACCACCACAGCTTAACGAACAAGCCTCTGCGGTATAGTGGTAAGCACCACCACTAACCACCATGGTTTCACCACGTCACCGCACTCTAACCTCTAGACCTCCATAGTAAGGTGGTAACCGCCATCTCTGACTACCATGATTCGACCATGCAACCACGCTCCAATCTCCAGAACTTTGTGGTAAGATGGTATCTGCCATCTCTGACTGCCATAGTTCCAACATGCTACTATACTCCAATTGCCAGACCTCCGCGGTAAGGCGGTAGCTGCTATTGCTGACCGCCACGGCTTACCGCACCACCACGACATGGCCAAAACGCCATCGCAGTAGAGCGATAAGTGATCATTGCTTAATCACCAGCCTTTCATCGCAGTCACCACGGCTTCCCCAAGCACCACCCACAGTATGGCGGTAAACCTTCCTCTGCCAGCTCACCACTCACCACACCACTCACTGCACTACCGCACCACCATTGAGCAACCTCCGCGGTAAGGAGGTAAGCCATTCCTCTGCCAGCTCACCGCTAACTGCACTACCATGCTACCTATAAGTGACCCCCACGGTAGGGCGGTAAGGGAATGCACCACCAACCTGCCGCTCACCGCACAACCACGCCACCAACAGGAGCACCCCACAGTAAGGTGGTAAGCCTTCCTGCATCAATGCACCACCAACTGCACTACTGCCAAGCATAAAGAATACCACTATGGTAGAGCGGTAACACTGCTCAATTGCTGAATAGAGTGGCCTGCAATAAAGTGGTAAACCAGACAACCGCACCACCTAGAAAAGTCTACAACAGTATGGCGGTAAAAGCCAAAAACATGAAGAAAACACCTAAGTCTTCAAGGGAAAAGACCAGAAATTTGAGGCAGACTTTTCCAACAACTATCTAGTTAAAGTAATCTAAAAAATTTATACACAACTAGTTTGATATTGACATAGAAGAATTATCCCAAGATTATAATATTTTTTATCACTAACCTTAGTTAATTGTAAAAGATTGCAGTGAGTTTGGTTTCATGAATGATAATTAATTTCATCAGTTTTAAGCTCCTTCCTTATTTCATACAAGCTCAACTATCATTTGGTGTGAGTCACTCTTTACATTAATATCATTTGCTTGAAGTTATCATTGTTTATGAGCCTAATGATGGCCTAGAAGTAGCTACATTATAGCATTGGCTTGCTAACAACTGGAATTTTCTAATTGGTTTATTCATGGTGAATTTAATATGGTGGAGTCATCCATAGATAAAGAAGGCATATGTGGTAGATTGTGAAGGTAGCCTCTACACTAAAAAACATTAGAGTTTTCAAACTTGGATTTTTGGCAACAAATAGCTCCACATCAATTCCATTCTTCACTTAGTGAATTGATAAATGACTTCTAAAAGAACCTAAGTTAGAGTGGCATAAAGGAGAGTTGAACTATCAAGTAAAGTTTTCACTCCTAGATATTTCCACAATAATATATAGGTGGAGTATTGTAACTAACAAAGTGATATTTGAATGGAAGAGGTGGTAGGTAAGGAAAAGTAAGAAAAAATAAACAAGTATTGTTGAAATATTTGTTGAGAGTCCTAAAACATTGTATTAGATTTTATTTCTTGACTTGACCTTTGCTTTGGGAATTCACCACTTTTAAAGTTCATTTCTTGACTTGACCTTTCCTTAGACATACATTTACTGCTGTAAGATGGACAAAACATTACCATTCTTGGGCCATCAGTTTTAGGGTGGGCAGTCTCTATATCACAGGTGTCATAGGTCACTCACTGTTCTCAACTTTCTTTAGTGTATTATGGACCACCCATCCATTAAGATCATTGGGACTGCTTTAATTTTAGTCAATGCAAAAACTTATCATGTACATTGCAGTCAGGATAGTGTAATGTCATGTCTAATGCAGATTTGTTTGAAATAGACAAACACATTGAATAATATAAAGTATAATTCCAAGATTAAACTTTTCTTGGGGATTATTTTTTAATAACACATCCTATCTTTTGTTGTGAGGTAATTGGGTATGTGCAGGATCATGATGGGCCAAAAAGTGGCGATATCTAAGTGATATGATGATCCATGTGGTTGACAAATTTTTTTTACCCAAAATTGATGTAATGAAAAGGGTTTTTAAAGGAGATTCTTAAATTTCCACCAATACAAATTATTCTTTACTTTAAATTTAATAAATAATAATTATTTATTTTCTATTTGAATTACGATGAAAGTCCTGATTGATAGGCTGATTGAAAAACATCTATAGCTTTCAAACGGTATCATATTTTTTGAATCCGAAACATGCGTCACATTCTATGCTTCACATACTATAGGATTAAAAAAAATAAAATAAAATTTCATGAAGTTTTGACCAAGTTAAGGTGGTTAGACATACAAGTTTTTATATTTTTTAAAATTTGTAATTAAAAAAACATAATTAATTATTTACTTGGAAAAAAATTATGCATCACATCGGGACATGAGTCCCCTACTTATATCTAAAATATTATCATTTTATTGTGGTTAGGGTGGTCAGACAAACACCTACTTCTTATTTTTCCCCTAAAATTTAAGTACCATTGCATTGAAATTTCAAATTTTCACCAAATATATATATATATATATATATATATATATATATATATATATATATATATATTTTAATAAACCTAGTAGTTTAGAAACTACATTCAATTTTCTACAGATTCTATTGTTACATATTTTTGAAATAATATAGATAACTTATTCAAATTTTTATGTCAAGTTTCCTAACTCTAATTTTCTAAATTTTATTGCAAGTTAAGGGCCTATTTTTTTCATGATGATCTTGCACATACCTAATTAGGGGAGAGGAATCAACCTATGTTTTTTTTCAATAGTTGTTATAGTATTTGTTGATTTAATGTCTAATATTTTTAATAATATTGAACCTTTTTAGATCAATAGTTGTGACTTAAAGTTAGTGTTGACGATGACTATCCATAATTGAATGAAATGTATGCCTTAGATTTAAAAAGAAAAAAATCAGGTGATGCCACATCGACGCACAATTAAAACATGATTTAGTGCACAAGTATTGATCTCAATTTTTTTGGGCCTTTTTGGAAACCTTGACAAAAGGAATGATGATGTGGTCCGAAAACCTTAGTTATAAGTAGGGGAATTGCCAAGTAAGCTGCTGAAAAAAATTGGGAGTGATTTGAAATTTCTATTGAGAAAGTTTTTCTCAACTTCCAGCTTGAACCTCTGCATATTTTGGACTTGGCAGAAAATGTTCTTTCTCAACCTTTATCGCTTTAGCACGGTGGCTAAGACTGGCCCTGGCTGTACTGTGGTGACAGACCTTGGCGGTTACCGCCTTACTGTGCGTAGTGAGCTTGCTCACCATGGTGGTCCAATAAGGTCGCCTGCAGCCTGCCCTAGCGGTTACCACCTTACCGTGCATGGTGAGCTTCCTCATCGCGGTGACGTGGTAAGGCCACCAGTGGCTTGGCTGATAGTTACTGCCACATCGCGGGTAGTGGGTCTTCTCACCGCAGTGACTGCGGTGAGACTGCCAGCGGTGTGCCTGGTGGTTATCGCTCTACTGCAGGTGGTGAACTTACTCACCATGGTGGCTGAGGTAAGACCGCTAGCAGTCTGGCCGACGGTCACCGCTCTACCATGGGGTGGCCTGGAAGCCTCCACGGTGGCATGGTATGACCGCCAATGTTCCCCCAGACAATTTTTCGCCATACCGCAATAAGGGAAGTCGGTCTCAACATTAGCGCGAGAATGTTAAGGAAGAGCTCAGTGAAGTGGTAGGGTGATCTTGGATGAGCTCAGCGCTATACAATAGATGGGTCGATCAGACTCAATGGTAGTGTAGTAGATGGCGAGGTGAGCTAGGACGAGCTCACCACCATACTAGAGCAGGGTGCAACGAATTCAACAATGGAGCGGTAAAGACTTGGAGAGCTTAGATGAGCTCGGACCGGGTTTGACTGAGTTGGACTCAGAGTCAAAGGGCGACCAACGAATGAATGGTTGACACATGGATCGACTCAGCAGGTTGATTGGTTAAAAGCCAAAAGCAATAAATACATGACTTGTGCAGTTGATGGTTGAAACCCAATTAAGGCAAGGAGTTATTGTCTGGGTGGCTTGATGCAAAGAAGGTAAGTTAGATGCAGATCGATGGCATACTTGAGTGATCGATGCATGAACCTGGAATTTGTGGAGTTGGTGGAGATATTGCTTGAGATGTATGACTGGTTAAGTCAAGTACATTCTAATATATGAAAAACAAGTTGTAACATTGCAAGTTGGATGAGAAGTTTGAAAAATTCATTTTATACTAAGTGAAGTATTGTAACAATGAGTTTGAACCGAGTGCTGGTGCTATGAGCTTATCAGAGTGAAGACTAAGAATTTTGTATGTAATATTTTATTTCTGTAATACAAAATAATCTTTGCTTGGTGTGGTGGGTTTTTTACTTGAAAAGGTTTTCCCATGTTAAATACCTGTGTCAACTGTGTATGCTTATTTGAGTAATCTCTTTTATGTTGTTTGTATTTCATCTCAGAAGTTTTAAGAAGCTTTAGAACTTGTTTTTATCTCTCCTCCTTTGTTGTATTAGTGTTAAGGGAATGTATTCCACACTGAAGGGTCCTTAAATCGATCCTCTTTTTCCCTTCAAGTGGTATCAAAGCTTGGCCAGTTGTGTTATCTTTGTAGAAAATATCAATTTTTGGTGCTAATATTATTTCAGTGGGATTATTGTTGTGTTAAAACTTGTTTCTGTTTGAGATGGCGGGTACATCAGGTAGAGTAGAGATTGAAAAATTCAATGGCAGCAACTTTGAGCTATGGAAACTCAAAGTAAAAGACTTGCTTGTGGATAGAGACCCGTGGGTATCAGTTTCAGGAACTATGCAACAAGGTATGAAGCAAGAGGATTGGGACCTTGCTGATAGAAAAGAAAGAGGTCTGATAAGACTGAGTCTAGCTGATTTTGTAATCCTAAATGTCCATAAGGAGAAGTTTACAACATCTTTGTGGAAGAAGCTTGGTGATATTTATTAGGGAAAGTCTCTGGTAAATAAGTTATTCTTGAGGAAAAATCTATACTCCTTGAAGATGGAAGAATGTGCATCTATTGCAGACCATCTAAACTCGTTTAACATGTGTGTTACTCAACTAGCATATGTAGGTGTAAAGATTGAGGAGGAATATCGTTGCATGCTCTTGTTGTGTTCCTTACCTGACAGTTGGGATCATCTTGTGATGGCCATTGGAAGCACCATGACCGCTTTCAAGATGGAAGACATTGTTGCCTCATTGTTGTCTGAAGAGATGTGGAGGAAGTGTTCATAGATGGCCAAAGGGGCTCTTGTTGTTCGAGGTAGATCAAAGGAGAAAGGTAAGAAGAAGGACAAGAAGTTGAAATCCAAATCTGTAGGGAGATCAAAGTCTCTTGGTAAAAATTCCAAGGTGAAATGTTGGAACTGTGGGAAACTTGGTCACATCCAAAAGGACTATAAAGAGAAGAAGAAAAAGAATGCCTCAAAAAATGACTCTTCTCAAAGTGATGTAGACGCCTTCATTGCAGCCTTAGCAACTCAGGCATCAGATGATGTTTGGCTAGTTGACTCAGGTGCATCCTTTCACATGATGTCCCATAGAGAATGGTTCTCCAAATACAAGAAGTATGATGATGGAAAGGTGGACTTGGAAAGTGATTCAATGTTGGAGATAGTTGGAAGAGGAAGAGTCAAACTTTAGTTTCCTAACGGTAGAGTCAAAGGGATTGGTGGTATACTTCACATTCCAGGTCTAGCTCGAAATATTATTTTTGTCAGTAAGTTAAATGATGCTGGTGTAGAAGTTTCTTTCTCAAGTAAAGGATCTAAAATGGCTAGAGGAGCAATGGTGTTAGCTAAGGGTGTTCGTACTGGCACTTTGTACAAGCTGGATGCACATCCTGTTCAAGTGAACAGTGCCTCTGTAAAGTCAAGCAATGTTGTTCCTATAGAGGAAGATGAAAACTCTTCTCTGTCTGCAAATGCTTTGGAGGTAAAACTCTCAGTTGAGAAGACTATGCTGTGGCACCATAGACTTGGTCACATAGGTGAAAAAGGTTTAAAAACTTTGAAGAATAAAAATCTTGTAGAAGGGCTTGATGATTGTAAACTTGAGCTTGATTTTTGCAAACATTGTATATATGGAAAACAACACCATGTTTCATTTTATTCTAGTCCTCGTAAATCTTTTGGTATACTAGATTATGTTCATTCTGATATGTTTGGTCCAGTTAATGTTCCTTCGTTATCGAAGTCTAGATATTATGTTTCTTTTATTGATGATTGTTCAAGAAGGGCATTTGTATACTTTCTTAAAAGTAAATCAAAAGTGTTTAGCCAGTTTAAAGAATTTAAATCTTTGGTAGAGAATCAAACTAGAAGGAAAATTAAATGTTTAAGGACATACAATGGCGGTGAGTTTTGTTCTTCAGATTTTGAAAGGTATTGCATTGATCATGGAAGTAAAAGGAATAAAACTACACCTTATACTCCACAACAGAATGGAGTTGTTGAAAGGTTGAACAAGACGCTAATGGAAAATGCAAGGAGTATGCTGAGCAGTGCTGGTCTGGAGCAGAAGTTCTAGGCTAAGGCTGTGGCTACAACATGTTATCTAGTAAATCGTTCTCCTTGCTCTGCTCTTGTTGATAAGACACCTTTGGAAGCATGGTCTGGTAAGAAGCCCTCTTTGAGGCATGTTCGTGTCTTTGGCTGTGAGGCATATTTTTATGTGCCAAATGAAAAGAGATCAAAATTGGATAACAAGGTTGTCAAATGTATTCTCATTGGCTATGGTGTTGGTGTGAAGGGATACAAGCTTTGGAACCCTGTTATTGAGAAGGTTTTGTACAATAAAAGTGTGATATTTCGTGAGATGAAACCTTCAATAAGTGATCAGAAACTTGAGATAGATCAAAGAGACAAGAAGAATGATGTAGTTGAGATTCCCCAAACTCCAGAAAGGGAAGAGCTACATGGTGTACCTGCGACTGAGGAGAGTTCAAGCAACTTTGAAAGTTTTGATGATGAAGAACCACAACCTCAGCCTATAAGAAGGTCTACACGATAAAAATGACAACGTAAAATGTATGGTTTCTCATTGTTAGATTTGAACTATGCCTATGCCTTAATTACTAGCACTAATGAGCCTAGGACTGTAAAAGAAGAAATAAACATGGTTGATTCAAATTCTTGGCTGGAAGCCATGAATGAGGAAATGGATTCTTTAAAGAAGAATGAAACTTGGGATTTAGTACCATTTCCTAAAGGGCGAAAGCCTATTGGTTGTAAGTGGATATTTAAAAAGAAGACAGGTCTTGATGGCAGTGTTGAGAAGTATAAGGCAAGATTGGTTGCAAAGGGATTTCCCCAAATTAAGGGAATTGATTATTGAGAGATTTTTTCCTTTGTAGCAAAGCTGACATCCATCAGATTTTTATTGTCATTAGTAGCTATGCATGACTTTGAAATTGAGCAGATGGATGTGAAGACAACGTTTCTCCATGGAAATCTAGAAGAAGAAATCTATATGTCCCAGCTTGAGCATTTTGTTGAAAAAGGTAAAAAAAATTTGGTCTGTAAGTTAAATAAATCTTTGTATGGTTTGAAGCAATCTCGTAGAATGTGGTACCAAAAATTTGACACATTCATGTTGTCTTCGGGATTTGTGAGATCAAAATCTGATCACTTTATTTATTATAAATCTAAGAATGATCGTGTGCTTGTTATTAACCTGTACGTGGATGATATGTTATTCATAGGAAATAACAATTCTATGATTTCTGATCTTAAATCTCAATTGTTTGCAAAGTTTGAAATGAAGGATCTTGGTGCAACAAGGTATATTCTTAGAATGGAGATAACCAGGGATAGAACAAGCATAAGGCTTTGGGTGAGTAAGAGTAAGTATGTGAACACGATTCTGGAGAGGTTTAGTATGAATGATTGCAAGCAACTAGTTGTTCTAGTCATGCAAGGAATGAAGTTATTTGTTCAAGACTATCCGAAATCTTCTACTGAGATGGAAGACATGACTAGTGTGCCTTATGAAAGTGTTGTTGGTAGTTTGATGTATGATATGGTCTATACAAAACCAGACATTGCCCAAGTAGTGGGAGTTATAAGCCAATTTATGGAAAATCCAGGAAGATCACATTGAGATGTTGTGAAGAGAGTGTTTAGATATTTGAAGGGGACTTCAGACTATGCACTATGTTACCATGGCACTATGGTTGCATCACAAAGAACACTCAACATTAAGGGATATGTTGATTCTGATTGGGCAAGGGACATTGACAATAGGTAATCCACCAGTGGATACAAATTCATGCTTAATGGTGGAGCAATCAGTTGGATGAGCAAGCAACAAGTTGTAGTTGCTTTATCCACGACAAAGGTAGAGTACATGGCAGCCACTCACGCCTATAAGGAGGAAGTTTGGCTGAGATGTTTGTGCTCGGATATAGGTTTCAATGCAGGATAGATTACCATTTGCTATGATAGTCAAAGTGCCATTTATTTGGCAAAGAACCCGACTTTCCATGCCAGGACGAATCACATTGATGTGCAGTATCACTTCATGAGAGACATGGTTGAAAATGGAAAGGTTGGTCTGGATAAGGTCGACACCTTGAAGAATGTTGCAGATGCATTAATGAAGCTGGTTATCATAAAAAAGTTCAGATGGTGCACAAAATCTATGGGACTTGGGGCCTATGACCGTCAGTGATTTTTCAGAGTCTGGAGGAAGCTGGAAGTCTTCTCCAAGTGGGAGCTTGTTGAGAAAATTTGTCTCAACTTCCAGCTTGAACCTCTGCATATTTCAGAATTGGAAAAAAATGTTCTTTCTCAGCCTTTACCGCTTTACTACAGTGACTAAGACTGGCCCTGGCAGTACTGCAGTGACAGACCTTGGTGGTTACCGCCTTTCCATGTGCGGTAAGGCTACCAGTGGCTTGGTCGACAATTATTGTCGCACCGCAGGCGGTGGGTCTTCTCACCACCAGTGGTGTGCCTGGCAGTTACCAATCGACTGTGGGTGGTGAGCTTGCTTACCGCTGTGGCTGTGGTAAGATCACCAGCGGTCTGGAAGGTGGTCATCGCCCTACCACAGGGTGGCCTGGTGACCTCCGCGGTAGCACAGTTTGACCACCAGCGGTCCCCTAGACAGTTTACCGCCATACCACGGTAAGGGAAGTTGGTCGCAGTGGTAAAATGAGAATATTAAGGAAGATCTCAGTGAAGTGGTAGGGTGAGCTCAGATGAGCTCACTGCTATTCCACAGATGGGCTAGTTGGACTCGGCGGTAGTGTGGTAGATGGCGAGGTGAGCTCGGACGAGCTCACTGCCATACCGCAACATGGTGCAACAGACTCGGCGATGGAGTGGTAGAGACTTGGAGAGCTCAGATGAGCTCAGATTGGGTTTGACTGAGTTGGAGTCGGAGTCAAAGGGTGACCAACAAATAAATGGTGGACACATGGCTCAACTCAACAGGTTGATTGGCTAAAAGCGAAAAGCAGTAAATACATGACTTGTGTAGTTGATGGTTGAAACCCGATTAAGGCAAGGAGTTATTTCTTGGGTGGCTCGATGCAAAGAAGGTAAGTCAGATGCAAATCGATGGCGTTCTTGAGTGATCGATGCATGAACCTGGAATCCATGGAGTTGGTGGAGATATTGATTAAGATGTATGATTGGTTAAGTTGAGTACATTCTCATTTATGAAAAACAAGTTGTAACATTGCAAGTTGGATGAGAAGTTTGAAGAATTCATTGTATACTAAGTGAAGTATTGTAACAATGAGTTTGATATGAGTGTTGCTGTTGTGAGCTGATCAAAGTGAAGAGTGAGAATTTTGTATGTAATATTTTATTGTTGTAATACAAAATAGTATTTGCTTGGTGTGGTGGGTTTTTTACCTGAAAAGGTTTTCCCATGTTAAATACTTGTGTCAACTGTGTATGCTTATTTGAGTAATCTCTTTTATGTTGTTTGTATTTCATCTCAAAAGTTTTAAGAAGCTTTAGAACTTGTTTTTAGCTCTCCTCCTCTGTTGTATTAGTGAAGGGAATGCATTCCACACTGTAGGGTCCTTGAACCGATCCTCTTTTTCCCTTCAATTTCCACGAAGGATTTTTAGAAGTGTGAAGTTAGGGTGCTCAACTAATGGATCCTCTCTCCTAAGGTTTATTTGAAGGCATGTATAGGGATTTCATGTGCTCTTAAAAATGTACAACCATTACATAACAATTTTATTCAATTGGTCATCTCCATTTTACTAATTGCTTTTTCATAATCTTATATTTGAATGATGTCGTAGCCTATTGATCTAAATAGACTCTTCAAAATCATTCCATTTTTAATGTCATTTTAAGTCAAACTAAGAATCAATCCTCCAGATTATATAGAGAGAAAATCAAATCTACCTTTAGAAACCTTTAGGTGTCAAATCCATTTCAGGGGATATAAAAATAGATATAAAATTCTATAATCTATTTTATTAAGGAGAGGAGCTAACTAGTATAATTGTGTAATAGTTTTTTGTATTAATATTTTAGATCATTTATACGATTTATGTAATTTAGAAAATAACAACTATTACTTTAGGAAAGTAAACTAAGAGGATGGAAATACTTAGTAATGTAAATTGATGGAATAAGTTCTGAAATATTTCCTATTTCTATAGGTCAAATATGTGATCTATCTATTATAAGATTTTATTGAGCTTTGTACTGGTCCTTTGTGTTGTTTGGGGTTGATTTCAATCATTTTGGTCACATCTTTTAATTGTCCAAATCCAATAAGTCGACAAGGAAAACCCATTGATCTAATATTCTAGCTCAAGACCCTACATAGTATGAATATTAAAATAACACTAGTCTACTAATATCTCCAAGGTGAAGTGCCATGTCAACCTCTTATAACTAGGTGTAATGTTCTTAGGTAACTTATGTTGTTTACCAAATGTTCATGTTCTTTTTTTGTGCAAAAATACATTTTTTCCATTCTTAGTGACATGCTCGGCCCTTCTTTGTAAGTGGAAAATTGCCATTGTGAATGTTTTTCTATCAAAGTAATAAACATATTCTACAATGGTGAACATGTCACTCTTGTTCATATACATGATTTTTCACAAATTTAGCTTGATTTTTAGTGTTCATTCAAAGTAGTAATATTCATAAAAAATTAACTTTTATCACTCCCAATCATCCTAAAATGTATCAATATCTTTCTTCATGTCATGCAAATGATCTAGATTATGAAACCATAAGTGTGATACTAGTAAGATTGTTTCATTATTAATTTCCCCTTAAATTATCTAGGATGGGGTAGGATGCTTGATAGATGAAATCGGTGAAATAAATGAAATTAAATATCTTAAAATATTCACACATAGAACCAAATCACAAAAATGTGTACTTATTTCATCAAGGATTAGAAAACTAAAGGGGACTAGATGACCATATTTGAATTTTAAAAATTAAAAAGGTGAGAGTCAATTCTATGACAACAAGCTCAACATTATGACTACAAAAATGTCATTGGATGGGAAAACAATCAAAATATAGATGCATAACAACTATATATGGATAGGTGTATAAATAAGTGTAATAAATGTAGTGTATATCTAGATGTATTTGGATACATACATATAACAATAAAAGGTGGTATTTAAGTGTTTCAAAATGAGTGTAGATAAAGATAGCCACAAGCTAGGGGAATGAACCCAACTTTGCACAAGATTGTATCATTTATCAATTTACACATTTATTAAGACATTTAGTCAAATTGGGCATAAATTAAAATTATCATGCATCTCAAAGCATGTAGAAGCCACAAACAAGCAAGTCAATTAAATATTCAAAAATCAAAGGATATTGACAAGGGGTCCACATAAAGTAATGGATCTTGCAAGATGTGATTGCATATATCCTTTGGCATGTGCTTTTCATGAAAACCTACAAAATAGAGGAAAAATATACAATAAATAGCTTGGCTTCACAAGTGAAAATTAGATACAAAATTAGAAGCTTACTTGATTATCTATGAAATTAAAAAGAGAAAAATACTTGATTAGCTTACTTGAAGACTCATGAAGAACAATCTTCAAAGACACAGATGATTGGTTTTACCTCACCACATTGTATCTTCCTTTGATTTTGACATATGGAAAAATGAGTATCCTCATCTCTCTTCTTTGATTTGGAGTTTCTTCTACACACACCATTTGATTTGTTTCTTCCTAGGGAGATATTTTATTTACCAATCTTATGCGCTCTTCCACATTCATCTTTGTGAATTCACCATTGGTACATGAGCTAATTATTTGTGGATGGATGCATTATATATATTTAATTCTCTTCTATTGGGGGCTTAATAATTGTATATTTGTGATGGATTTTGTCCTTGGGGTCATATTGAGTCCTCATTCCACCACTTCTTTCATGTTTTCTCTCTTTTGGAGAGGGGTTTTTCCTATGATTTTTTCTTATCTATTCCACTTGTAAGAGACATTTTGTACATGGGTACCTAACAAGGCTTTGTTATTGGGATCCATATTTGTATTCTTGTATTTTTTGTTCCTCCCTAATTTTCACTTAAAGGGGTGGGTAAATGCAAAAAGACAAGGGATCAAAATTGTCTATGCCACCTTATAATCCAATACAAGACATAACATGAGTGCTTTATAATGTGAGTACATTATAATGTGCTTGCATTAATTCTTGGTAGTGACCAATCCATAACATGATCAAATTATAATGCAAGCATGTTATAACTGAGTGTATGTCTAAGAAGCAAAATTTTTTCTCTCATTCTCTTCCCATCTCTCTACCTCCTTATATAGCTCACACTATCCATCTTCCTCAGACTATATGATGGCACTCTCAAATTTTGCAAATTTGAGATGCCTATTCAAAATTTTGCCTCTGCACTTTCAAAGGTGCACCTGATGAATCTACCTGACTGACCTACTTTGGAGGGTTGTCATTTGGAGCCAGATGATTTTTATACAAAACCCCTTAGTGGACATATTCAATTGACATATGTGAATATGCATGTCAATTTTTAGCTTCTCACGATGAGTTTTGTCAAAGTTTTGAAAAGCGAAGCTAGAGGGTTTTGACACTTTTTGTTCTTTGCAAACTTTTAGTTTTGCAAGGTTGAATCTCGTTTGAGCTTGCATTTTGCAACTAGTTGGCTATCATGTCAAAATGAATATTGTTCTACATTCTCCCCACCTAAATGAGCTCGTATGTCAGTTTTCAGAGTCTCGTGATCTAATTTTCTATTTTTAACAGATCAAAACCAAATGCAATTTCTTCAGTTTTGAATTTGCACTTTCAGAAACCTTTTTGAGAGGCCAAATTTGAGCGTCAATATCTTTTGATCAGTGATGGTTCAAGAAAATTCCTTTTGCACATGTGCTCAAGGTACCTAAATGATTTAATGTGTCCAGTGTCAGCTCGTCAAGAGTTGATTTGATATTTCTTCAACGAGGTGATTTCGTGAGGTTTAATTTGTTTCTGAACTAGCACAGTTGCAGAAAGTTTGAGTAGGGAACTTTGTTGATTAATATCTTTCGCCTCGTGAAATTTTTTATCGAGTTGTTTGTTGCACTACATTCTCGAGTCAAATGACATGTCTACAAGTTTTCTTGACTCTGAGAGGTTTTTTGACTAGTTTCCCAAGCTGATTCTAGAGCCCACTTGGCCTGATTTGACTATTCTGTAAAAGTGCCTGAAAGCAAGTTTTAATCGAAACCTAGTTCATGTTTTCATCTATGAAGAATTCAAAATCTATCTTAGATCACTTTAAGGGAGAAACTTGTTTGAAAACAATTTTTTTTTAGTCGGGCCCACGTGGGGACTTGACATGCCTTGTAGAGCCATGCATTTAAATGTTTTCTTTTGATCATGTGAGCATTGGTGAACAAGAAGACCAAGGCCATTACTCAGTTGGAAATGAACAAGTATCAGATATTTGTGATTGGTACAATGATATGCAGTATTGACCATGATACCCATACATATGGAAGGGTTGTAATTTGTATATGCATGGGTGAAATTTGATATCCTTATAGGTGCTTATAGTTACCAAACTATTATATGGATAAGAACATTTGAAAAGGATGTTGTTGATTTTGTTTCGTAACTTTTGCATTATATGTAGTGTTTTTCAAACTTCCTGTTGTTGTTCACCATGAGTAAGTAGGGGTTCATTTCCTCCATGGATGGAGAATAATGTATGGATGAGAGTGACATTGAGAAACTATTTGAATGCATAGAGGAGAATGAATTATGCAGTGACAAGCATACCGATCTTGCTATTGTGATGGATAATCTTTCAAAGATAAGCTACCGACTTGAGAAGGTAATGCATGACTAACACAATATGAAGAGAAAATCTCTTATACAGACAAACTGTTCAAGTCTCCCCAATTACATGGAAGCACATGCAAGTCTTTCAGTTGTTGTTCACAACTTGGTGGAATCTCTCATAGTGGTTTGAAGGAGTTGTAGCTTAGATTTGGGAAGGAAATTTAACGAAGCCTTAAATCAGTAGGGGATGCACTTAAAGTGGAAAAACAATCATCAAGTGTATACTGCTCAGCATGGAATCCTTCTCTCGACTTGAACATGACAGTGTTACACATGGCCTGCTTGATGAGGATCCTCCAATAAATATGATCTCATGAAGAACAATATGCTCGATGGTTTGAGCAGGGCATGAAAATCCATCAGTGTATAGACCGAGCAAGTGAACTATTTGACTTCAAGAAATATCTTTGTTGAATGTAGCCCCTAGGACGCTATACTTGTAGTGCAGCCTATACTCACCAAAATAGTTTTGTTAGGGGATTCATTAGATAAAATGGGAGAACGAGATTGAATAGGGGAGTCTTGTCCAATAGATGTGGCGCAACGTATTGGAGGGAGAAGACCTCTACACAAACAATTTTATACAATAGGATTACCAATATATGGAAGCATAGGACCGATATGAGTCTGTGGATTTGAATGATGAACTACAAGATGAAAGAAGTTTTGATCAAATTATGGCAGATCGTCAAGCAACAGATGTGGAGTCAATTCCATGGGGTATGCACTAGAGCATGCACAAAATAGACATGTTGAAAAGACCTTAGAATCTTTTAAACAAATGCAATTGGCAAGTGAGAGGGGGGCTGCGTTCGAAATAATTCAATTCCTATCTTGCCCACACCTATAAAGACATGTTCCTTGTTGTGCCACCTTGCATCTTCTCATCTGGTTTTCTTACACTGTGAGAAGAGGGATCAACATACGGGGTTTGAGGCAGCCAATGTCCAACGAGATGTGCATAAAGAATGATGCCTCATCTTGGAAGGATCTCAACAATGTTTTAGTAAATGCATCGATGGAGAATGGTGCTACCACAATGAGTGGCAGAGGAATCAGATCAATGGTCATGTGTAGATGACAGAGGGAAGCCAATGTGCATATGGAGAAGGCTGGCATATGGAATACATGGGGTAACCAAAGAAAATGGAGGACATATTAAATGAATTTGTTGAAAAACCCCTCAGACACTTAAAAGAAAATGCAGTTGGATGTGTGGATGCCCCAAGAAGTAGAGCTCGAGTGAATGAAAAAGGATATTTTAGGGCAAAAAAGATGAATCAACGATGGAGAAAGGAGATCTCGATGCGGCTAAATCTCATCCGTTGATTGCTAACCTCGCTGGAATTTGGTGTGGCCAACAAAAGGGTTGCGAGGTTAGCGAATTTTCACCACGTGTCTTCAGGTGGGCCCGTGGGTTTCTTAAGGTGCAAGACTCGATGCTTTGTTTTTTCCCAAAGCCTTCATTTTCTTTTAAAAGCAAAACATTTTATAATGTTAAAAGGGCCCGATTGATATATTAAATGATGGCCCATTTGATTTTAAAAGCATAATTTTAAAACCAAAACATTATAATGGATTTCATTTTTAAAATTTGTTGGCTAGGTATAGTGTGTGGACGTTATTTTCAGTGCAAGGGCTAAATATGAAAGTGATAAAAGCATGAGATAATATATTTCCCAGTAAAAATGAGATTGGGTAAGTTAAATTGATGCCTAGAAATGGCATAGAGGAGGGTGAGAATATTTTAATATTTTCATTTAAATTGGACAAAGTGAATAAAATATTCACTAAGGCTTTATTTTCTAAAAGACACCATTTCATGAGGACACATTTTCTTCAGCTGTGAAGAAGAATGAATAAAAATAAAAGAAAGAGGAATTCTCTCTTTGTTGAAGGTGAAATATTTTTATGATAAAACATATGTAAAATGTTTTACATGTCTTAGGTAAAAAAATGTATGGAATATTTTTTAAAGTGAATTTATTCACTATACAAATAAGGTATTGTTTTCTAGAGATAATATTTACAGTGAAAGTGAAATTTGCATGGGAGAGATTGTATAAAGTGAATAAGTATTCACTATGCAAAATATTTTATTTCCTGGGAAATATAATGTGCAGCTTTAGTATGAGCAAAGATAGTTTTGAGAGGCAAAGTTTGTTGGAAGAGATATGAGAGATGATTTACATTATGTTGATCAACAGGAAGGGAGTTTCCATGTGTCTGCAATGGATTAGTTTTAGGGATGCTTCCATTCTTCTATTTTATTCTCTTCTATTCTCATTGTAAGGGGTTCCAATTTTTTGAAAGCTCTGCAACTCAGGTAGAAGCTATGGGTAGATTGTAAAGCTAGGGGGAAATATGACTGTTAGTCATTCAATCTGAAAGTGTGTGTTCTGAATTATTCTTTTATGTTCATATTTTAACTAATAGTTGTCTCCATTGTTGGAATGTAATGCTCTTTTGGATTCAATAATAAAAGATTATCTGAGTCTTTTCATGCACATTTGTTGCATTTGAGTTACAATAGTTGTTTCCTTCTATTTTTTGAGCGATGTAATTACTTTAATAGATATCAATTGCATCTATTATTGCCTATTGTCCACGGTGTAATTGCTTCAACAAATGTGACAGGAGTGTAGTATTTCAGATGGATTTATAAGAAGAATTATCAGATAAAGGCTTCGGTGGTCTGGTTGTCATAATGTGATAAAATTTACAAAGACCTTCAGAGCATGTTCAACACTGAAGGATGAATGCTAGTTATATGACTCCATAGCCCATTTTATGGCACTGGTCCATTATCATGCTTTTGTTGTTTTCAGTTTGGTCCCAACTCTTTAAATCAAAAACCATTTCAAATATATTTTGCTGAGTTGTATTTGTCATGTTCTCCATACTGGTTGATGAAATTCACTCAAGGTGTTAGCCAATTTTGAGTGATATTTTAGGTTTCTCAGCCATTCTGTGAGAGCATTATCTGTTAAGCAATATCCTGTTACTTGTTTGTCTAGATTTTTAGATGTTGCTAAAGGGTTACCCCCTAGGTCTTATAGAGCCTGAAGTGTAGGGGAAATGTGTGTCAATTCCATTTCCTGTCAGTTGGCCACTAGCCTTCATGGTTCTTTAATATAGAGGTTGGCTACCTCTTAGAGAATTTAAAAGCCTAGCTAAAAAAAAAACCAACACTATATACATGAAATAAATTTATAAATTCATTTACATAGATTTAATGTATATAGCTTCAAGATGTTTGAGAATGGTTTTGGATCTCTAGGAGTTATAAAGTGAATTATAAGTTTTAGAGGATATTATAATTTTAAAAATAGACAAATTTTGGTAATCAATAGGCTTTTATCACCTTGCATTTTTCTAAGGGTAGTTATAACTATTCGAAAGCACCATTAATACTCTCCTTAGAAATAGGAGTGCCTATTCTTATGCAAGAGAATGAAAAGTGTGAGGGGAAAGGTCCCCACTCTCCCTATCAAGAAATAAGATCCAAAAACAACTAAAATAAAAACCTTTGAATCAGGAAGATAATCAAGCTCCTTTACCAACACTACCTCCCTATCTCTCTTTATATTTATATACCTCTCTATCTCTCTACCAATTTTCTCCCTCTACCTCTATATTCATCTCTACCTCTATCTTCCACTCTTTGTCTCTATCTCAAAACACCTCTCCTTCTCTATCCTTCGCTCTCTCTCCTTCTCCCTCTTCCTAGGCCTCTATATGTATATCTCTATTTTCCTCTCTCTATCTCTATCCACTATCTCTATCTCTCCATATTGTTCCTTCTATCTCTCCCTATCTTTATCTCTATCTCAGGTTATCTCTTCGTATCTCTCTACCCCACTCTCTCCCCCTTTCTCTACCTCTCTCTATCTCACTCTCTCCCTTCCTTGAGCTCTTGACCTATCTCTCTACCTCCCCCTCCCTCAATCCTTCCCTCTCTACTTATCTTTATCTTACCTCTCTCTCTATCCCTCTAGATGTATCTCTATATCTATCTCTCTTGTCTCCCTCTATCTCTCTCTCTCTCTCTCTCTCATTTCTCTAGCTCTATCTCACACATACTCTCCCCTAAGGTTTAGACCTATATATCTACATTTCCCTCCCACCCTCCTTCCCTTTGTACTTATCTCTATCTCACCTCTCTCTCCCCATTTCTCTCTCTCTATATATTTATATCTCTCCATCTCCCCTCTCCTTTCTAAATACCTCTCCCTCCCTACCTCCCTACCTCTCTCTCTCTACTTAGCACTCTCTCTCCCCATCCCCATCCCTCTATCTATCTCTTTATATCTCTCCCTCACCCCCTCTCTCTCCCTACTTTCCTCTATACTTCTCTCTATATAACCGAGCTCTCTCTTTCTCTCTCTTCTCCACTCTATATTTCCCAAGTTATATCTATCTCTAGATATATATATCTCCCTATCACTCCATATTTCTATATCTCTTTATATCTCCCTCATTTTGAAGAGATAGAAGGAAAAATATGAAGAGATAGAGATAGGGGAAATGATAAAGATCCAAATAGAGATTTAGATTTAGAGATCTAGGAAGAGGGAGAATGAGAGGATGGAGGGATAGAGAGAGGGATGGATGGATAGAGAGAGGGATAGGTTGATGTAGAGATAGAGATAAAGCATATAAGAAAGAGGTAGAGGTATAGAAATAGATAGAGAGATAGAGAGATAGACAAAGGGATAAAGATAGAGATAAATAGGAGCACTTTTTGTGGTCCCCTATTTGAACCCCTTAATCTCTATCATTTAAAAAAATAGTAGTTTATAAAGTAGATTTAGAGCACTACAACTCTTTTTCTTGTTGCATCTTCAAATTTTGAGTGTAAGTATCTTCAATTTGTCATCCAAGATAAATTTTTCTTGATTTTAGGAAAAAGTGACCACCTAAGACCCTTTTTGGTCCCCCATTTCCTTGCACATACTTGCATGTTGCCATGAATATGTCTATTACCTAAGTAGTTCTCACCTAGGAATAGTTAGGACACTTTTAGGTTATTTTTGTGTCTCATGTCATATGATTGTGACTTTTCTTAATCTTGTGTTGTCCTATCTCTTCACCTTTCCTATATATGAAAATATTTTCATGTACATAATGTATCCCTATGGATCCTATCCATTATATCCTATTACATTATGTAATATAGTATTCATTTCTTGTTACTCTCTTGTGGAAGGTTTTTTTTGTTTTGTAGGTGATCTTGGTAACTTAAGTTTGTAATGTGAGTCTTAATCATGGAAGGTTAAGATAGAAGATCTACTTGTTAACATAGATCTATGGATTGATGTATCATCAACAAAACCATATGGTATGAAGGATGGGAATTGACTGATTATTCATAGGAAGGAAATGAGTTTGATTATTTTATGTATATATTATATTTAGATCTATTGAATGAAACAATATAATCCACAAAAACAAAGGAGTTATGAGATAAATTGGGTGCCTATTATTAGAAAAAATATTCAAAAATAAAATATTTTCTTCAAAATATTTTTTTTCATAGAGAATGAATGACGATGAATCAAAGGATAAATATTTGAATGCCTTCACTATTGTAGTTACAAGCTAACTATAATTTATTGATATTAAAATGGATGATGAAGAGAAGTGTATTAATTTTCTTTTTTATTTATTTGACTCCTAAAGAATGATTTAGTATAGGTAATCACTAGCACTGCTTTTGAATTAAAAAATAAGGATGTAGTAGCAACCATGTTATTGAAAGAAATATGATGAAAAAATGAAAATGATTACTAATCAAAGTATCCCTTGGCTGAAATAGGTCATTCCTATGAAATAAATAAAAATCATTTAAGAGATAAAAAGTTAGGGGATGAGCTATGCAAATCTAGAGGTAAATCTAATGCTATAGATAAAAGTTAGTTTAGTGCTAATATGGCATCACCCAATATATTGTGTTTACTAAAAATACTTGTACATTAGATAGTCATGAATCATAATGGTGACTCTTCTCTTGAAAGAAACTACTTCAATCTCTTTGAGGTCTCAAGGTTGTGAGGTCTTGGCTTGAGAGTAATTTTTTAGTCATAAATGAGGTGTTATTATAACAACTTGCACCTAGCTTTGTTTCAAATGCCACTGAAAACATGACTTGAGAAACTTAATATGATATAGATCTTAAGCTATGCCTACAATATACAAATAATAAAAAAGATAAAAAGATGAACATAAAGAAAACAAAGAAAGTGAGAAGACAGAGAGAAAGAGAAAAGAGAAGAAACCCATTATTTTTAAGGATGAACATTATCTCATGAGAACATTCTTTAACACACATAACTATTATAAGTTAAAATCATGATTCAAATAATAATTCTGCCTCAACACATAACCACTATACAAGATTGAAAAGGAAAGCTTGCAATTCATGATAATATTTGTAAACAAATACAAGAGAAAAAACATCATGATATTAAAATAAATATTCATTCACTTCAAAAATAAGTATTACCAAGGTCTATGAAGAATAGAAAGTCACGAATGACTCAAATATTATGACCAATAATCAACACAAAAGCGTTCATATCACGTAAATCCTATTTTCTCCAACGTGCAAGAACTAAATATTTTTCTCTTTCGTGTTTATTCTTATTTTGCACACTACTGACTTTTGCAAATACGTTAAATTTCACTGGATGTGTCTACCGTGCAATTGTATCATATTACTCTTAATGGAGCTTACAATTTATCTTGTATTTGTAGAGTACACGGAGGTTCTCTATGGATAAAATCAGGGTAAAAGTCTGCTTTTCTATTACCTTATGTAGCTTTTAGAAATCAATGATCAAAGTTCACAATAATATTATGGTTATTTTTAAACATTTAGTTTAATATCAAAAAAAGTTATTTTTTTGTAAAAAAATAAAAATAAACATTTATCATTTTAAGTGTAGATGATATGTTAAAAAACAATTTGATTGTTTTGTCATTGAATTGAATGATGTTTAAGTAGAGTGTAATAGTATATAAGACAATAAAAAGATTAAGTTGAGCAACTTCAAAGAAAAACTGTTTTAAGACTAGACAAACTTAATGTAACAAACAAAAAACAAACTTGTCTTATCCCATTTGTATCAAATACACATAACAATGCTGTGGGTGCTCAAACATCAATTACAAATCCTCTATCATAGTGTTTACTAGGAAGGCTCAAATAACTAGGCAATGTACACGACATAAATTCATTTTAAAGAGCTTACTCATTTCAAATAACTTTTAATGATGAAAGGATTATAGTTCAATTGGTAAGAATAATAGTATGTTCTTTTATTATGTCATTCACCAAGATTCAACTCCCTCAAAGGTGTTATTTGGCTAGGTTTGGCCCTAGGAGACTTTGATTGAGCTCGTACTTGTGATAAATTAGGCTACTAACAACTTTTAGCTTATAGGTATGCTCCCTTAGAATGTTGTGCTCCACTATATAAATGGAAGTTATGTTGATATCTATCTAATTTAGTTGTTGAACTATTAAAAAAACTTCTTAATAGGTTTATTTCAAGGTTTACTTAGAACACCAAGCCTATATTTGAGGTATATCAAGCTTGATATGAACTTCAAAAAATTGCAGATAATTTTACTAATAAGTCATTCTTATATGATAAAGTGGACATTATGTCAAGAGAGATGATTTTGTGTGATCCTTTGGATCCTTTTGAGTCAAGAATAACATTTAAGAAGGGGGAATTAGCTCAAAAGGATTTATGCACCAAGGATAAGAAGGGTGAGGTTGCTTATTCCCCATTGGAGCATTTTGATTTCAAATGTCCTTTATTCAACTCTTTTCCTATGGTCCATGAATTGCTAGCCCTAAATTTCCTTATTTGAACTCCTTTGTTGGTTGATTGTTGTTTTAATATAGCCTCACTATTATTTGTTCCATGTTGTTACTCTTTGATGTTTTGGTGGGCTTCACCATTTTATCTATCCTATTTTGTAAAAACAAGTTTTAAACCTTTCAAAAATCCACCTTTACCAATAATATATATAAAAAATACAATTAAAATTTTATCATTAAATTTTACTACACCAAAATTTTAAGAACCCTAAAAATATCCATATAATAATAACCTATCAATCAATATATTGTATGCAAGTTTTTGGATTAAATTGTGTATGTTTTTTGTTGACGTTTTGAATCACACCCAATGATCCATCATCATGAAGAGGAAACATTGAAAAAAAACATACACATTTTAATCCAAAAGCTTGTATACATCTTCATGGATTGAGGAAAACTCATACCAACAATCGATGTATTCATCAAAAAATATATAAAAGTCCATCAAATTGATATACATCATTAATCTTAAAAAATAATTGTATGCAACCAAGTTACACAATTGAGTGGATACTCTAAGCACATGAAGCATTACCAATAAAGTGAATGGTAAAATGAAGCTTCTATATTGACATTTTGTTTAATTGAGAGAAAAGAGGATAATATTTTTATTAGAACAAGATTTAAAAAGGTTGGCTTCATCTAACATCTATGACAATCTAGAAGGATTCTAATTTGTCTATTATGAAGAACACTAGGAAAAGTATAGCGTAATAAATTGCATCAACATGGTCTATTATAATGTCACAACAAACAATTTTATAGGTACCCATAACAGTTGTGAATATAGTAAAAATGCTTGACTATTAAGAGGGGTGAAAATTCTTGGTTTTCCACTATATTTTTTCTTTGTCATTGGTTTCCCTTTAGATATTCTTTATCTTAGGGGTTTTCTTTTATACCTTCTTTTATCTATAGTTATGAATAATTATGCATGAAAATTGTGTAATAGTCATTTCTTTCCCTTGAGCCCTCTAGATTCATTCTATGTGTTGTCTAAGTGTTGTATATTTTATATGTTTAATATTCAAGATGGGACTATCATGCCCAAAATTTACTAGCTTGAAAGCCCAAATAAATTTTATTTTCTTGACTATCAAGACATTGATCCTTAAATAGTGGTGTAACTTGAAAGGACTCATATTTAACAACTTTCCATGGAATGATATTTATGCACACAATGTCACTCACAAAGCTTAGTGTGGAACTAAGATACGAGTGACACACCAAAAAACCATGAGCGAGATCTTGTGACTCAAAACAACACATAACACTTTTGTGATGATTTAGAAGGACAAGCTAGTTCTATGTACAAACAAGATTTATCCCTAAGGTCTAGGTTTTGGGGCCTTAGATCTATCCTAATCCCAACTAAAGATTAGATTAACCACATTACGACACTGATCTAGGTTAGAAGATGGGAAAGATTGGACTCAATACCCATTCCAACTCTTAAAGATTAAATATTTGGTATTAGCTTAGTCACTAAATAGGGATATTGGTGTAACAAGCCTAATTACAACTAAACCTCTAATTAGCTAGCTTAAATATCATTGCTTGTTAAATTAATAATTTCTCAAGTATAAGGGTAGAAGGAAGTGGTAACCTTTTTAAAGGTTCTCCTCATTTAATTTTATTAAAGGGATAAATTTTAAATAAAAAAAGTTTCACATAAAAAAATAGCCTAATGTTTGATAAATTATAAAAGTGGCATTAATTCATAACTTAACCTAAGGGTCCTATCCACATTGACCCCTACCATGGACTAGGTTGTTAATAAAGTAAAGGTTAATTAAAGTAATAGTAGGTTAAGAAATTAAGGTCTCCTAATGGAATGCACAAAAAATATCAACCACTAGATGAGATTGAATTTTGGCCTTTAGATCATAGGGAAACTAAAGCAAAATCTAATCATAAGGATGTATCAAACTATTTTTATCCCTTTCACCTACCTTTATGTTTATTTCTCTATTGTAGGTTGGAGGTGTTTTTGTAGATGGGAGGAAAGAGAGATAGTTTGTTACAAGTTTGAAAGAGTCATGACACTCTTGCATAGGTCTATATACATACATATATATGCTCATTTAAATTTATATATTATATATTATTTTGATTTTCAAATAAGGTCACTTGATTCGTCTCACAAGGTTATTTTATTTTATTTAAATCCTCTTTTATCATTTTTGTTTAAATCACACACAAATATATAATACATTAGTCAAATAATTGTATATGTATATACACATACTATATATCTATTATTTGGTTTAATGTGTGAATATATTATTAAAATTCTACATCTCTTGAAAAACAAGTGGGTACATACACACACACTCACACACTCACACACATGAAACTATCTATATATACATTTAAACATAAGGAAAATTACTTCAATTTAAAACACTTGACCCAAAATTATATTTGAATGCATCAATTATGTATCTTCCAATAAAATGAATGCAATTCATGTCAACTCTATGCTCTTGCTCGTTTACTTTGATGAGATATGTGAAGTTTTGAAAATGGATAATCATAAATACATTTTCATTGCAACTTGACAAGTTGTAGATTTCCATAATGATTACAATATTAAATATATTGGTTGGGCTATAATGAATTTAGGCTGATGAATATTTAGCTAGATAAAAATACACCACTTACAACCCTTTTAAAAAATGAGCCATTATACACAACCTAGGTCCCACTTGGGGTCTTACATGGCACCATTCAAAAACTCACAAAGTGGTTTCTCCTTTTTCTCATTTTTAAAATCAATCATATTCAAGTTTTACTTAAACATGATCCTTGGTTTGTTTGTTCTTCCTTATTGGTCTTTCAACCATCAATACAAGACTTTATAGTCTCAGATGACAAAAATCTTCATGTTCTTGTTTGGCTTGAATTTCTAGGTCCCCCTTTTCCTTTCTAGCATTTCTTGCACTCTATTGCCTCTTCCTTAGGGAAGGTTATTTGAAGTGAACCCAAGCATTTCTATGAAGCACAACCTCAAAAATGAGATTGTGTTGAAATTTATTTATATAAAGACTTGAAAGAATTGATAGATATTTAAATAGGAAATATCTATCATATTGAATGGGTTCCTTAAATCCATGTCACCATTGACCACTATGTTGAAGATTTTAGAATCTTTTTCTTTATAGGGGTTAGAAAAGATTTGCAATTACAATTCCCCCTAAGCCAATACTTTCTTTTAGCTATTGGAGGATCCATCTATACCAAGCATAGGTACAAATTCATTCATTACTTCACTTGCTTATGTTGCCATATCTTGTTCATCTCCTTTTGTTTGAATAATGCTAGTCTTGTTTTGAGGTGTAAGACCTTATCTCTTGTGGTCTTGTTATTCGTTGGTGGTTTATGTCCTATATTTTATGTTCTTTTATGTAGATAATATACATTAGTAATGATTGCTCCTATACAACGAAGATCATATTATTGTTTAATCTTATCTAACTAATGGGTGTGGTAATTTCTTGTGATAGCTAGATGAGTTCCATTCCTTATCTATGTAAGTATGCAATGTTCACGATGTTTAGTTATTGGTAATGAATTATTATGTATATTAAGTTGATTATAGTACATGTTAGGTGATTTCTTACTATGGGTAGGTGTGATTATAAAGATGATGATTTATATGTTTACTTATAGTAGTATGCATTGTAAGTTGATTAGATTATTGATGTGAGTGGTTATATTTTGATAATAAATAGAAGAATCAATTATTTATTGACTCTAATAGGTATCATGTGAGTGAGGAGTGTTAATTATATGTTACTTTTATAGATTAGTGGATCTAATTTTATAGTTGATTATTATCCTTGGAATTTTTATTTTCATATGTAATTTGTTTTAATTATTATTAATCATGAGTAATACTAGCAGTCTTTCCTGCTTGAGTAAATAGGTAAAAACTGGCCAATATTGATCAAGGGGTCACATAGCTACTTCCTTTATGTTATTCTTTGAATTTTTGGTCTTTTCAAGGACATATGTTTAACCTTTCTTTTTACGGGTTGTGTATGTGTGAGAGGTTGTTTTATTACACCCTTGAGTCACCTTTTAAATGTGATTACTTAAATTTTATGTTTTATGAAGTCCTCATGTGGTTTTATTTGTTTAAAAAGTACCCTAGGTGGTAGGTTTATGGGATAGGGGTATTTTTAACCCATAAAACCACTTTAATAGAGTTGGTAACCCACTCTAATTACCCACTTATGAAAAGTGGCGAAAATTGGAGTTGGTTGGATGGTTGGGAATTTATGATAAGGTAGTTTCCCTTTCCCTCCTATTTATTTTTTCTCCTTGTGAGGAGAGGGGCCTTCTCTCTTTTTATTTTTCTTTTCTCTTGTCTCTTGGTTGTTTTCTCATTTTGGAGAACTCTTGGGAAGAATGGAAGGAAGGGGCTTGTGGAGGAAAGTCTTCCAAATGATGGATTGACAATCTCTTGGTAAGATCTTTCCCATGCAGATTCTTGTTGATGAGTAAATAATTGGTTGTGGTGTTTTAAATTCATTTGTGAAAATATATGTTGTGGTTGCTTATACTTTGGCTTGTGAGTTGTGTGTTGTGACTTTCTTGTCTTGTGAGCATAATTGGATGTAAATGTGCAAAGTATTGTAAATATGCAAGGGTTGTGGGAAATGAAATTTTGGTTGTCCATGTGAGAAAAAATGGTTGTGTGTGTTCTTGGGAAGGGATATGTGACCCTTAGAGCTCGAGGGTGGATTGAATACCAGTCCTTTGGTTGGGAAGAGATATTTTGGCCATATTATTACTTTTCCTTGCTGATTTTTCTTTCAAGTGGGCCTACTGAAGTTGGAAATTGTTTGGGAGTTCATCAAATTTTTGTTAAAGCAATAGATATGAATCATGTGGGATAGAGAAACCTTTTAAGTTTGTAAGGGTGAAGTTATGGAGGATTGTAGATGTTATTCTTGCAACTAAAGTTTCAAGCTTATGAATGTGTTGTTAAAACTAGTTGAGCAATTTCAAGGAGATAATTTGTATTTTTGGCTAATTGGATAAAATTTAAGGAAATAAATGTTTCTCATTTAATATTATCTCATATAGAAGTGAAATAGAATTCATGTTTACATATACATAACTACCAAGAGAGAGCACATTCTTATTTGCAATTATAAATTATTTTAAATGGAGATTGGTTTGTAGATTGGGAAGTAAGCCTAGCCAAGCATAGGATGTTTGGAAAATTGGTTGATGGGTTATAAGAGGAAAAAAGAATATTTATCTTGTCATTAGAGCTCATTCAAATGTTTAGTATAATTGAAGGATAAAAAAATGCATTCCTTGTGAATTTGATAGTTAAACAAAGGGCTTTGAATGTTTTCAAGTAGGAAAAATAATATTATACTCACACATTGGTGTCAAGTAAAACTTTAATACAATTTAAAATAAATGAAAAATAATAATGTGTAAATATTCATGCTTATATAGAATGGTATATAAATATAAATGTGTGTGTGTGTCTTTAATGTATATATGTGTATAAACATTGTTTTATTTAGGGTAAACCCACAAAAAGTGGTTTACAATTCTAGTGAGGAAGGAAAAGTTGCAAAAAAGACCCCATGCAAAAAAAATGGTTTTTCGGGGTTTGAATGAACTTTTGGTTCGAGCAAACCCAAATGGGGTTCGATAGAACCCCCCTTCGAGCGAACTCATTTAATTTTGGGTCCCACATTTCTCGAAAAAATAAGCAAAATAAAATTTTGTGGAAAGGGGGTTCAAATGAACCCGGGTTTGAGTGAACCCTTAGGGGTACGCTAGAACCCCCCATTTCCCCCATTCTCCTCTCCTTGCACCAAAAAACTCCAAATTTTTTCCATTTGAAGCTCAGGTTGAGGATGAAAATGGAGGAGACTTCACATACCCAACTGGATGATGGTAGTCCTCAGAATGAACTATCCAACAAATATGATTTTAACATGTTTTGGTTTTATTATGTATTTCTTGTTAGAGTAAAAGTTTTAACTTAATTATGTTAATTAAGTTACCTTTGTTCCTCTTTTAAGATTTCTCTTTAGTTTGCATAATGTGACATTTAATAATTATATTAATTATTAAATGTCTTCCTATTAGGGTTACTTTTAGGTTTGCACAATCTCCTTTCTTAAGGATTGATCCATTGTATATTTTATTCATTCTACTGTTCTGATAATATAATCTATCAATATTTCAGAGCTTCAAACCCTCGTTTTCTTTTTCGTCTATTCTCTTCCCTGTGATAGGTATCCATTTGCATGGAGGTGTTCTTGGAATTTAAAGTTGGTTTTGAAAAATTCTACATGGTATTAGAGTGTGGACCTGTTGCATGCCTATTCTTGTTTGAAGAATTTGGAACTACGAGGGTTGGATCAGGCATTCATAGTTTTGCAGGGTGATCTTTTATGGATCTGACATAATTTATTTTTTGGGTTCACTTTGGGCCCAAACAGACCTCATTGTTGGATTCACAACATCCAAAAACCCCTAAATCGAATGTTCATTCCTCGATTTGGCCATAGTTTATCAAGGAGGCAAAAGTTTTTTATCCCTATGACCATATGGCCCCAGGGCATGCCTTCCGAGGCAAAATTTTCAAAAATCAAAAAATCAAAAAAGGGTTTTAAAAACCCCATGGCCAGTTCAATTTGGCCTGTCACCGCTCGATCACTCGACAAACACTGTCGTTGGCACCAACAACCGATTGCGGCTATGTAGCCATCATCGTGTCGTCGGCTCGCCGTTCCAATGGTGCGCCACCCGTGCGCCACCTATGCACCGCCTGGGCTCTGCCACAATAGTACCGCACTGCCCACGCGCCACCACCAACCACCATCCACCAAAGCGCCACCAGGGAGTCACTAGGCCCCTCCAATTTTTTTTTTAACCCACTTTCACTCAAACAAGCATATTTTGGGAGTTTGTTCTCCATTTTTTGAACAAAAATAGGTGTTGGAAAGCTGGCTTCGAGCCCGTCGTGATAGTGTAGGATTTTTTTCAAAATTTTGTAGTTTGGCTATTTTTTTCGCATTCAAAGTCAGATGATATTTTTGCACTCTAGAGGGCATAATTTGGTCGTTTTTGCTCAGTTTTTTGAAAATGAATAGGAGTCAGAAGCTGTGAACACACTCTATTCAAATATGCTATTATTTTTTTCAAAAAATTACCACGTACACAAGATTTAGTCTGAAACCTTTTTTTCCTTTTTCTTGTTTTTCCACTAAAAAATCTCTATTGGGGTTTGGTTTTTTACATTGTGGGGGGGTTTATTTTCTTACTTTCTGTCATTTAATTCAGAAAACTAAAAAATCTTCACATTAAACAATTCATTAAACCTCTCCAAACATGGCTGAAAACACTTCTACTGTTGAACTTCTCACACCGTATAACTACCATACATGGAAGGCATTCACGACACATCTTCACAAATCAAAGGGGTTGTGGTTATGTTTAGATATAGTTTAGCTAGTTTTGATTAGGCCATTTGAGGTTATCCAACATAGAAATAAGATGGATGAGGCTATGGGTTTGATTTCCTTGCATGTTTCAGACAAATTTTTGTTTCATCTTGATGGGTGTAACAATCCTCTTGAAATGTGGACCAAGTTCAATGATTTATTTGGTACCATCAATCAGCTTCGTGCACTACAGATTGAGGTAGAGTTGAATTCACTTGTACCTAATTATTTTCCCACTATTGAGGATTTTTTGATGAAATTCAAACAACATAGATCACTTCTACAGGGTTGTGGTAAGGCTAAGAATGATACAAAGTGTATTTACCTGATTTTGTCAAAGCTTCATGGGAAATTTCAGATATTCTCATCTACCTACTATTCCACTATGGATTCCTTGGGAAATCAATTTACCATGTATACTTTTGAGGTGTTTTGCAATCAGTTGAATTGAGAGCAAGCAAAGCTAACACAGTTGGATTCTCTCACAGGATCAAAGAACCATGCATTGGTTGCTCAAACATCAAAAGGAAAGAAGAAGCAGAAACCGAAGCCCAAGATAGACGTAGTTGGCAGTGAGACTTCCTCCAAGCTACCTCCAAAGTTAGATTCAAAACCAAAGTCCAATTCGAAACAAGGAAAATATTCGAAGTCTAGTGACTATTCCTCCAAGACTAAGAAGTATTCAGGCAATCCTTGCAATTTTTGTGGGAAGGACATCCATTTTCCAAGTGTTGGAAATGATTAGAGGCTTTAGAGGAAGCCGTGCAACAACATCATATCACCTCACCTTCTCCTCCTTCCTTTTCTATAGGAAAATTACATGCTCTTTCTGCTCGAGTTGTATCTTTAGGATCCACTTGGATTGTTGATTCTGGTACTTCACACAATATGAATCACTGATAGGAGATAGTCACCACTCTTTCCCATAGTGATACTTCATAGATTGTAGTTGGTGACTCAGCACAACTTTCAGTTACAAGTTTTGGTACTATTTCTTTGGATGGTGGTTGTCTACATGATGTTCTTTTGGTTCCTGCTATTTCTACAAACCTCCTTTCCGTTTATTAGATTTCTCATTGTCACTAGTAAAATAGTAGAGTTCTCACCACATGATGTGGTTATTTGAGATCTCCATGATCCTGATTTGGTTGTTTCTACTGGGAGTATAGATCTTGAGACTCACTTATACAAGTTTGATGGCTTTGAGAGTTCCAACAGTTTAGGCTTCTCTCTTATCGCTCATGCAGACACAGTGAGCAAGCTTTGACATGAGCGTTTTGGCCATGTCAATTACAAATATCTTCAATAGATGATTACACAAACACTAGTGATTGGGCTTCCCTAGATATCTTGTACTGATGGTGTTTGTCGAGGATGTGCTCTTGGCAAGCATCACCAAGATCCTTTTCCTACGAGTAGAGCCTCATGTGCTAAGGCACATTTGGATTTGGTTCACAATGATCTTATGTATTTCTCCACTCCTTTTTCTGGTGCTTGATATATGCTCACATTTATAGATGACTTCTCTAGGCATACATGGGTATACTTTTTGAAGTACAAGTCTGATGTCTTTGATTCATTTCAGATTTTTAAGACATTTGTGGAGAAGCAGTCTGGACTTCTATTAGGAGGATACACACCGATAATGGGGGAATATGTTAATTAGGATTTTAGAGATTTTTGCATTGAGCATGGTTTACAACATCATTTTACAGTTCCATACACCCCTCAGCAGAATGGTGTTGCTGAGAGAAAGAACAAAACTTTACGGGAGATGGCCAATTGTATGATACAATCTTGAGCTATGGATGCTTCCTTTTGGGATGAGGTAGTCAATTGTGCCAATTACATTCAGAATCAGATAACTCATAAGGCATTGTGACACATGACTCCTGAGGAGGCTTGGACTCATGTCAAGCCTGATGTTTCTACATTTCGAGTTTTTCGTAGTGAGGCTTGGGAATTTATTTTGGATGCTCAGAGGAAAGCCATGGAGAGGAAGAGATGACCACTCATATTTTTTGGATATTATGAGGATGTTAAGGCATACAGGTTGTTTGATCTTGATTCTAGAGATCTCTTGTTTGAGTGAGATGTCCAATTTGATGAGCGCTATCCATAGATGGATCCTACATCACCAACTTCTCCCTCACTTCCTACTACTTCCTCTCCACCTCTTGAGGATTACATATCTTCTGAGGATGATACAAATGATGACCCACCATCTCCACCACCACCAAGTACTCAACATTTTCCCAAGTGGGCCCGTGTAACTGTTGAGGTAGTTGGACCTTTGGTAGGTGATCCTTTAGATACTCATCGTACTCATGCTTAGACAACTGGTACTAGTCTTTTGAGTCATGCCATTTCAGATGATCCTCAAAAGTTTTTAGAGGCGACAGGTCTCCATGAGTGGGATAGGGCCATGGATGAGGAGTATTCTTCTTTGATGAAGAATCACACTTGGGATCTTTGTTCTCTTTCGAAAGGGAGAAATTTGGTTAGGTGCAAGTGGGTGTACCATACCAAGTATGTTGCAGATGGTTTGATTGATAAGTATAAGGCTCGTCTTGTTGCGAAGGGGTTTTCTCAGTTGGAGGGCATTGATTACTTTGAGACCTTTTCTCTTTTCGCGAAGATGAATTCTATTCGCCTTGTACTCTCCCTTGTAGCTTCTCAGGGATGGATAGTGTTTCAGATGGATGTGAAGAGTGCCTTCTTGTATGGGAACCTACATGAGGATATCTATATGGAGCAGCCTTAGAGTTTTTTGAATGACTCTTCTTTGGTTTTCAAAATTCGACGGTCATTGTATGGTCTCAAATAAGCCCCCTGGGCTTGGTATGAGAAGATGGACTCCTTTCTGCTTGCTTCTCACTTCACACATTGTCATTCTAATCACACAGTGTATATTCAGTGTGATGAGGGTAATATTTTGATACTTTTGCTATATGTTGATGATCTCATTATTACAGGTAGCTCATCCTTCATGATTGAGAGTGTTCAAGGAGCTTTGATGGAGTAGTTTGAGATGATAGATCTTGGTCTTTTGCACTATTTTTTGGGCCTACAGGTTATTTAGTCTTCAGATGGGATTTCCATACTTCAGCAGAAGTATGCTCTTGATATGCTCCAACAATTTTGCATGCTTGATTGCAAGCTTGCTCCCACTCCTTTTCAATCAGGTGTTGTTTGTTCTACCGCTTTCTCTACTCCTTCAGTAGATCCCACTTTATATAAACAGTTGGTTGGTAGTTTGTTGTATCTAACACACTCTTGTCCTGATCTTTCCTTTGCGGTTGGACTTCTCTCATGATTCTCACATGATCCTCATGAGAGTCATTGGAAATCTATCAAACATATTTTTAGGTACACTCGGGGCACCACATTTTATGGCATTCACTATACATCAGGAGCTCCTCACATTGTTGGCTTCACTGACTCAGATTGGGTTGGTGATGTCAATGATCAAAAGTCTACTTTTGGCTTTGTTTTTTTTCTTGGTTTTGGTCCTATCACATGGTCTTGCAAGAAGCAGTTTGCTATTGCATTATCATCTACAAAGGCTGAGCATCAAGCAACTGTACTAGCTAGTTAGGAGATTTTATGGCTTCAACAGTTGATGACAGAGTTTGGTTTTCATCTTGATAGTCCCACTACTCTTTGGCGTGACAATCAGAGAGCTATTCACATTTCTCACAACCCAGTGGAGCATCAACAAAATAAGCACATTGGGATCCACATGCACTTCATTAGATAGTTGATTCAAGATGGTTCTCTCATCTTGGAGTGCATTCCTATAGAGGAGCAGGTTGCATAAATATTCACTAAACCTTTGGAATCATCGTGCTATCTTCAGTTGCGTTCTATGATCAGGGTGAAGGAAGTTGTCCTTGGGGGGTCTCAGTGAGGCCTTCCTTCATGTTTTTTTTCAGAATGCTTTTTTCATCTCTTTTTGGAGAAGAGTTTTTCCAATGTGGTTTTCTCTTTTACTCCGCTTTATAGAGATTTGGTTGTATTGGGGTACTTGATCAGGCCTAGTTTTCGGGACCCTTGTTTGCTTTCATGCATTGTAGTTACTTTTTCTTTCTTGCACTTGTTTGTAGTTGCACTCTTGCTCATCTTAAGGGGGGTTAGAGTAAAGGTTTTAACTTAATTATTTTAATTAAGTTACCTTTATTCCTCTCTTAAGATTTCTCTTTAGTTTGCATAATGTGACATTTAATAATTATATTAATTATTAAATGTCTTCCTATTAGGGTTACTTTTAGGCTTGCATGATCTCCTTTCTTAAGGATCGATCCATTGTATATTTTATTCATTCTATTGTTCTGATAATATAATCTCTCAATATTTTAGAGCTTCAAACTTGCATTTTCTTTTTCGTTCATTCTCTTCCCTGTGACAGGTATCCATTTGCATCCAGGTGTTCTTGGACTCTGAATTTGGTTTTGAAAACTTCTACATTTCTTTTTTTAGTTTCATTAAACATAGGTTTTTCACCGAAAATCAAGCTCTATATTTTGCAGATGTGGAAAAATAGAATATTATCAAAATAAAATTCTAAAAAATATGTGTGAACTAGGTATTGATGTCCTTGATCTAGGGATTTTTTTTTAAATTTTGATACATACAAAAAAGTTATGTTGTATACGTTCTGCCTATGTTTGAATTGTAATTGGTTTGACTTTGAAACTTGATTAAGGAAAAAATATTCAATAAAACACTATGAATCAAATGAAAGAGCTAGATATATTAGTTACAAATATAAATTTAAAAAAAATAGAATTTTATCCTTCATGAAATAAATATTTATGTTCTATACGGTGAGCGTCACTCCTTAAAAATGTTGTTTACTAAAAAACCTAGTTTTCAAAGGAGATAGAAAAAGAAGTGCAATCTGATTCCGAATTTTTTGAAAAAAATATATTTAGAATCTAGAGACAAAATTTCACAAATAAATAGTTTGTATCATCTTCAGATTCCTCACGATTTAGCCGCTATAGGTGCCCAAAAGCGAAGATTTAGTTAGAAAAAAATATTTCAGTGTCCACTTTGGCCAAAATTTGTAAACCAGTATTGTGGGATCACCCTTTATTTATTTAAAATAAATTATCGTACCTTTTTAAATAGCATAATTTATAAAATTTTGTGTTATAAATGATCTAGACAAATAACTTATTTTATATGAAATTTTATATATAGTATATTGTATACTTAACAATATACATAATTAACAATAAAGTAAAATTTAAATTTGAATTAAAAAATGTTAAATCATAAAACAATTTAAAATTAAAATTAAATTAAAATTTTCTAATCCTTGAGACTGACCCGAGAGGCCGACCCATGGTCGTCCTATACAAGCCATCATGGATGACCAAAAGGGGGCGCTCGTGGGGGTGGTTCGACCCCCATGGGGGGGGAATCATTCCCCTCACAACATTTTTATGATTGCAAATTAAAAATTAAAGGTTTTCAATTCATATTTTGATGAGTATCAGTCAATGTGAAATGTATTATGTGTGCCTCACTTTCATGCCGAATATATTTAAATTTTTAGCCCGTACAATAAAATGGAATTTTGTGAACCTTTGCAATCAATCAAAATGTAAACCTATCAAAAAAAATTAAATTGTGTGAACATTCAAAAATATAGAACCAAGAAAACAAATATGCAGTATCAACTAATCTGCAATAGATAATAGGTTGAACGAAATTATATAGCCTTCATGAGGAAACCATTAGAACAAAAGTAGCAATATGAAAGTCCAATCGAATTACAATTTAAAAGGCACAAGGAAAGAAATCAATACTTAAATCGCCTGAATTGGTTACAAATTAGTTTCAAGGATTAGTTTTTGAATTATGAGTAAAAATTGGTAAATTATTTCATGTTTATTATATAAAAATCTGTAATCTTGGAGATGTCCATGATCATGGTGGGCCAAAAAGTGGAAATATGTAAGTGATATGATGGCCTATGTGTCTGGCGACTTTTTTTTTACCCAAAATTGATGAAACGAAAAGGGTTTTTAAAGGATATTCTCAGCTTTCCACCAATATAAATTATGCTTTACTTTGAATTTAATAAAGAATTATTATTCTTTTTCTATATGAATTATGACTTAAGTCCTGATTGATAGGCTGATTGAAAAATATCTATAGCTTTCAAATGGTATCACATTTTTTGAATCTGAAACATGCATCACATTCTATGCTTCGCATACTATAGGATTAAAAAAAATGAATTTCATGAAATTTTGACCAAGTTAAGGTGGTTAGACATACGAGTTTTTATATTTTTTAAAAGTTGTAATAAAAAAATCATAATTAATTATTTACTTGGAAAAAATTTACAAGAAATATGCACCACATCGAGACATGAGTCCTCTACTTATATCTAAAATTTTATTAAAAATTATTATTATTATTTTGTGCTTAGGATGGCCAAACATACACCTACTTCTTATTTTTTCCCTCAAATTTAAGTACTACAACATTAGAATTTTGAATTTTCACCAAATAGATTTTAAAAATAAATAAACCTAGTAGTTTAGAAACTACATTCAATTTGCTACAAATTCCATTCTTACATATTTTTGAAATAAGATAGATAACTTATTCAAATTTTTACATCAATTTTCCTAACTCTGATTTTCTAAATTTTCATCACCACTTAAGGGCCTATTTTTTCCATGACGATCTTGCACATACCCTCTTAATGAATAATAAATTTAAGGAAAATATTTATTTTTTATGTTAATTTTTTTTCCAAGATTTCAAGGAAAATTAGAAATCATAATTAACTTAATGAAATGATTTAGAAGGAATGTGAATTATCCATTCAACCTAAATATTAGAGTCTTAGAACTAGGTGATTATTGTTTTTGAAAAGTTAAACAACATTTACAAGGCGTTGTACCCTTCACAACGAGCCGCAAGGGCCAAAAAAGGAACTAAATAGAAAACATTAAAAGGAAAAAACATAGAAACAACCCAAAGGTAGCACAACAACAGCCGAGGAACAACCGACAGACATGCACCAGGAGCAACTAACTGGCATCGTCCCAATTTTTTATCAGGAGGTCCACTGCCTCATCTCCCACCCACTCTTTGTTTTCCTGGCTATTGTTCCCCTCCAGTTCCTATTTTATAGCATTGGATAGAGTGCTCGTAATAAAGTGCCCCAACTTCATGGTGAAGCGGGTTAACCCTCAAAATATTTTTTCAAGAGTGTCCATTCTTTTTGCCACATCACACGAATCCACCCCAACATCCATAACACCCTGAACCTCACCAAGCTCATCCACTAGAGGCTACGAAGAGTACGAGCCAAAGCCATCAAAAGGAAGATTTCTATCCACTGGAGAAAGCTGGGGCCTCACCTCAACATCTTCCTTCACATCTTCAGACTCTTCATCCTTATAACCCTTGCAGCTCGACTGTTCCTTCTCAGAGTCCTCTATAATTAACCTCTTCTTGTTGTTCTTGGCCAGCCTCCCAGATCTCCTCCTAGCACTTTCCCCTCCAGTTATCTCCGTATTCCCCACCACCGTATCCCTTCTAGAATCTTTCCTAACAAAATTCTTACTCTTACCATCCTTAGCAGTGGCCATAACAACAGAGTCAGCCTGAGTGGCTTTTAGCTCACAGAGTCCTACCACCACACTGGCATGGGCCTTGCCCAACCCAACCTTAAATTTTTTGGTGGAAAATCTGGTTTTAACATTTCCCACATTGTCAACAAATGACTTCCGCGGAGGACTCTTGGATTCGGCTAGGGAGATATGCACAGTAGAAAGGGGTTCGATATTCTCGATGCAGACAAGGGTGATGGCTTTAGGCAGGCAAAGGGTAAGATGAAAGTGATAAAGTCTAAGGATAAGCCCCTGATGGAGTGGGAGCAGTGGGAGATCATAGGGATTACGGTTGGCTGAATCATTACACTTGTCAATAGAGCTTTCCAGGTCCATTAAAAGGAAAAACGAGAAATTGAGCAGCACCTTATGTCTAAGGTGATTTAATAGAGGGAAGTGATAAAAGATATAGGTTTTATACCTACCTTCCAGAGTAACATACTTCATCAATGCTAAGCAAACTTGGTCCCAAGGCTTAGGGAGTGCTTCCCTTTCAAACCCCGCCTGGTTCCGAACCGGAGTCTCCTCACCTCTAAAAAATGCTTTGAGGCTTTCATGGTCCAACTTTTTTGTGTGTTTAGGATATTTTCTCCCATAACACAACAACCTCGTAGCCTGCACAATAACTTCCTCGCTGATTTTGAACGAAATTCTACCAATGGAGACCCTCTTGTCCTTCCACAAATTGGCAAACTGGCTCGATAAAATAGGATCATGGCTGACTAAGCACTCCATGAGCGGAGCAATACCTCCCTCCATACAAATGTGCCAGACAAGAGGGTTGTTCTGAAACTCCTCACAATTTTTCAGTTTAGTCCGAACACGCTCACCACCCATACTACCTGTCTGCACATAAAACTCACAGAAATGCAAAAAATACCAATTGTAGCAGCTCCGATCAATAATCTCCATATGATAGTTAAGGCAAGGATTACAATGAAGCAAATTAAGCCCCACGTACCATTCACATGTGCAGAGAGGGAATATACCACCGTGTGAAATGACACAAAAATTAATGAATTTATGGTTACAGCTAAGAGGGAAAGAGTTGGCGGAGATGTAGGGAAAGCACAAAAACCCATGCGGACAAGCCAAAAAACAAAAATTAGCAACCCTCCAACATAAGCCAAAGGTAGCCCTAACTAAACTAGCTAGCTCGAAGCCTCTAGAAGGAGGCCGAAACTTATCATAGATAGTCAAATCATTATTAATACAATCACTCCTCCAAATGCAATGAGGAGAAAAAACAAGAAATACAACAATTCCCAAAATAATAGATCGTATAGTACAGTCCCATAGATGCAATGAAGTCACGTCCTTCCATTTAATCCACCTCAAGCCACCAAAAATAATCTTGAAATCCTCTTTTAAAACCCCGCCCTACCATCTCATCATAACCTTAGAAACTACCCCCATCCACCATGTCTAAAGGACAGACACGTGGAATCTCCTTTCCCTTTTCCACACACGTAGACCATTGTCAGGAAAACTCCACCTATAATCCTTACCAATATTGACATTCATGCAGTAGCTCACCCAAAGTAACCAGTGGGCCCCCCAATCATCTCTCGTCATCCAAAGGTTGAAAATCATTGCAAACCATGGTAGCCTTGTTCCCGCTCTATCAAAACTTGAATATTTGGCGGCAATCCTTCTTTTTTCCTCCAACATCTAGCCGAATCCCAACCCGAGCCAAGATTGGCCAAGGCATTCACCACCCGGTTGCCTTCTCTGAAAATATGAGTCACCTTCTTGTCCCTAAATTTGGACAAAAGGAAGCTAACATCCAGCAATATGTCCTTGGTATTCCAACCAATTAATCTATCTTTTTCCACAGCATCCGTCACTGACTTGGAATCTCCTTCAATGTGTAGATAAGCAATCCCCAAAGAGATAACAATTTTGATGCCCATGAACAGCGCACGAGCCTCAACCACTAAAGCCGACTAAAACCCAATGCCTCCAACGAAACCCGCCACCACATTCCCCTTAGAATCTCTGATAATCCCACCTATACTGGGTGATTATTGTTTATCCAATGAGCATACAAGATTTGAAGTCAAGGAAATTTAATTTACTAATGGTGATAATTAATTTAGCTTATAAATATATGAAAACAAGAATGTTAATCTATTATATATATATATCATCATCATCACTTTATTATTGATCAAATTTAAAAATAACATTATGAAGATTCTGGTTGGCCATGACCCTAATTTGTCTGGTTAATTTTATAATTCTTGGAAGGACCGAAGGGTCACGATGGGAGGTATTTCCTTTGAAGTCAGTGAAGAGGTTATCGTGCAAGCCATCAGAATGTTGTGCACCAAGAAGAAATATCCTAAGCACACTAGGACGCCAAACAATGACAACTTGAAAGCGTTCTTCATGGGGAATGAGGAACTAGTCCGAAACTAGTTGGGATTTGAACGTGAAGCCCTTCTGAAGCCTTGGGACTAGGTGTGCTTAGCTTTGATGAAATATGTCACTATGGAAGGTAGGTTCAAAACCTATTTATTCTATCATTTTTCCCTTCTAAATCATTTAAGGCATAAAATATTGCCTAGCTTTCCCTTATTTTTGCTCATGGACCTGGAAAATTTGGTTGAGAAATGTAAGGAGTTAGATTTCCTTAACCTGAGTGACCCCATGCCTCTTCCGCTCCATCAGGAGCTTATCCTGAGACTTTACCATTTTCACCCGGCCCTTTGTCCCCCAAAAGCCATCTCGGTTGTTCATATTGATGAAATTGAACCCCTGACTGTTGCAAACATTTCCCCTGCTGAGTCAAAAAACCCTCCTCAAAAATCCAATATGGGTACTGCGGGAAACCCCAAAGCAAAACTGGCTACCAAGAAACTTAAAGGAGGGATAGGTAATGCAAATGCTAGTGCCGTGGCTAGCCTCTGTGAACTCAAGGCCACCCCGATAAAGTTTGCTTATAGAGCCAACATTATGAAAAAAGGTAAGGATGGTAAAAAAAGTGTGTCAGAGCTAATGGTGAAGGAGGGTAGACGGAAGAACATAATAGGAAAAGATTCTAAAGGTGATACTCTTGTGGAAACCACAATCATGACTAGAGGGGAGACTACCATAAGGAGATCTAGGAGACTGGCGAAAAAACAATGAAAAAGATAGATTATTGAGGACTCAAAGGAGGAGCAGTTCAACAACAAGGAGTATAAGGATGAGGAGACTGAGGAAGATGAGGAGGAAAATGTCCTTGGAAGACAACAAGTTACCAAAAGATACTTTGACCTCTCACTCTTCGCACCCCTGGTCGCTGAACTTGACAAGATACTGGGAACTATGGATGTTGGGGAGGAGCCCTATGGTTTGGAGAAGAAGATGGACATGCTCAACAAAAGGTTTCAAGGTTTGATCCACTTCACAAGGAAGTTGGGTCACTTCGTTACTAGCACCCTGTCCATTGTTATCAAAGAGGATATGGAGGGAAATAATTCCCAAGAGAACCAAGACTGGTTCAATGATGATGTTGTGGACCTCTTGTTCACAAACTGGGACAATGCCAGTTAGCTGCTGCTTGTTCTGATGTTTTGCTTGTTGGTTGTCTATCCATGGTTTCTTTGTTGTTAAAGTGGTGTCTCTGTTCTTTTTTTGGACACACTGTTAGTTTTTTTGACTTGTTCCTTTTTGGCCCTTGTGGCTTGTTGTAAAGGGTACAATACCTTGTAAATGTTGCTTATCTTTCCAAAAACATTATGAGGTTTTGATAAGATTTATTAATCTACTATTTTTGTTGAATCAAATAGAGAAATAAATGACTTGTAGTTTTTGATTAAGGAAAAAATAGGTTTTGAAGGGGCCCCAAAACCATTTAATAACAAAAAAGAGATAGATTTAACATAAGCAAGTAAAGATTAGAGAATAGTAAGCTTCTAGAAAAGAAGATAAAAAAAGAACCAGCCCATGGGCATCACCACAAAAAACCAACAAAAGTCCAACTACTAGGTCAAATTCCTGAAGATGTCTACCACCTTCTGCTCCAATTTGTTCATATTTAACATTGTTTTCTTTATCTCTTGAATATTGAAAGGGGCCTTGTCAGCTTTTATCTTCAGGTTCGCTCTAGTTCTTATGCTCAGACTCACACCCTTTGCTTGGCTTTGTTTTTTTTCAGCATCTAGATCCACTGCAGACCTCAATAGGCTATAAATGACTTGTAGTTATATAAGATTTTGTCTACTCATTTATCCAGCAAATCAATTAATGAGATCACAACTATTGTAGTTAGTATATTATTCCTTTGTATAAAAAATATATTTATTGAGTTGTTGGATTGTATCAATTATGGGGATTGACATGGATATAGTGAGTTATTCAACATTGCAAGTAATTCTGATTTGGGAATGAAAACAAAATTTCTCTATTTAAGGCTAGTTAAATGATGTAACCAAGGGTCATATTAGTAGATATTTTTGGAAATTTTGAAAGGAAAGGGTTTTGTTTCCTTTTGAGGTCTTCTATAGTCTTATAGGACACATAAGGGGTATGTGCAAGATCATGATGGGCCAAAAAGTGGTGATATGTAAGTGATATGATGACCCATGTGGTTGACGACTTTTTTTTACCCAAATTTGATGAAACAAAAAGGGTTTTTAAAGGAGATTCTCAGCTTTGTACCAATATAAATTATGCTTTAATTTAAATTTAATAAATAATTATTATTCATTTTTATTTGAATTACGACTAAAGTTCTGATTGATAGACTAATTGAAAAACATTTATATCTTTCAAACAATATCATATTTTTTGAATCTAAAACATGCATCACATTCTATGCTTCACATACAATAGGATTAAAAAAATAAATAAAATTTCATAAAGTTTTGACCAAGTTAAGGTGGTCAGAGATACGAGTTTTTATATTTTTTAAAATTTATAATAAAAAAATCATAATTAATAATTTACTTGGAAAAAAATTACAAAAAAATATTCATCACATCGAGACATGAGTCTTCTACTTATATCTAAAATATTGTAAAAAAATATTATCATTTTATTGTGATTAGGGTTGTCAGACATACACCTACTTCTTATTCTTTCCTTGAAATTTAAGTACTACTACATTGAAATTTCAAAATTTCACCAGATATATTTTTATTTTTTAAAAATAAACCTAGTAGTTTAGAAACTACATTCAATTTTCTACAAATTATATTCTTACATATTTTTGAAATAATGTAGATAACTTATTCAAATTTTTATGTCAAGTTGCCGAACTCTAATATTTTGAATTTTTATTGCTACTTAAGGGCCTATTTTTTCCATGATGATCTTGGACATACCCTAAGGTATCTTCATAGTTGAGAGTAAGAAAGGATTGTCATAGGATAAATTATGTTCTTCATAACCCCATTCTCAATGCGACACTTACATGATGGTATCGTAGTACTTGATGCTAACTATTGTACTAGAAAATCTTCCCCTAAACAAGTCTTTATTGTGTTCGAACCTTGGATCTTGAGTGGTGTATTATCTTAGGGTATTTTCAATTGTGTCTTAAACTCTTTAATCTTAATTTCTTGTGAATTGTTTCTATATAGGTTATATTTCATGATATCATGGTTATCACTCTCGTTCCTTGAATTATACTAGAAATCAATGTACCATTTGATATTAAATAACATCATTTCTTTGGTAACTGATTTAGGATTTTAATATTTCTTATGTTTCTAACTTTCTTGTCAACCTTGGAGTTTACTAGTCGATTAAAACAATAATTTTCTCATAAAGGGGGTCTTTCTCTTTTACAAGAACTACCATAAGGGAGTTATCTTTTGGGAAGAATAAAATTCCTCATACTACGAGTCATCTTTCCTTATTTTACATAGGTTCCTATGTTTAAGAAAGTATTATTAACTTGAATGGCATCCTTGTAAAAGGAATTGGATGGTCTAGTGTTAGGGAAGGTCAAAGGGTTTCCTAGGAAAGGTTTGGAGTATCTCAATTTGAAATGTTTAGAGCAAGATGGAATTAAGGCCTTTCCTAAGTAGGTTTAAGCAATATGATGACATCGTAAACTTGATGACATAAATTGTTGGCTAATATATCAATCATTAAACTTGTCTTAATAAGAATAGAAATTTTAAAAAAATTGGTAGTTGGGTATGGTTTAGGTTGTGAATATTTGGGGCATGACATGAGGAGAAAATTATCTTATATTATTTCCCTTGCAGAAAATTGTAATGTGTCTAGGTTTATTACAATTGTAGCAGGTGATACTAGTTTGTGAGAATAATTAACTCTTCTGATATTAGATCTACAATCAACAACCTTATGAAAAAACTTATTACATGTGTAGTAGTAACCATAAAAGGGTCGAGAAGTCATAGAATTATTCTTGTTCATGAAACTATTCCTCATCACTTTACTTTTGCATTCATTAGCCTTATGACTACAACTTTATTGCAATAATAGCAGTGACCATGAAATGATTGAGTGTTCATAGTATTGTACCTTGGAGGCATAAATCAATTTTGACTCATCTTGCTTCTACATTTAACAACCTTATGACCAAACTCATTACAAGAAAAGTAATGTCAATTGAACCTGGTAGGAACAGGCTTTCTAAAATTCTTGTTGTTCTAGAAAGGAATAATTCCACCTTATTTCTTGTTATCTTGGTTTGTATTGGAATCTCAAAACACATTCTTCTTAGAATATTTATTGCAAGATTTATCCTCATTTATAGATCAGTCTTTCCTTTTGCTTTGACTTATCATATAGATTTGCAGATGTGCTAGTTATAGGAATTTTGCATTTTTCAAAACCAAGACTAGTTTTTTCCTTTTATGAATTATGAGAGTTAATCAACTCATTAAGAATTTAAAAACCACCTTTTTGAATTTTTTCTTTGGCATATTCCATTTCTTTTCTTAAGGAAACAATCAAATCTTCTTCAAGTTTCAAACATTTAGCTATTTTATCATTGAACTTTATATTCAAGAAATATTTAATACTCTGTCCTTCTTAAACCTTAAACTTCAAATTAGAGATCACATCTTCTACCTTCTTTAGTTTACATCCTTAACCTCCTTCTATTTGAATTTTCAATCTACCAATTTCTTCTTTTTATTTTTATCTTGTGCCTTCAATTTGGCAATTATATCCTCTAATTTTTCAAACATGATATCATATTTCATATTTATCATTCTTACATCATCCATATCTTCAATATATGACTATATTTCTCCTTCAAAGTCTATCTCACAATCAATAGGATTGATGTCCCAACCTTCAAGTTCCATAGATTCTAGATCTAGTTCTAGAGAAAACATATATTTACTTAATGCTTTAGATTACATGTGCTCAAGTGCATGATCTGCCTCAGTAGTCTTCTCAAATGAACTTGGATTTGATACCAATTATTGAGCATAATTAGGTATTAAGAGGGAGGTGAATTATTATATATACAATTTAAACACTTAAGATCTCAAACCCTTCAACAATACTCATATTCAGACCTTTAGCAGGATCAGTAACTTATAGAAATATCAAAAGTACTTAATCAAATAAACAACAATGAAAGATAATACAATGAACTCACATGCACAAGATAACACCATATTTACATGGAAAACCCAATGAGAGAAAAACAACAGTGAGAGTTAACTCACAATATAAGAAGCTCATTGCTTACAAATATTATAGTGTTTGTTTATGCTCATTTCCAAAGTCTTGTAGGATAAGGTGAAAAACCTTAGGGTAAGATACAAGACCTATTGAGACTCACTATCTTAGAGTAGGATAAATGGAAATTATAATAAGAAACTAGAACATGAACTGCTATGAATGAATCATCTGACTTATGTTGATATTGCAGTCCCCTTTTTGCATAATTATATCATCATACTAATTTTGTACACTTCATATTCAGCATTCTTCTCAATTTACTACTAAAAACTATGGTTTCCTTCACAAATTATTTTTCCTTATATAAATATCCTCTACAACAAATCAAAACCCCAATTAGGTCAGCTCCAAGATGACCTTTAGATGAAACACATGATATTGTATAGGTCGAATCCAAAACATATACATTATGAAAAGAAATAGGTTTTGGATAAACACATGGAATATAAAGACCCAAATATATCACAACAAACTCTTCAACACAAAATTAATTAAACATGATCAACTATAGATGAAAGAACCAAGATTGTCGGCCTAAACAACATCAATATCACCAAAACTGTCAATTGTTCAACTTTACACCACCAGGGAGAAGCCAAAAAAATAACGTGGACCAAGATTTCAAAAATGTAGGTAATCAATTGTATCCCTACAACCTTCTCCTAGATTTTTTTATCATCAGATGTTGGTGCAATTGAAGAAACCTACTAAATATACAGGACTAAAGAATTCTAGACAAATTGTTATTTAAAAGTTGATCTTGTGGACAACTAGAAACCTAATACTACAAAGTAGTGTTTATTTAACATCACTAAACATGTTTATATAACCACAAGGACATCCCTTCACTTCTCGAGAAATGTGAAGCATTCCAACAAGCCTCCATCATTACATTACTTTGTTAGGGCATAGACTGAAACATTGTCGTCTATAAATTTTACTGCACAAGGTGTAAGGTCTTGAATTATTGGATATAACACCTTCATATCTTTACCAACTTATCATTTGAACCAAAAGACTTCCAAAGCATTTCGTAAAAACTATAGAAAACTGGCATTTAAAAGCTAATCTTGTGGACCACTAAAACACCTGATACTGCAAAGTAGTGTGCATTTAACATCACTGAACATGTCTATAGAACCACAAGGCCATCCCTTCACTTATAAAGAAATGTGAAGCATTCTGAAAATCCTTCATCATCACATTAATTTTTCATGGAATAGATCGAAACATTATCTATAACGTTTACTACATAAGGTATACAGAATTGAAATCCTAGATATTACACCTTCATATCTTGGCCAACTTATCATTTGAACTCAAAGACTAAATCTTTCAAGTTGTGGAAGGATGCAAACCAAAATACCATGACTCTGTCTTATAATATGCCTTATAATTTTTTTGTAACATATCTATAAGTGTAGTACACCAAACTAGTAAGATATAAATGTAGGCATACTGGAAAAATATTGGAAGAAATTTACCTTCCTTCGCATCATACATAGACATCAGAATGATCACAATTCTTCCCCATTTTGTATTGCTAACTAGCACCAACTATTATCACTACATATCAACTATCTCTAGAGTATATACATATTTTAACACACAAATTGGACATCAATAACACAACAATGACAACCCTTATTAAGTTGACATCAATGACAACACCTATTCTTAATAGTTGAAACAATAATCAAATTAAGAATAATTGAACTTGGTATTGTATCTTTGTCTTCCAAATTTTTTGTTCTTTTATAATTGGATGAAACCATCATTATGTGCCTTGATTTCATCACTTGTGATAACTCTTTTAGACTTTGAATTTCTAGAACCATTTTCTTCTAAACTCCCTTTATCAAGCTTCACTATTTTTTCTATCACTTAATTCTTCAGATCATCAAAGCCAATACTAGTTTTGAAATGCAAAGATCTTTGACATCCTAATATCTGATCTAGAGTCTCATTATTCTTCCCAGAATTTAATTGAAATTGATGATTTATCTTCTCAAGATATTTTCTTATTGGCACAACTTCTACTTCAATATTTTCATATTCCTTATCTCTAGATAGTAATATTTCAATCAAAATTTCTTCAATTATTTTCTCCTCCTCTGCTTGAGTCTTCAAATCAATGATCATATTTTTTTCCTTCTCAATATTTTGAGATAAACTATCTATAGCCTTTATTTCCACCACAATTATTTTCTTTGATCTCTTGATTTATTTTCCAACGTAGAGTAGTTCTTCCACAAGCTCTACCTCATCATCATCATTTATGAAATTCATCTCTACAACATCTTCAATAGTTTCGATGGCCATGAATATAACCTTCTCTTTTCTATCTCTGGAGATGTCTTCACCCTCTTCATTAATAGAGTATCCTTCCTCATTAATGAATAAACGCTTTTGTTTCCTTTTAAATTTTTTCCCTTTTTGAAATAATTTATTTCCATACTTTTTTCTCAACATTCTTAGGGTCCTCATAAGGATACCTAGCCATAAAATGTCCTACTTCACCATAGTTAAAACATTTGGAAGGTAACTTACCTTTATACTTTATGGAACCTCTATTATTTCTAATAAATTTTTCTTCCTCTAGATCTGATCCAACATCATAATTTAGATCGAAAAGTTGCTTCTTGGAGGCTCTAAATATAACCTCTTTCCTTATCGAGTTTTCACTATCAAACCTTGTTTCATAGGAAGTCAAGATTCCATGTAATTCAATCATTTTTAAAGACTTTAGATTCTTCAATAGTATAAAATTTAAAATAAAACCTTCTAGGATGAGATCTAAGTACCTTTTTCATAGCCATTTTTTTTAATTCCTCACTAGGACCTCTAATAGAGTTGACAACTTCATCAAACCAGAGAAGGAATGTGGAAGTGCTTTCTTCCTCATGTTTATTTTTAGATGTTCAAACTAAGCTCTATGAGTTTTAAGCTTTGAATTTTTCACCTTGTCATCAACTTCATAAATGGTGTCAAATTTATCCCATACTTCCTTCGTTGTTTTGTACAACATGAACTTCACAAATTTAATCTAGACAAGCCACATAAAATAGAATTCTTGGCATTAGCATTATTTTCACAAGCCTTTTTTTCAATTGGATCCCTTGAAGGGTTTCAAGAATCTCATATCCATTGTTAATTGATCACCAAATTTCAAGGCTTAGGGCCATCAAGAATGCCTCCATCCTTACTTTCCAAAATACATAATTTGATTCATCAAAGAGTGGTGCCTTATTTGTAGAAAAATATTCTTATGCCACAGAGTGTTCCATCCTAAATCTACCTCAATATTATTAAAATTCTTCATAGGAACTTGAATTTTATACCAATTAAACAACACACAATCTACTAAGAGGGGGGTGAATCAGTAGATCAGATCTATTTAAATCTCTTAACTTCAACATGTATATCTGAACATGAAACTTGAATCTTCACTACTACTAATCAAGCAACAATCATGAGCACACCTTCACACAATAGAACACTGGATATACATGGAAACCCAAGATGAAAAAAAACATGGTGATAATAGCTACTTGGATCTACTTCCTAAATCCATCCTCACCAAGAAAAAATATAATAATGGAATTTACAATATGAAGTAGGCACAAACCTACTGGAGACACCAATCCCCAAATGTATTTGTAGGCACCAACCTACTAGAGACACCAATCCCCAATAAAATTATTTGAGAACTATCTCTATGAGTAGAACATCAATCTTATAGAATTACAATGATAAAGCTTTTGGACCTTCAATTTTGATTAAATAGCTTGCATAAAGTCTAAGATTGCTTCAAACACTCTTCTACTTTCCTTATGATCTTCTAATGATGGCACACTAGCTCACACGATTGTCTCCCTATATATTAATTCACCACCTTCTCTTCAATTATACTTCAAATTATGCATCTACACAAATTTATGATTATATACAAGTCATTACATTAATAGTACTCTATATCAGCTATAGTTCCACATTTATTAGAATGACATAAGGTGGACGTAAATTCAAATTACATGAAATGTATAATAGGTCATTCCTAAATTCATTTTTTGTCACCAAAAGAACATGATTTCATGCACTTCCATAGGAAGCTTAACCTAGACCTATCTTAACACAACATGCTAACTTTGAATACTGCATGCTACTAGTCATTACTACACAGTTCTTGAACACCAAATTGCTTGACAAACAAGCACAAAGAACCTTCCATCACTTGAAACTTCTTGTATGGTGAACATATATTTTAAAAACTATAGAATATGATAGAGCATGTGTATGTATGCTCTCCACTCAAACCGTAAAGCAAAAATCACCTTCAGGAAGAAATACTAAATATAATTGTATTGCTAGAGAAATATGTATACCCTAAGAAACTGAACTAAAACATTCCAGATCATCCTTCTAGATTAATTATGTTACCATGAATTGATGTAGTATGATACTACAAAAATCCTCAACTTCTTTTATCAATATAGCTAGCAATATATACTTCCACAACAACTCAAAATGATATGACAATACATTACATTTCATTCTCACTAATCTCTTGAAAAGATTCCTTTTACAATAATGAGCACCTTTAACAACCATAAAATCCTTTTACATCAACAACAACCTTTATTCAACACTCTCTCTATGTTCTTGTTGCTAAAGGCTTTGGGTATCTTATAGCTCACTTGATCGATCATGGGCTAGTTAGGGGCATTACCTTGATTCATTAACTCAACTAGTTAATGGCCACTATGAAAATGAATATTTTCTCTCATATTGAAGATGATAAAAACATCAAGGAGGCTCTCAAGTGTTTGGACGCATTCTATCAAGTGTCAGTCTCAACAATTCAATGGAACAAGACAATGTTATTGGTAATCTATTTTTCCTATTCCTTCTTGGCTTCAAAATTTTTATTGGAAATGGATTGAAAATAGATTGGAAATGGAAAGTAATTTATATTTCTTGGCATCCCCTTTTATTTTCAAGCTTCTTCAGTAGCCTTATGGATTACTTTTCTCTCTATAATTAAAAATAAACTTGCATATTAGTTTAATAAAACCCTTTCCCTACAAGGGAAATTTTAGGTTTATTCTAAAATCCCTACAAACACTCATGTGTATTATTATTATTGTTGGGATTCATCTATCACTTCTTATATGAAGCTGAATAAGCTTCTTTGAGATTTTCTTTAGGATTCCTTCAAAGATGATAAGGGATTTCATCATGTTTCTTGGTAAAATTTCTTCCTCCCTCATGATCCAGGAGGATTAGGGATGTTATCCACATGGCAAAAAGGATTGGCTTTATGCATCAAATGGATTATTCGAGCTCTTAGTAGAAATGAAGCTTAGAAGATTTTTCTTTGGCACTGTGTTTCCTCTGGATATCCAATTCATTAAACTTCTTGGAAGGAGATTGGTCTCAAAACCATTCTGACTATGAAGGATGTAGTCCACATTGAAGGCACTTTTGTGGTCAAAATAATTTCTTCATCATAGTGTCAAATTATTAATCCAAGAAAACACAAAATTAAGCACTATATCAACTTTATTGAAGTATTTCCTTCTCCAACTCATTTTTATCAACAAAATTAAAGTAATTAAAGTAAATTCAACAAATATAAAATATCAAAACAAAGTAAGTCAAAGAAGTACACACACACACTAAATCTACTCTATCGAGCCTCCTATTCCTCACTCAACCTTTTATTCCTAATATTTCTTAGAATTAAGGAGGACTAGATTAAGGAAATATTATAAAAGATTAGAGAAAAGTTTCCCATAGAAGAATTTATTAGAAGAAAATGCTGGTGTTGGAAGATGAATTACTCCAAGAGGGGGGGGGGGGTGAATTAGAGTAATGTACAATTTTTCAAACTTTTAACTTCGTGAGAAAATAAAGAAATGACCATGAGATAGCTTTACAAACCCTCTCAACTTGCAAAGAGAACTTTAAGACAACAAAGAACTTTTAACATAATGACAGATTGATAAAAGACTTACATAACAATGTCAAAGCATGATATTGATTGTTCATGTAAACTTGACTGAACAATTCCTTTTAATGCTTTATTTCCACAAGACCTCATGTATGTTTTGAACACTTTTATAATAGAATGAAATGCTTAATCAAGTATCAGAGCATTGCATAAATTGTATTAACAAATGACAAAATGAAAAAATTAACACTTAAGCACATGGGATGAAACACAATTGCACAGATTTAACCACACAACAAATTATTTTCCTGAGAAGAAAAACCCTCTTGGGGTATAAAAAACCACTCACAAATTGATCTTTTTATTCATTCAAAAGAGCACCAACTCTGTTACAATGTGGAGCACCAACTCAAATAACAAATTGAAGCACCCACTTCAAGTTAGAAGCACCAAATCCTTTTGAAAAGTATCTTTATGAAATTGGAAACTTTAGGACCTTAGAACTACACTAATGTCTATAGTCACAAAATATCAACAGAGTACAAATATATGATTTTCAATAATGCCCACTACAAAATGTACTGAATATGACAATACAAAAATAACCTCACTGGAATCTGTATGTAATCCCTGTATTACAATAAGAGATGCAAACAATATAAACTCTATTTTATTAATTTTTCAAATTCAAAAATATCACTATCAAAACCCTTCAAAAAATACTCTATTTTTAACATCAAACCCTCATCCCTGAGTAATGGCTAAAAACCATACATTTATACAATAACTGAATGCAATTAAAACAAAACTGTATACCTGTGAACCACACCATTTTTTGACCCACACACACACAACAAAAAATAATAGCATTAGATCATATGTGCAAGGTGAAATGAGGATTCCCCATGAAATTAGATTTCCACATTAATATATGAAAACAAATGAAGCACAATATAAATGGAAGTAAGCAAATCCTATTTTAATGAAAAACTATCTATCCCATGGGGGAATTGGTGCTGATTGATATGTCGAAATCAGCCCTTTCCCAATTCCTGTTGTAATCTTGATGATCGTTGATGGTGAGATTAGTTGGCTTGAATGGAATGAACAAGATTAGCTCTCAATTCAGGAGAGTAACCTCACATGAAATCTATGGAATGAAGAGGAATTTGAGTATAGTAAGTTTACTCAGAGTTGTGGATGAAATGAAGTATAGTATACTTTCTTGAATTGTGGATCCTTAGATGAGAGAAAGAGTCTCTTATTTATAGATTTCCAAAGTGGAAAAGAGAGTGAAGTTGAAACATGTGGGATCATTCAACATCCAATGGCTAAGTGCCACTTGTCAAGATGTGAATGGTTGAGGAATGAACACATTTTGGTCAATGTGCATGATAAATGCAATTAGGTGGAATTTCAAATTAAAGAAATGACATGTGAGAGGGAAAAAGGAATGAAATAAATGCCACTTGGATCAATGCACAAGGACATGTAAGTAGAGTAAATGCCTTGTTGGAAGTACCCATCCACTTGAATTTTGAATTCAAATTTGAGGGAATATACCCTTTTTACGCCATGTGAGGGAAAATAGAGATTTAATAAATCAATTAAATCTATTTTAATGTGCAAGTTGCATTCTCTAGAAGATTTTAGTGTTGGAGATTAGAATTAATTAGGATTTGATTAATTAAATGAAAGATTAGAAGATGTGACAACTTAGACTTAAATTTAGGATTTAAATAAATCAAAATTGAGAGGAATAATGATTTAATCAAATAAATTGTTTGATTTATTTAACTAAAGAGATTAATGTTATATTAAATCAAATAAGTTTTAATTTATTTAATTTAAGAAGGAGACTTTAGGGATTTTAATCAAATAAATATAGCTTATTTAATTAAAAGGATATTTAAGGTTAATTAAATCCAATTGATAAATTTAATTAACAAGGTAGAATGACTTAATTAGATAAATAATGATTTATTTAATTAAGAGATGAAAGATGATGAATAAGCTGAGAAGGTATGATTTCAGATGAAATGGTGTTAATAATTAGGATCAAGTGCGTTGGTCAATTTTCCATGTCTACATTTTGCCCCTCTTTGAAGCAATGTACTCGTTGCATTGGTTCAAAGAATAAACTGTTGTGACCAACGTTCAAAATGTTTTGATTTTTTCAGATGCCCCAACAAAAATAAGTACGTTAGTACATTGCCCCCTCGAGAGATTGAGCAAAACATTTTATTTGAGGTCAATCTCGTGATAAAGAGGTTAAAAAACTGATCCATATGGAAATGATGATGATGAGATTCTTGAAAGATGCTTAGAATAACAAATGTATATTATCCAAAACATCTAGATGATTATGATGTGATTATGCAGGATGCAAGATGAATGAATTTTTCTAGCGTGAAATAAGATAGAAGAATGAGAGAAATCATCCCTTGAATCCGAGAAGATGAGGGAGCCCAACAAGTCACCTTTATTAGAAATGACGATGATGATTATTTTCTTACCAGAAGTTGGGATTTTCAAAGGGTTGATTACTTTATGTTTGATAACACACATAGGTATGATGCATCAAGGTATAAAGTACCAGGATGGCATTGTACCTAGTGTGATGGACTTTGAATCAAAAATCAGATAGGAATATTCTTGTTCACACTTAGCATATGTACTTCATTCAGGATGTAGTTTAGATATTCTAAAAATCTCGGGCCAAAACATAGGAAAGAAAGCTTTCTTATTTGGTCAACAAGATATCCAAAAAATCCTCTCCACAAACCAAACAAACCATATATGACTAAGTTATTTTACAAGTGTATCCCACAAGCGCAACAGATAAAAAATGATAATGATCATTTCTTGATTCCTTTCTCTCTAAACCTTTTTTTGTTTAGGCATCATCAAGAGGTCCTTGGAATGAGCACAAAATAAGATAAGTCTAAAAAGACCAAGATAATGTAAACAAACAAGCTAATGTTCTTCGTACCACTAGCCAAGGCTAAACTACTGGGTTACCTGATGCTTATGTCCATCGTGGGAAAGCTTCCTCCTAAGACATGTGATTAGGGTTTTGGTGGGACTGATTGGGTGATAAGCTATTGATACTCTGAGTTGATCAACTTGTCGACTTACAGATCTAGACTTAAGACTTTGATGATTAGGTGTTCACTTTGGAACCTAATATACTTGCTTTTGACTGACTTACCAAAGGGTGAACATGATGATGCTTTATTAGGAATGATGATTATTATGGGTGAAAGTGAGATGAGACAGATGCACCATTTTGGGTTTTTCAGATGTTTTGAGGCTGTTTTTGGAATTTTAAGATTTTTACAAATATTTTTGGTATTTTCAAGATTTATGAATGTTTTTTTATATTTTCAAGATTTATGACCAAGATACTAACATAAAGACCTATCCTAGGGGTTTCGAGAGTTGACCTAAAATATAAACTAACTGGGCAAATGGATTGCCAATGCGACAAATGCCTAAAGGAATAACCTAAATGTCTTGAGGGATGATCAAAGACCAACCTTTCCTACGTTCAAGCTCAAAGACGATGTTGTTCAGAGAAGGTGAAAGACTGCCAAGACTCAATGATGAATTTTTTGAAGATTTTCTTATATTTTGACATGTTTTTGGATTTTTTGATGACTTTTTGAATGTTTTGAATTTTTGATGATTAGGAAGATCATGAGAATATACATGAATATGATTCAATGTAGGTATAGGAACATTCCCCCAGTGTGATGTGATAGACTACTTCAAAAAGGAAGGACAAACTGACCTTAGGAATATGCCAAGTAGTACTATGGTGGAATATGATATGGGCACTAGCTCAGGCTATGGTATAGATGCGAGCGGATGGGTGGATGGAGGATTAATAAAATGTGATGGGATGGATGAGTGAGTGACATAGATCCTAGTGGATGGGGAGTGCTTTATTTACACTTGATTCCTATTTTCCAGGTTTTCACCAAGGTACTTGTCCAAAGTGCCACCGAAGTGGTTTTCACTAGAGGAGGATTTTTTTCATTACTGTTTTCAATCCTTTTTCTGATTTTTTGGATTTTCAAAATTTTTAAATTTTTTCTTGTTGCCAAGGCACCTGTTTGCTAGGTTTTGATCAAGGTAACCATTTTTTCAGGACATTTTTTGATTTTATTTTTTTTTGCATTTTTCAGTTCTATACCTTGCAAGATTTAGGCATACAAATTTTTGATATGAGAGTTGTTCAGAGGTTCTTGCAGAGGCTCACCTTCTGGTGTTGCTAATTGATATTCCCCTGAATTATAAATTTCTATGATGATGAAAGGTCCCAACCAATTGGGCTCAAATTTTATTTTGCTATCCGGGTTTGGCATGTTCTTCTAGTTTTCTTCTAGCACAAGGTAACCGACTTGGAAAGTGTGTTGCCTGATCTTCTTGTTGTAGCTACGTTTCAGGAAATTATGATAGATCTATAGATGATTGAGGGCATCCATGCACCATTCATCTAGTAACTCTAGCTCATTCAATCTTGTAACCCTGTATTCCTCATCTGTGATGAGGTTTTGCAATGATATGCTCAATGATGGGAGCTCGATCTCAATTGGGAGGATGGATTCTAATCTATAGACCAGGGAGAAGGGGATGGAGCCTATTGGTGTGCAGATGTTGGTGCAATAGGCCCATAAGGTGGGATTTATCTATAGATGCCAGTCACAACCAGAGTCATTGATTATTTTCTTGAGGATTTTTAGAATAGTTTTGTTGGTAGCGTCTGTTTGGCCATTGCCTTGTGGATAGTATGGAGTGGAAAATCGAAGTTTTTTTTTGAATTTTTCACACAAGTCATGGACATCCTGATTCTTGAAAGGTGTCCCATTATCAGAGATAATGGATTGAGGGATTCCATATTGAAAAATGAGGTAATTCAGGATGAACTTGGATATATGCTTTCCGGTAATGTAGGTCATGGGAATTGCTTCAAGCCACTTCGTGAAGTATTCTATGGTGGTGATGATGAACTTGTGTCCATTGGATGAGGTGGATGATATTTTACCTATGAGATCGAGCCCCCACTAGGAAAAGGGCCAAGGTGTAACAATAGGATGTAATTCTTGAGATGGTGCATGGATAAGGTCTCCATGTTGTTGGCACTATAGACACTTTCTAACAAAGTCGTGTGCCTCTCTTTCCATTGTTGGCCAGTATTACCCGGTTCTTAGTAACTTCTTGGCCAAGGTCATACCACTCGAGTGTGAACCACATGTGCCATTATGTACCTCAGTCAAAGCAGTCAGGGCTTCCTCGGGTTTTAAGCAACGTAATAGGGTTCCATCAATGCTTCTATGGAAAAGAGTTTCCCCTATGATGACAAAACATAAGAATCTCTTGACAAAGGTTCGCTTGAGTTTCAGGGTAATGTCGGTTGGGAGGATTCCTAATCTTATGTTGTTGTAAATGTCATGATACCAAAGATCACGAGGACCAACGAGTTCACACGCATATTTCAACTCTGGTACCTCGAATGTGGGTACAAGAAGCTGCTTCATCAAGAATTCATGTTTCGAGATGTTGCGAGGGATATCTAGCAAGGATCCAATCGTTTCCATGGCATCAACTACTCTATTATTTTCCCTCAGTATCTACTCAAAGGTGATGTCAATAAATGATTCTTTGAGGCTTTCTACTAATTTCTTGTAAGGTGTGAGCTTATCATCCTTAGTTTGGTATTCACCATTGACTTGGTTGATAATAAGATGTGAGTCTCCATAAACCTTTAATGCCATGATTCACCACTGTGCCGCAATTTTGAGACCTATGGTTAAAGCCTCGTACTTTGCAATGTTGTTGGTACAGGGGAATGCCAACTTGTAAGATTTTGGTATGCAATCCCCTTGTGGGGTGATGAAGAACACACCAGATCCTGATCCATGTTGTGTGTGGGAGCCATCAAAGTATAGTTTCCAATGATCAGCTATGTTGATATAGAAGGTAGACTCATCTGGAAATTCTGATATGAGTGGGTTCTTTGCGTATATGGGAGCTTCTGCCAACTAGTTTGCAATGACTTGTCCTTTTATTGCCTTTCACTCCACATACTCAATGCCATACTATGATAGTATCATAACCCATTGAGCCATCCTTCCTGTGAGCATAGCTTTTGACAGTAGATATTTTAAGGGATCTATCTTGGCAATGAACTTGATTTTATGTGCCAACATGTAGTGTTGGAATTTATGTGAAGAAAATACTACTACCAGGCAAGCTTTCTCAATGAATGTGTAACTTAAATCATGGCCAACTATTTTACTACTGATGTAATAGATAGCCCTTTCAGTTCCATTCTCATTGTGCTAAGCCAAAAGAGCACCTAGGGCTACTACTATTGCTGAGATATATAATATCAATGGTTTTCTTGCAATGGGTGGCATCAATACAAGTGGTGTGAGTAGATATTCTTTAATTTTTCTAAATTCCTGATCACATTTTTCATCCCACTTGTATGCTACTCCCTTGTGGAGTAGATGTGAATAGGCGATTTTTTTGTCCGCCAACTGTGCTGTGAACCTCCGGATGGAATGGAGTCTGCCTTGTAATCTTCTGAGTTGTTTTAGTGTTCTTGGTGCTTCCATATCGGTGAGTACTTTAACCTTTATGGGATCCACTTTTATCCCCCTCATTGACACTATGTAGCCCAGACATTTTCTAGATTTTACTCCAAAGACACATTTCTTTGGGTTGAGCTTGACCTTATACTTTTCGAGTCTGTCAAATATGTCACTTAGGGCTGCTATGTGGTTTTGTCTCTTCTTTGATTTTGCTAGTATGTCATCCAAATAATCTTTGACTATTTTATGGACCATGTCATGGAAGATGAGTTCCATGGCTCTTTGGTATGTTGCCCCTGCATTCTTTAGCCCAAATGGCATCATATTCCAGCAGTAGGTGCCCCACGGACATGTGAATTCCATCTTATGCTAGTCCTCTTTTGCAATCATTATCTGATTATACCTTGAGAAGCCATCCATCAGTGACAACATCTCATGTCTGGCTGTCATGTCCACTATCATATTGATGTTAGGTAGTGGAAAATCATCCTTGGGACATGCTTTGTTGAGGTCTCTGAAGTCAGTGCAAATGCGGATGCCCCCATTTGGTTTTGAGACTGGTACAAGATTAGATACCCATTATGGATAGTCATTCGGGAAAATGAAGCCAACATCTAGGAGCTTTTGTAAATCTACCTTGACTAGCAAGGATATCTAGGGATGCATTTTTCTCAACTTTTGTCTAACCAGATTTTCTCTAGGGTAAACAAACAAATGATGAACCACTACTTCTGGATCCAAACCTGGCATCTCAACATAAGTCCATGCAAATTTTACCTTTCTTTCTTTTAGAAATTCCGCCAATAGTTCATGTTCTTCTGTTAGCAATGATTCGACATAGAAAGTGATTTGTGGTGCCGCCTTCATTCCCAAGTTAACATGATTACACTGTTTTTCCAGGACTTCTTATTTTTCTTGATGTAGTGTAGTAGAGGGGAGATTGAACCCTTCATCCTCTGGCACCTTAGAGAGGTTTTCACCATTGGATGCGTCCTTTATTTTTACTGTTCTGTGGTTAGAGAGTGCCACAGTGTGGTTTTCACTCAATAATTCCGAGCTTATTCTTGATATTTTTCTTTTGCGACTGAAGGATTCAATCATCTCCCCATAATATGCTTGGCTATCTAAAGTGATGTCAAATACTACTTCGTGATCTCCACATGGAATTGTATCCCTTAGTCCCATGAATTCTGAGAGAGCCTCATCGTTTTCAAATGAGTCTAGAATTGACAGTCCTCGTTGGTCATTATCGATGAGTTGAGGGTACACTAAGTTTATTTTATGAGTTTGGTGGTTTTTCTCAGTGGGTGAGGTACTAATCATTAGCATGAAAGAGTTCTCAAAAGACCTAGGAAGGTTTGCTATGACATCCTCATCATCACTACTGGTGCAAACATCATTTATGTCAAAGGTAAAATTGTCTAAGAGAAGACCTATGGATACAGGTAATTGAAGGGCGGCTACCGACAACTGAAGGGAGGTCCTGACTGCTCTACTAGGGGTACCTCTGCCACATACAATTATACTTGGAGGAGTACATCCAAGGCCAAGGTTCTACATTCTTTTTTCTACAATGATGGGCTCCTTCCGTCCATCATTGTTCCTTCCAAGGCTTTGGTTTCTATTGTAGCCCATGCCGAGCATTATTTGTAGCCCTCTATTGTCTTCATCCATGGGTAGGGTGGGAGTGGGTCCCTGATCATGGTATAGTGTGCTTGAAATATCCTCCACATTTTCCCACCTTAGATCCCCCAACGTTGGAATCCATAAGGGTCTGCCCTATAGGTGTGCATAGGTATTTCAGCTGATGGAGGTTGTCCATGCGACCTAGGATATTGTGGTAACTCTCCTACAAAAAATGCATTATTCTTCATTCTGTAGTCTCCACATCCATTATCATAGATCATGATCTTGATTTTAGATATGTTAGGGATGGCGGGTGTCTCTGTCGTGGAAGTGGAGGCGAGGTTAGCTGGGTCTATGTATGTAGTGGATGGGCCTTCATCATTTTTTGGTACTTGGGGGATTTTATAAAACTTGGCTTCCAAGTTTTTGCAGTAGGCGAATGGATCGGGATCCCTATGTATAGTGACCTCCTCATTTTGGTGCAAGAACTTGATGCATTGGTGATATGTTGAGGCCACTGCTTTCATTCCATGGATCCATGGACATCCCAGGAAGATGTTATATGGTAAGTTGAGGTCAAGGACCTGATAGGTAGTCTCCATGGTTGTTGGTCCCACTTGGATTGGGATTTTGATAGTGCTTAGAGACACTCTTTCTTGATCATCATATGCTCTTATAGTGATTCTTTTGTTCTTGTTAATGGAATCCTCGATAAATCCCAAGTTCTTTATGAGCTTCAGCGAATAGATGTTAAGACCTGCACCTCCATCTACCAGGACCCTTTTGACTTTCTTTTTGTGAATGAGCACTTGAAGGTGAAGTGCATGATTATGAGATGGTTGTCGAGGGAAGTCTTGGTTAGAGAATTTAAGGAGATTTGGGGTAATGATATTACCAACCATAGCCTAAAATTTCTCTGTGTCAAGGGTGGCAGAGATGGTGGATGTCGCCAATGCTTCATCAAGGATTTGTCTATTGGCCACAAAAAGTTTTAGTAATTCCATGATGGAAATCTGGGTAGGGGTTCGTTTTAGCTAGTCAATGACACTGTAATCAAAGGGAACTACTTTTGAACTAGGAGTCTTAGTTGGCTAAGATGCCCCAACAATAATAACCTTTCTGCCACATGTCATGACTCCACAATCGGCGTTGGCTCCTTTGACACTAATAAAAGTTACCATTTCATCTATGCATGCCACAATGTCTTCATAGACAAGATTTGCACTAGCATATTTTTTCTTTCCCTTATGGTTTCCTTGATTGTGATTTGGCATCGGATTGGTGTATATTTTAAGATCTTGATTTCCAACAGGTTGTTTGACATTGACGATCTTGTCTTCGATAAGGTCTTGAATGATGTTTTTTAGCCTCATGCAATTTTCAGTTGTGTGTCCTATGATTTTGTGAAAGTCACAAAGGAGATTCTCATTATACCATGGTGGCTTCGTCATGGGTTTTGCATATTGCTCAGAGTTGGAGATTTTGATGAGATTTTCCTTGACCAACTTCTTCATTATGGATTCAATTGATTCTCCTAGAGCCATGAACTTCCTCTTGGGAGGAAATTTATTTCAGGGAGGTGGTCCTCCTTGATTATTTAGATTGCTAACTTGATTGTTTTGAAATGGTTGTGGTTGTGCTACTGCATTAGTTTGTAAATTATTGTGATTGTGATTTTATGGCTAGTGATGGGTTTGCTTAGGGGCACTGATGACCACCTTAGCATCGACCACTCTGTCATTTGTGATGTTCTTGTTCCTCGACCATGTTTGAGGTTTATCATTATAATTGTTGGACATGAAGTTATCCTATGGTGGAGTGAATGTTGATGCACCTCCTCATGCAGTAAGGGCTCTTTCGATGTTGAGCACCTTTGGGATCAACTGATCATATGTTGTGATGCATTGCATTTTTAAGTAGAATGCCAAGTTTTCATCTATATTGGATATCATTGTGCAAACTTGTTGTTCCTCTGGCATGGTCCACTTGATTTGATTGGCCTCGGATCGCCATCATTGCAAGAAGGATGTGAAGAGCTCTCCTTTTCTTTGTTTGAGTGTTGATAGTTCTTCCAAACTAATGTTTGCACTCATGTTAAATGCATAGTTTTAAGGAAAGCTTCCACAATTTCCTGGAATGTTTTAATGCCTATGGGTAAGCGAGAAATAAATTCCATGGCAATACTAGTTAGACTTTGAGGGAAAATTCACATTATATATGTCTCAACGTATGTGACCTCCATGCAATGTACTTGAAATTCCCTGACATGGTTTTCAGGGTTTCTGTCCCATTATACTTGTCAAATTTGAGGATCTCGAATCCATTTGGGAACAGTACCATTGTGAGATTTCTATCAAAAGGATAGGGGCACAAATTTTCTAGGATTCTAGTTGTTTTTCCAGATTGGAGGTCCAAAACTTGCTGTGAGAGTAGTTTGATCTGTGCCATGACATTGTTTTGCGGATCAGGTGGTGGAATGGATATATTTTTGGGTTTTGGCGGGGTTTGATTGATAGGAGAGGTATTGGTGGGGGTTTTCTATGAAATATGTTGTGCGCTAAAGGCCTACTGACATGCTTGCATTTGCATCAACAATGCTTGTTGTTGATCTTCTTGTTGTTGCTCCAACAATGCTTGTTTTTGGTCCTACAGCTGTTGTTCCCATAGGGCTTGTTGTTGGTCTAGCTACTGTTGCACCAACAAAGCTTGTTGTTGGTCTAGCTGTTGTTGTGCCAACAAAGCTTATTGTTGGTCTAGCTGTTTTTGTGCCAAAAAAGCTTGTTGTATAGCTTGTTGTTGTGCCTAAAAGTCTTGTAGGGCTTGTTGGTATGCTTGCTGGTGAATTTCTTGAAGTTGTGCACGGTATTGTGCTTGTACTTGTTGAGCCTAATGCTGGGCTTGAGCTTGAGCTTGTGCTTATTGTGTAGCTTGTGCAGCTTGAGCAGCCTGAGTAGCTTGAGTGGCCTAAGCGACTTGCTATGCAGTTTGTTGGAGTACCTTTTGGTGGTTGGCCTTTTGGATTGCTTGCATCATGGTGATGAATGAATTCATTTTTTTGGCCTTTGGTGGGATTGGTGGTGGATTGAGAATGGTTCCGACCATTGTGATGGGTGGTCATGTGGTGTTGGTAGCTAAGATTTGCGTTGTCGGTGGGGTAGTTGAGATGCTTAGTCCTTGGGAGAGTATGCTTTGATGAATTTTGGGACCAATTGATGTATTGGCTATGGTGGTTTGAATGGTTTCTACCTGTTGTTGTGAAGCTGTTGACAAAAGGAGAGGGTTTGATGTGATGTTTGGATTGCCTTGATTTGTGAAACTAGCGATGGGTAGGGGGGGAAGACCCAACCTAAGGGGTGATATGGATGTGAGTGGTAATGGGGGGAAAGATGGTATGTTCCCTTATGATGAGAATGGATTAGCAACCCTTGTGGTTTCGAACAAAACACCTTCTCCTTGTGAAAACATGGGGAGCAAAGTTTGTATGTTCAACGGATAAGTTGGTGTTGCATGGAATGATGATGAGTCTACATGATTGTGGAAAGTGAGTGGGACATATGGGTGTAATTGATTCACTGGACCAAAATTATCTGGTGTGGTGCTGATATCCACCTCTCTATTGTTTACAAGGTGATGCTTTTTTAATTCATGAATTATGGCACTTCCCTTGTTAACAATTGGTGAGGTTGGTGTGATGGTTTGGGGAATTTCTTGAGTGATGCCCAGAATTGACATTGGGAGTGTGCTTGCAAAATAATTTTCCACACTGGTGGTTACATCAAGGTTGGGGGGAAATTGGATCCCTCCTTTCGTTAATGTGTGCATGTATAGAGAAGGATTAAGTTTAAGCATATCATGGACAATTATATGATTCTCTGGATTTTTAATCATTTTAGTTATTTCCCTTTGTGTCATTCCGAATTCTTCATTGATGATTTCCTCTTCATAGCCTACCTCTTGTAATGGTACAGGAGAGCTAATCAGGGGATTTCTTGATCCCATAAGGTTTACTTCAAAGATTACTTGGCTTAAGTCACTATAAGTTGATGTTTCTTTGATGTTTTCCATGTTCCTCTTGTGTTGTGATCTTGTTTGGACCATAAAATAGAGATCGTTGAATCTTAATCTTAGGTACAAAAAGAGAAGAGAACCAGGAAGGTCTACAGATCAAAAGGTGATGTTGAGATAAACGAAGGGTGAATGATGTGGATGAGTGAAACTCTTGAATAATTTTTAGGGGTTATGCTAAACTATTTAAGGCTTGGATTGATTTTGGTAATTTAACTAGATGTGTTAAGCCAATCAAGAGGATGGTGAACTTGCAAACCCCAAGAAGTTGTGTTATCTTGGAGAAACGTTTTCAAGAAATTGAAATGGCTAAATGTGTTAAGCCAATCAATGTGATTATGAACTAGTAGGCATTAGGAAGTTGCATTATCCTAAAGGTAAATTTTATCAAGAGGTTTGATAATTTGACTAGGTGTATTAAGTCAAATGTAATGATGTTGATTTTTCCTTTTATTTTAGCATGGGCGAGGTTTCAAAATTCTGAAGAGTTTGCTGGTGAGATGAGTTTGATTGATGTTAGGAATGGATGAGAGTGAGGATTTTGATCCTAGAATTTGACCTAGAAACAACTCTTTCTTACAAGACCTTGGTATTGAAGAACATGCTATACTTCCTATGTGAGGAAAGAAAACTTCTCAAAGAACTTAGGATTCTGTTGGCAGTAAAATGCATACAAACTTGGGTTGTTTCTTGAAGCCTTCTTATATAAATTGTACACTAATATTTCTCCAACTTCAAGAAGCATTTCAAGACGTTGTTCTCGGGCTTCTAGAATAATCCTTTTGAATCTTGGTTTTGGGATTTTGACCTTTCAGGAAATCATTAGAGAAAACACATGTGATGTTCAATTTGTCTTTTATCTTTCCTTAGTGAATTCTTTTTATCAAAAGCACATTCTTGATTATGTTTCAAACTGCATGTCTAATGTCCTCCTTTCTTTTCATCCCACAAGGTCCATTATGTGGAAATCAAGAAAATTAGGGAAAAAGTTTCCTAGGTTTAACCTTAATGAAAAAAAATGATGATAAAATCCAAGCACTTAGAAACCTCTAAGGATGTGATCCCTAGGGAAAGCAAGAGTACTTAGATTCATCAAAGGATATCTGTTTCCTCCAAGGTGTTTGAAATTTTGACTTCCTTGTGAATTTTTTTTTTTCAATTGTTTTGAGGACCGAGCAATGTATTTTCCACTTCCAAGCACATGTACGACCCTAGGATGAAGAGACAATATTTTGTTGGGTTCCCACTTGGACGAATCTAGTTGTGCATATTTTGCACGGATGACTAGATGCTTGACCACATAGGCTCCCCCTTATAGTGCACACACTTCTTGGGTCAGCCAAGCATCAATACCCATGAATCTCCCATGGCATACTTTTCATCTTTACAACAAAACCGCATGTATAACGTGGGGTGGCTTCAAAGGACATGACCTTTTGCACCAACAAAATAGATAAGGATTTTTCCTTCTAAACAAGGGTTTTAATTTGGTCTTTCTATTCATGGAGGCTGACCCATGTGGCAAGAGACCATTGCTTCCCTTCTTGTCAGAGCCAACTGCGTGATACTGGCTTTTGTTCAAGTACCCAATTTTATATCCCGTTTGGAAATACACTTGGCTTTAGTGTGTTACCGGTTGGGTCGTTCCCTTGGGTGAGTATTTTTTCCCACAAAGCAGACCCTCTAAGATAGAAAAAGTGAGCAACCATATTCATAGTTCAATCAATCTTCATTTAGAAATAAAGGGAGGACACACACAATAAGTTTTCTCACACTCGCAAGATGTTTTGTTCAATTTTAAACCCAAACACTAAAGTGTGGAGGTAATTATTTTGACAACTTAATATCATAAAAAGACTTTTGATTCTCAAGATCTCTGTGAGGCATGAGAGAAGTGCATACGCCTTTTAAATGATATTACTTTGTGAAAAGGATTACAAAACATCAAGTAAACATGTTCATTTTAACCCTCAAAGCAATGATGAGTTCATTTTAAACACCAAGTTTGAAATGTGAAAATTTGTCTTGTTCAATTTTAGAGCAAATTGAAATTCTAGTAAATGTCTAAGGTTCTTTTTAACCAAAGGATCAAGTCAAATGATTAATTTTAAACCCCAGAAGATAAATGTGAGATGGTTTGAAAGAAAATGGAACATCTAGCTCAATAAGCATTAAAAAATGCTTTTGTGAATTTATCCAATCTTACTTTGCCTTGTTTTTGATCCCATATCAACTTGTAAAAGAAAATAAAAAGGTAATATGAATAAAATAATCCACCAAGTCTTATATATCAATGCATTAAACACAGGTTATTAAAAAAAAAAATGCCATTTAAAAAAAATTCTTTAACCCCCTTTATAATGCAAATATTTTCTTTACTGCTACCTTTTCCACAAATTTACAACCTTTACCGCCCTACCATAGATGGTTAAGGTAGGGGGCATGGTGATGGTTTTCTTAGATAGTTGATAGGTTTTACCACCGACAACAAGGTAGACGACCGCGGTGACACGGTGGCGGTTAGCAGTTACCGCGCTACCATTGACGGTTCGTTAGGAGACCGTGGTGACATGGTGATGGTTTTCTCAGACAATTAGGTGGTTAACCGTGATACCGCAGATGGTTAGGCAAGAGACCACAGGATAATGGTGGTGGTCAAGATAGATAGTCAGGCAGTTAACCACAATATCATAGGCGGTTAGGTGGTAGACTGCGAGATGAAGGTGAAGACAGTGAGCGGTTACCGCACTACCATGAAGGGTTAGGTGGTAGACTACGGGACAACGGTGAAGACAGTGAGCGGTTACCTCTCAACCATGGGGGGTTAGGTGGTATACCATGGGATGATGGTGAAGAGAGTGAGAGGTTACCACTCAACCACGGGTAAGGAAATTTATCTGGCGGTAATGCGGTGAACACTGCTTTATTGTGGACAGGGAGCAGGTAGGTGGCGGTAATGCGGTGGACACCGCTCTACCATGACGGGTACAAAGGAAGAATGTGATGATGCGGTGGAGGACAGTGAAAGCAACAAGAAATGACGGTGTAGTAGCGCGGTAGAAGGTAGGAACAAACACTGAGGAAGATGTTCAACACTGCTATACCGCAGGTGAACAGAAGGAGAGGCACAGTAACGCGAGAGATGGTGGTGGGACCAGTCAACGTCAAACCTCAAAATCTTCAAAGAAATAGACCTTCCGATAGATGAAACATAGAACAAACTGCAGCTTACGTAAGACTTTCAAACAAGATGCATCATTCTAATATTGTTCATATGTTTTCAAATTGCTTTATTACAAAAGTAAATAAAATAGAAAAAGATCGCATGTCTGTTTTCTTTCACATTGTCTTATTATAATTTAGCTTAATACATCAATGCATTCAAATTTGATATGAAAAAGAAAGAAAGATGGGTTAAATCCAGAAGCTCTTGAATGATTAAATAAGAAGCCCTCCTTCTAGCGCTAGAATGTGAACCGCTCCATTTTCAGACCTGCACACACACAAAATACAATCATAACATTAGATCAAATGTGCAAGGTGAAATGAGGATTCCCCATGAAATTAGATTGCCACATTAATATAGGAAAACAAATGAAGCACAATATAAATGGAAGTAAGCAAATCCTATTTTAATGAACAACTATCAATCCCATTGAGGAATTGGTGCTGATTGGTATGTCAAAATCAACCCTTTCCCAATTCTTGTTTTAAGCTTGATGATCGTTGACGGTGAGATTAGCTGGCTTGAATGGAATGAACAAGATTAGCTCTCAAGTCAGGAGAGTAACCTCACATGAAATCTGTGAAATGAAGAGGAATTTTAGTATAGTAAGTTTACTCAAAGTTGTGGATGAAATGAAGTATAGTATACTTGCTTGAATTGTGGATCCTCAGATGAGAGAAAGAGTCTCTTATTTATAGATTTCCAAAGTGGAAAAGAGAGTGAAGTTGAGCCATGTGGGGTCATTCAACATCCAATGGCTAAGTTACACTTGTCAAGATGTGAATGGTTGAGGAATGAGCACATTTTGGTCAATGTGTATGATAAATGCAATTAGGTGGAATTTCAAATTGAAGAAATGACATGTGAGAGGGAAAAAAGAATGAAATAAATTCCACTTGGATCAATGCACAAGGACATGCAAGAAGAGTAAATACCTTGTTGGAAGTACCATCCACTTGAATTTTGAATTCAAATTTGAGGGAATATCCCCTTTTTATGCCATGTGAGGGAAAATAGAGATTTAATAAATCAATTAAATCTATTTTCATGTGCAAGTTGCATTCTCTAGAAGATTTTAGTGTTGGAGATTAGCATTAATCGAGATTTGATTAATTAAATGAAATATTAGAAGATGTGACAACTTAGACTTAAATTTAGGATTCAAATAAATCAAAATTGAGAGGAATAATGATTTAATCAAATAAATTGTTTGATTTATTTAACTAAAGAGATTAATGTTATATTAAATCAAATAAGGTTTAATTTAATAAGAAGACTTTAGGGATTTTAATCAAATAAATATAGATTATTTAATTAAAAAGATATTTAAGGTTAATTAAATCAAATTGATAAATTTAATTAACAAGGTAGAATGACTTAATCAGATAAATAATGATTTATTTAATTAAGAGATGAAAGATGATGAATAAGCTGAGAAGGTATGATTTTAGATGAAACAGTGTTAATAATCAAGATCAAGTGCGTTGGTCAATTTTTCATGTCTATATTTTGCCCCTCTTTGACGAAATGTACTCGTTGCATTAGTTCAAAGAATAAACTGTTGTGACCAATGTTCAATTTTTTTTGATTTTTTCAGATGCCCCAGCAAAATTAAGTATGCTAGTACATTGCCTTCTCAAGAGATTATGCGATTTTTTTTATTTTAGGTCAATCTTGCGATAAAGAGGTTCAAAAACTGATCCATATGGCAATGATGATGATGGGATTCTTGAAAGATGCTTAGAATAACAAATCTATTTTATCTAAAACATCTAGATGATTATGATGTGATTATGCAGGATGCAAGATGAATGCATTGTTAGCATTAAATAAGATAGAATATTGAGAGAAATTATCCCTTGAATCCAAGAAGATGAGGGATCCCAACAAGTAAACTTTATTAGAAATGATGATGATGATTTGCTTACCAGGAGTTGGGATTTTCAAAGGGTTGATTACTTTATGTTTGATAATACACATAGGTACGATGCATCAAGGTATAAAGGACCAGGATGACATTGTACCTAGTGTGATGGGCTTTGAATTGAAAATCAGATAGGAATATTCTTGTTCACACTTAGCGTACATACTTCATTCAGGATGCAGTTAAGATATTCTAAACAAATTGGGCCAAAACATAGGAAATAAAGCTTTCTTATGTGGTCAACAAGATATCCAAAACATCCTCTCCACAAACCAAACAAAGCATATATGACTAAGTTGTTTTATGTGTATCCCACAAGTGCAGCAGATAAAAAAAGATAATGATCATTGCCCCATTCCTTTCTCTCTAAACCTATTTTTGTTTAGGCATCATCGAGAGGTTTTTGGAATGTGCACAAAATAAGATAAGTCTAAAAAAACCAAGATAATGTAAACAAACAAGCTAATGTTCTTTGTACTGCTAGCCAAGGATAAACTACTAGGTTACCTGATGCTTATGTCCATCGTGGGAAAGCTTCATCGTAGGACATGTGATCAGGGTTTTGGTGGGACTGATTGGGTGATAAGCTATTGATACTCTGAGTTGATCAACTTTCTGACTTACAGATCTAGACTTAAGACTTTGATGATTAGGTGTTCACTTTGGAACTTGCTATACTTGCTTCTGACTGACTTACCAAAGGGTGAACGTGATGATGCTTTATTAGGAATGATGATTATTATGGGTGAAAGTGAGATGAGACAGATGCACCATTTTGGGTTTTTCAGATGTTTTGAGGCTGTTTTTGGAATTTTAAGATTTTTACAAATATTTTTGGTATTTTCAAGATTTATGAATGTTTTTTTGTATTTTCAAGATTTATGACCAAGAGACTAATATAAAGACCTATCCTAGGGGTTTCGAGAGTTGATCCATAGATTAGCCTTGCCTACATTATACACGTAGAGACCCAAAGACTAACCTAAACGTAAATTAGATAGGAAAACGACTCCCAATATAACAGATGGCTAAAGGACTGACCTAAAATGTAAACTAACTAGGCAAACAGATTGCCAATGTGACGAACGCCTAAAGCACTGACCTAAAACGTAAACTAACTGGGCAAACAGATTGCCAATGTGACATATGCCTAAAGGATTGACCAAAATGTCTCAGGGGATGATCAAAGATCAACCTTGCCTACATTCAAGTTCAAAGACGATGTAGTTCAGACAAGGTGAAAGACTGACAAGACTCAATGATGAATTTTTTGAAGATTTTCTGATATTTTGACATGTTTTTGGATTTTTTGATGACTTTTTGAATGTTTTGGATTTTTGATGATTAGGAAGATCATGAGAATATACATGAATCTGATCCGATGTAGGTATAGGAATATTCCCCCAACATAATGCGATAGAATACTTCGAAAAGGCAGGACAAATTGACCTTAGGAATATGCCAAGTAGTACTATGGTGGAATATGATATGGGCACCAGCTTAGGCTATGGTATGGATGCGAGCAGATGGGTGGATGGAGGTTTAATAAAATGTGATGGGATGGATGAGTGAGTGACACAGATCCTGGTGGATGGGGAGTGATTTATTTACGCTTGACGCCTATTTTCTAGGTTTTCACCAAGGTACTTTGACCAAAGCACCGCCGAAGTGGTTTTCACTAGAGGATGATTTTTTTCTTTACTATTTTCAATCTTTTTTTTGATTTTTTTGATTTTTTGCTTTTTTGATTTTTGATTTTTTTGTTATTGCCAAGATGCTTGTTTCCTAGGTTTTCATCAACCTAACCATTTTTTCAGGACATTTTCTGATTTTTTTTTGTATTTTTCGGTTCAAAACTAGAGTTCTTTTACAAAGTGATTGAGCACAATCTGAACTAGATATACCTAAATAACCATGCACAGACACATATCCTACTATAATGAACATATGGAAAATATCAGTACCAACATATATAAGCTGAGAATAACTGAAATTAAGTGCTTTCCATGAAACATGTGAATCAACTGTTCATAATATGTGCCACCCAAATCATGTTAATGTGTCACCAAAGCCAGTGTTGTCATCAAACACAAACAACCACAATAAACATCTGAAAGCTAAATAACCAATGAATCCTACTGTAAACACAAATAGAGCAACAAAAAAAGATAAGCAATATGTAAGAGAGCAACCATGGAACCAAGCTCCCCGTACAAAGAAGCTTCACACAAAAATTCCTTTCTGATCCATATGTAATGGTTTGTAAGTCACCATTTCTTTTCACAAGCTTATTGCAAATTTGTAAATTCTTCAATCAGTGACTCTGTATCTTTGATTCATTAACTTACTACACATTTCTCCATGAAAAAAATATCATAATAAAACATAGTATGATGATAAATTTTATTGGCAAATGAAACACTAAAGTATACTACTACCAAGCAAGATATATATACATCTTTCAAGTAGATACCACTACATATTGAAAGCTTACTTACTGGAGCAATAGTATGATTATTAGGCCAAATCATTTTCATTGAAACAAACCTTTTTCTTTAGAAAATCTCCTTTCATCCTGACCACCACAATGACACAAAGCATCCAAATTTGTATCATATACTCCACACAACATCTACACACAAGTATCAAGACATAATATAACTCCAAGCAACCAATATGTGTCAAGCAACATTCACTGTTAATATTTTTCAACTAACTGCCTTTATCATTACTTCAAACAACTCACTATCCATTTTTATGCAAGATACCTTCAACATAACAATTCACTTACTTCATAGAATTTCATTAAATATTGCTTACCCAATCAAAAATATTTGAAAGATAGACTTAGGAAAGCACTTAAAATGATTAGACATAGCATCATTGACTTCATGAAATTAAACTATTGAAAAGAATAAGTATATCTTATTATCATTAACCTGAATACATTGTAGACTAGCTCCAATGCAAGGTATCTCCTCTTCAATACTTGTGTGCCTCACACACACACACATCTCCATGCTTATGTAGTTTCATAACATCAAACATTGAAACCATTGAATAATATGCCAATAAAATGTTGTTATCAGAGCAAATTACTTAACAAAGTATATAGAGAATACAGTGATAAGTAGATGCTTGTGAAATAATCTTTTTGTTCCAATATAATTACTTACCATGAATGGAAAAGTCTTGACATCTCATGTTCATAAACCATCCACTGAATACCAATATTTATACACAAATTCAAACTCCACCTTGCAAGAGGAAATTCTGATCTGCTTATGATATGCATCACACAATTTTTGTCACTTTTCATTCAACCTTGAAATTACCATCAAAACTTTACTAGATATGAAACTTATTGAGAACATCAGCAAAGTTATCCAAAACCTTCACACTTGGTCCTGTTATGATCTTGTTACTGTATTATGCATTCAAAGAAATGAGACATCCACATTTCTAATTGAAATGAAACTTACTGACTGATTTAGAATACTGTGTACAATAACTTATCAAAATGTGATGAATACATATCCAATAAAAAACATAATGCTACTGTTATGTTGATTGCTACACACACCACAATACTTGTTCCAAAGCATTCTAAAAATCCTTGGGGATAAAATATAAAACTTTCGACAACTCCCTCAAAAATCAAACAACCACTAGATGCTAAGAAATGATCCTTTTGCATCATGCACAACACTAAGTCCTCCCTTCTCCTTTTCTTTCTTTCTTATCTAGACCCTTAAATATCCATTTCTAGACGATTTCTCCCTACAAAAATTTGATTTATGATCGAGTTCATTAAATCTATCATAAACAACCGAAGATTTGATCTTTCCTACATCATTCTTTAAAGACAAATTTTCACAATTTCTTGCAATGTGACCTGATTGATTACACTTGAAGCATGTGACAATACTATAATTCCTTCTCCAATCATTTTTCTTCACTTTGATCCAACATTCAGATGCTCTGTGGCCATATTCAAAATAGGAATAACAATTATATCTCATCAATTTACCTTGTCAAGCAGAGGGAGATCCAGTGAATCTCTTTGTTTTATTCCCTCCCCCTTTGTTGATATCCTTTTGTTGTTTGTTTCCTACATTTTCAAGGTCAATAGCATGAAAATGTAAATCTACCTTTGTTCTAGTTGTTTTTTTAACCTTAGAGCATTGTCCTTCCTCTAAGCCTAGACCACCTTTGTCACTAGGATATTTTTGTGCACCAATAATTTTATACAAAGACATAGAGCCATTCTCATTAATTTTCTCATCACTTAGCTACTTTGGTGCTTTATCAACATTACTTAGTAAAACCACTTTCCACTCAAGTTTTTCTATACTCTGTTCTTTTACCTTAAGTTGGTTTCTAACTTCTTCCTCAATTTTTCTAGATTCTTCAACTTGTATCTTTGCTTCTATAAGATCTGAACATATCTTATCTTTGATATCTTTTTCTTGTTGAAGTTTCCTTTTTAAAATTTGATTCTCTCTTCTAAGCTGCTTAAATATATCTAAAGAACATAGGAGTTCACCTTCCAAATCAACCTCTCTTTCTTGTTCCTCATATTCCTGTTTAGAGTTAACTTCTCTAAAACAATGACCTTGTCTTTCATTAATTTCTTGGCTATTAGAATGTTCATCGGTAATCTATATAGATTTAGACTCAATCCATTTTTCTTCAGAACGATAAAGACTTGCACAACCATCACTATCAGCTGACCCACAACTTATTTCAGTTTTCAAAGATATCTCCTCTTGCAACTCACCATTCTGATTCATTTCAATCAAATAGTTCCAAACTTCCTTTTCATTCCTGCAATGCATAACCTTAGCAATAATTTCATTTGGAAAACTATTGAAAATAGCATCTATAGCCTTAGCATTAGATTCAAGAGCTATTTTCTCCTCAAGTGTGGAAGGAGATGTTACAGATACAGTGCAACCTCTTTCTACTTCTTCCCACACATCAAACCCTAAGGAAGCCAAATATGTCTCCATCCGACATTTCTAAAGAATAAAATTGGTACCTCCAAACTGAGGTGTTCTAAACATAGTATACTCTATCATTTCTGGATTATTGTTAATAATCTCTTCCTCATTACTTCTCATATTAAGTTCAAGAAGAACTTGATGGTTAGTATTTTTCTGTGAACTTCTTTTTTCCTTATTCCTTCTACCTTTTTCCATATCAGACACAACACTCCAATTCCACAAACCTACTTTATTAATCAAGGATTTGGATCAAATCAAGAAGAACCTTCTTAAATTCAAGATATGTTTGACAAAATTATGAATACCAGAATCAATCCTAGGTATGAAACCTAATGCAACCTAATGCAGGACCCTACACTCTGATACCAATTGTTGGAAGCTCAATTACTCAGAGACGGGGGGGTGGGGGGGTGAATTAGAGATGTAATTTTTTTCAAACTTTTAACTTCATGAGAAAATCAAACAATGAACATGAGACAACTTTACGAACTCTCTTAACTTGCTAAGAGAACTTTAACACAACAAATAACTTTTAATAGAATGGTAGAATGATAAAAGACTTACATAACAATGTCAAAGCATGATATTTATTGTTCTTGTAAACTTGATTGAACAATTCCTTTTAATGCTTTATTTTCATAAGATCTCATGTATGTTTTGAAATTTTTTATAAAAAAATGAAATGCTTAATCAAGTATCAGAGCATTTCTTGAATTGTATTTCCAAATAACAGAATGAAAACATTAACACTTAAGCACATGGGCTAAAACACAAATGCACAGATTTCACCACACAGCACATTATTTTCACCACTCGCAAATTGACCTTTTTATTCATTCAAAAGAGAACCAACTCTGTTATAATATCGAGCACCGACTCCAATAAAAAATTGAAGCACCATTATTAACTTTGTAGTTTCATGGATGAGAGCGGTCATGGGCGTGGTCATGGGTGGGAGAAAATGAAGTTTGAATTCCAAACCAATGGCGGCGGATTTGGGAGTGAAGCAAGATTAGACAACAATCAGGTGAATCAGGACCTGGAACTGAGTTAGAAGCAAGGTAAGGATGACCAGGATGATGTGGATCCCAGTGCCAAAATACATGTGGACCCTGGGGGAAATGAAATTCTGGCTGCTGTCCCTGCTTCTTCTCCCACCGATAAAGTTGAGAAGGTTAGTGGGGGTGTGGGGACCACTGGCGGTCTGGGAGGTAACTGCAAAACTTGGACCTCACTTTTCAGGGTAAAAACGAATGGAAAATCTTCCTTCCCTCCAATGCAAGATATCCCACACTTTGTTGGTGGTAAGTTTGCTATTTCGATTCCTGATCTGATTATAGATCCTAACATAGCTTTAATGGAATGAACTTTGGTTGGAAAGTTTATGGGTCCTAGACCAAATATTGAAGTGGTCAGGGAATTTATAAGAAATAAATGGAGAACCAATGGGAAAGTCTCTATCACCACTCTTCCTAAGGGTTTTTTCGCTTTTGAATTTACTTGTAAAGAGGATATAACGACTGTGAGAGGTGGTGGCCCTTGGGTGATAGGTAAATCGTCCTTGGCTCTAAAGAAGTGGGCTTCCCACTTAGATCTTTTGGACTCTATATTTGAGAATGTTCTAGTTTGGGTTAGACTTCCAGGTCTACCCTTGGAATATTGGAGTGAAGAGGTTTTCTTGGGTATTTCTAGCTCCTTTGGTGAGCTCCTCTCGATTGACACTATGACAGCTGCTAGAAAGAGATTGGTTTTCCCAAGGATTTGTGTGGGGGTTCCTCAAGAAGCAGATCCGCCCTCATCGATAGAAATAAAGTCTAAATTGGGCTCCTGGGAACAGAGTATAGAATTTGAAACTATCCCATTTGCTTGCTTCAAGTGTAGGAAATCTGGTCATTGGGCAAAAAAATGCCCTCTTAATGCTACACTAGAAAAAGTTAAACCAGTTGAACAGGGGAAAAAAGAATGGAAAAAAAAGAAGAACGATTCTGGGGAAGAAAAGAGGGAGAATAAAGAGAAAGAGCTGGTTGTAGAAGCTGATAATCAAAAAGGTACCTCAGAGATTGAAGTGGTGATGGAGGAAAAAGGTGAGATCCCTTTTGTGCATCAGGAATTTGTTGAAAGAGGTTTTGTTGAGGGAACCCTAGCTGATAAAGGAGATCGGATCCTGTCTCCTTCTTTATCCCAAATGATTGCCCCATCTGTCAGAAATGAAGAGTTTCCGGGTTTGGAGGATATTCCCAGTGAGGGCCTATCCTTGGTTTTGAACATTCCCCCTCTCCCCTTGTTTTCTGCATCTCCCTCCCCTATGGGTGTGGAACTTCCAGTGGAGACTAGCTCAGTTGTTGGGGTTTTAGAATCCCTTGATAATTAGGATCATTCAGCAAATCTATCCAGCAATGCTTTATGCTATCAGGAGAATGGAATCATGGATACTTTACCATGGGAACAAAGATTACCAAACGATAAGGATTGGGAATCTAGCAGAGAAATGAACAGTCAAGAAGAGACTGACAAAGAAGAGAATACACTAAAGAAGAAGCCTGGAAAAAACAAACAAGGGAAGACCCCTAGCGGCTTTGCTACCAGATCAAGAGGCAAGGCTGATTGTGGTGCAACAAAAAACTCAAGAGGCAAAAAGTCCTTGAAAAAGAAAAGAGAGATGAATAGCTTTCTGGATATAGCGGATGGATCTCAGAAAACCATCTCGGAATGCCTTAACTCACCAGGTATTTAATGAAGATTATGTCCTAGAATATAAGGGGTCTCAATAACCCCCACAAGCAGGATGTTCTCCGTAAATTTGTTAGAGACCATAAACCAGATATTCTTCTGATTCAGGAAACAAAAATGTTTAAGGAGAAAGTTGAAAATTTGAAACTCTTTCAATACTACTGCAACCAGGGTAATAATTCTAATGGTGCTTCAGGTGGTATTGTTACTTTCTGGAATTGCCACAACATCAAAGGTGAGCCGATTTTGGAAGCTACGAATCACATAGTTACTAGATTCACTCATATTAGAGACAACTTCAGTTGGATTCAAATGAACATTTATGCTCCTAATGGTAAAGGTTTGAGGAAATCGTTTTGGTTAGAATTAGCTTCCATTAGAAGGATTTTTGATAATGAAGCTTGGATTGTTATGGGGGACTTTAATACTCCCTTAATGAATGGTGAGAAGTTTGGAGGATCCTAGATTAACTCAGAAAGTAAAGAGGATCTCCAGAATTTCATTGATACTCAAGGGTTGATAGATTTGGACCTTCATGGAGCTACCTTCACTTGGTCTAATTGTAGAAAGGGGATAGACCTTATACAAGTTAGACTTGATAGATCCCTGATCTCTAATCATTGGTATTTTGACTACTTATGCTCTCTGAAAGCTCTCACTAGAATAGGTTCTGATCATTCTCCTATTAGTCTCACTGCGGAGCCTATAAAAAAGAAGAGGAATACTCCCTTTAGATTTGAAAAAATCTGGATCTCCCATCCTGCTCTTAAAGAGGAATAAAAAAAATGGTGGAACATAGATGTTCATGGTACTGCTATGTTTAGGGTTGCCAAAAAATTAAGGGAAGTGAAATGTAAGCTCAAAGCTTGGAAAAAGGATTCTTTTGGGAACATCTTTAAGATTAAGCCTGATCTTCAGATGGATATGGGAGCTATTCAATCCAAAATTCAGAATGAGGGGTACTTGAACGATACCAAGGAAAAAGAGAATGAGATCCTCAAGAAGATGCATGACATTATTGGAAAGGAGGAGGAGTTTTGGAAACAAATATCTAGAGCTCTTTGGTTGTCTACCGGAGATAGAAACACCAGGTATTTCCACCTTTCGGCTTCTAAACATAGAGCTGTTAACAGAATATCCCAAATTGAGGTGAATGGAACCACTTTTGTCGAGGAAGAAGACATAAGGAGGCATGCGGGTTCCTTCTTTAAACTTCTTCTGTCGGCTAGTTCTGAAATAAACCAAATTGAACAAGATCAACTAGTGGAAGCTATACCAAGAATTATCAATCAGGAGAACAACTCCTTTTTGACTGCCATCCCCACCAATGAGGAAGTTAAGAGGGCTATCTTTTCCTTTGATGGGAATAAATCCTCGGGGCCCGATGGCTTTCCTTTGTTCTTCTTCCAACGGTTCTGGGATATGGTTGAAGAATATGTGACTAATGCTGTGAAGGAATTTTTTGGAGCCATATGTCTTTTAAAATAACTCAATGCTACTTTCTTGGTCCTCATCCCCAAGAAACCTGGGGCTGACAGCTTTGAGGCCTTCAGACCTATTAGTCTATGTAATTCTTTATAGAAGATCATCTCTAAGGTTTTAACTTCTAGATTCTTAGTTTTTTTGCCTGCCTTAATTTCTCCTCAACAGAATGGTTTCATCCTTGGCAGACATATTCTTGACTCTATTTTTTCGGTCCATGAGAACATTCACTCCCTTGTTGAATCGAAGACTGAAGGTTTCCTTTTAAAGCTCAACATTTCTAAAGCCTATGATAGAGTTGATTGGTTTTTCTTATTTAAAATTTTGAAGGCCTTTGGTTTTAATAATAGGGTGTTGCAAATGGTGGAACAACTTGTGTCAACAACTTCCATATCAATTATGGTCAATGGTTCCCTGACTTCCTTTTTCCAGAGCACCAGAGGTCTCAGGCAGGGTGATCCTATCTCCCCAATTTTATTCACTATAATGGTTGAAAGTTTAGGTAGGAACCTGGAAAATTTGATCGACTGCAAAGTTATTTCTGGGCTCAGACCGTCCTCAGGCAACATGGTGTGCTCTCATCAACAATTCGTTGATGATACTATGCTCATGGGCAAAGCTTTTGTGTCCAAAGCTAAATCTATTAAACAACTACTTGAGAAGTATGGGAGAGCTTCAGGACAGCTGATCAACAATCAAAAAAGCTCGTTGTTCTTTTTCAATACTCTGGCACATTGTCAAACTAAAATTGCTAGAATTTTGGATTGTAAGGTGGATTCCCTTCCTGCCATCTACTTGGGCCTTCCTTTATGTATGAAACCTCCTGATGCCTTTTGGTCTTCATTGGTGGATAGATTTAATAAAAAGCTTGTTGGTTGGAAAGGTGCTCTACTCAGCCAAGCTGGTAAGCTTCAGCTTCTGAAAGCCTCCCTTCAGAATCTCCCTATTTTTGCTTTGAGTCTTTTTAAGATCCCTACCAAATTTGCTGACAATATTGAAAAAATCCAAAAAAGATTTCTTTGGTCGGGTGTTGAGGAAAATAAAAGAATCCCCTTAATTGAATGGAATCTGGTCTGTAGATCAAAAAATAATGGGGGACTTGGACTAAGAAGAATTAGATCTATAAATAAAATCCTTTTGGCTAAGCAAATTTGGAGAATTTTCTCTTCTTCTGGGGAGTGGATTGACATTATGGCTAGCAAATATCTTGATAACAATTGCTCTTCCATTATCAACAAGGACCCCCACCTTCTTCCAAGAGGATCTATATGCTGGAATAATTTAATTGCTGGAAGAAAGATTGTGGAGGAAGGCATTGGTTGGTAGGTGAGAAATGGTAATAGTACTAGATTTTTGGAAGACAGATGGATTTTCAAGGAACCTTTGATAAATATTAATCCCTTCAGAGATTGGGCTGAGATCTGCAAGGCTAGGTTTGGTACTTTTGTGAAAGACTACAGTGAGAACGACAATTGGGTGGACTTATGTAGAGTTAGTCAGGTTCTGGCCCCTATCCAGATCTCTCTGTTGGTTGTTAGACTTAGCTCTGAGCAGCTGGAGGACAGTGCGGTCTAGTTCGATGATCCCTCTAAAAATTTTTCAGTGTCTTCCGCCTTTGCTAAGTTCACATCCTCTATGGATCATCCTCCCTTTTGGTCTAAAGCCCGGTGTAATAATCTGATACCTAAAATTAACATTTTCTTCTAGATCTTGCTTCAAAATAAACTGCTTACGATTGACAATCTGTGTAAACGGGGATTTCAAATCCCCAATAGATGTTGTCTTTGTAAGATGGAGGCTGAATCTGACAATCATTTATTCCTTCATTGCTCTTTTGCTGCTTCTATTTGGGATAAGTTTAATAGATTATGAAATCTTTCTCGGGTCTTCCCTTTGCTCATTGAAGATTTTTTTGTCCAATGGAAAGCGCCGACAAGGAACCTTTTACCTAGGTTTTTTTGGGAGCTATCTTTTCCCCATATTGCCTGGGGCATATGGAAAGAATGCAATAATAGAATTTTTAGGGACAAAGAAGCCCCTGTGGATCATGTATTTGATAATATTGTTAGACATCTAAAGGAAAATCTCAGTGTTGTGGCCCAGAAGAATAGGAAGACCGCGATTGCTGAATTTTTGAACTATGATAGCTGCATTGCTAAGGACTGGAATATTTTCCCCATTCTATCCAATTTTACTATGAAGGTTAAAAAGGATAGAGAGGGAGTTTGCTAGACTTTTCCGTCAGATGGGTGGATCAAAGCTAATTTTGATGGTGCGGCTAAAGGTAATTCGGGGGCGGTAGGCTGTGGAGGAGTTATAAGGGATTCCTATGGAAATTTCATGGGTGCGACAACCTCTCCTCTTGGCTCTCAAACTAATCATCTGGCGGAGGCAGCTGGGGCCTACCATATTATAAAATTAGCCCAAATTCTCAACATAAAAAAATTATGGTTGGAATGAGACTCCAAAAACATAATAGACTGCCTCCGTGGCAAGTCTCCTCCCTCGTGGACCATCAAGTCTTGGATTGATGAAGCTAAACTAAATTTGGACAGGTTTGAAAAAGTTAAAATAGCATAGGCCTATAGAGAAGCCAATGCTGTTGCAGATTTTTTTGCTAATGATGGAGTCAAGCGTAAAGATTTGTGTACCTAGCTTAATAATAGAGATCTTAATATTGAAGTTTGTGCCCTATTAAACTATGATAAATCACATGGAAAGGTTCCATGTTATCCCTTTAATGAGGACAGGTTGGATTTCTCTCATCACAATCATTAGATTGTATGGGACCGAGCTCTGTGGAGTAATTTGGAAGTTTACTCTGCACGCTTTGTGGGTGCTTAGATTTGGCGTGGCCAATTTTAGAAAGAATTGTATATGGTTTTTCTTCACTGTGTCGGCCAACATGGGTGGGGACAAAAAGTGAATTGAGCCAGACAGCTATGAAATCCATATGAAAAATGCTAAGGCCTGGAATAAGATTAAAAGTGGTGGTCTTTTACCTTTTCTGGAGAAGCTTCATGGTTCTGATCTGGAGGCAACTAATCTTTTTGCCAAGAATTGGAATGATGGAAACTTGACTCTGTTCGGCAAGAATGTGGAGTTCAATGAAGATTTAATTGCCAAAGTCACAGGATTATCTACTGAGGGAAAAAAGTTTTTCAGGGACAGGGCTTACTCTGATGAAGCTATCATCAGATTCCCTAAAAATGAAACGGAGAAGCAAAATCTGGTTAAAATTGCTAACAGCTATTTTGATGTTGACTCCATAAAGTCTATATGGAGAAAGGTCCTTCAGGCCATTATGGAGTATATCACTGTGGATAGATGCTTCACAAAAGTCTATGGGTACCACTTCGCCCTCCTCAATCACTTCCGCCACAAGGTTAAGGTTTCTATTCATTTTTATCTCTTATGCTCTCTAAAGAAAAGTCTGGAGGACAATAAAAAGAATCCCAAAAGATTTCCTATTCTCCATACTGGTTTAATTAGGCTTATTGTAAATTATCTGCATTTGCATGCCCCTTCTTCTCCGGAAGCCAACCCTGATGTTGATAGTGAGGATACTGAGCCCAGTGGCTCGGAGTACATGCCTAACCCTAGACCTAGCCCAAAAGACCCTAGTTTGCTTGCTGGCCCTTCTAGGACCTCGGGTAAAATTCGGGGTGCGCTTGAGCCCATCTATCATATTCCTAAGAACAACCCTCCTGGCAAGCCCACCCAGGCTAAAAGCCTTGTTTCTTACCCTAATGAGTCTTCTGAGTCGGTGGAAGCCACTACCAACACTTCTGAGCACTGCGAGGGCCCTGCTCCTGACTTACAGAATGCCGACAATTCCCCTGTCAACAATGGCAAAGAGCCATCCCTTAACCTTCTCCACATGGCTAAAACTAATTCCGAGTCCCACTCTAAAATCCTGGACTGGACTTTCTCTGAGATTAATGAGCTTAAAATTAAAAACTGGGCTCTGCAAAGTAAGATTGAGGAAATGGGAGTTAAGATTGTGGACTTGGGTAAGAAAGATGCGGTGCACAGCAACAGGATAACCAATAAAGATGTTGAGGGCCTAAGGATTAATATCAGAACCATTGTAGAACATAACAACAAAATAGCAAGACATAATGCTATAATAATCAATGCAATGACCGAGAAACTCGATAAAGCCAAGTAGGGATCCTTGGTGGTCAATCTTGAAGAAACTGAAGATAAAGACCAAGACACGGATGGAGGTATATCCAGAAGAACCCGAGCTAACTTGAAGCGAAAGGCCCCTTTAACCCCCAAAATGGTTCAAACTTTCAAAAAGGGGGTTATTGATATGCAGGCTTTGGAGGCTGAAACAAAGACTGTTCTTAGGTCTCTATAGTCTTCTCGTGTCTTTTTTTCTGTAGTCCTTTCTTATTTGACCCTCCTGGTCTTTTTTGTCTGTGTGCTGCTGGTTTTTTTGAGCAACTGTACTTGGTTGGTGGACCTTTAGTGGTCTCTTCTCTTTTTTGTAAAATTTTGTGGTTTCGGGTCCCTGTAAAACCCGTTTTACCCTTTTATCAAAAACAAATTGAAGCACCCACTTCAAGTTAGAAGCACCAAATCCTTTTGAAAAGTATCTTTATGAAATTGAAAACTATTAGGACCTTTTAATTGCACTAATGTCTACAAACACAAAATCTCAACAAAGTACAAATATATGATTTTCAATAATGCCCACTAAAAAGTGTACTGAATATGATAGTACAAAAATAACCTCACTGAAATCTGTATGTAATCTATGTATTACAATCATAGATGTAAACAATATAAACTCTATTTTATTAAAAAATTTCAAATTCATAAATATCACTATCAAAACCCTTCCAAAAATACTTTGTTTTTAACATCAAACCCTCATCCTTGAGTAATGGCTAAAAGCCATACATTTATACAATAACTCAATGCAGTTAAAATAAAACTGTATACCAAATAGCCAATAATAGTGCAACCCTTGAGTGAAGAACTCGGGTTATGCAACACTACAAAAAAATTTCTATATCCCTTTATCATATTTAGTTATGCTAAAAAAATGACACAAGATCTTTCAGATTTGCAAACAAATACTTATCAAGGTGGCCAAAAGACATTACCAACTGGCTAAACAAACCTCATAACCATCTCATTGAATTCCACACTGTAGCTCATTAAATTTCTAATGCAAAAATACCTGTAACTACCATTGTTCATGGCAGCAACAACTAGGGTTCAAACCATGAACTCTTATCGCTTTCTCCTTTACATTTTTTTAACCTTTTGATCTCTAAGTTTTCAAAGACTTTTCTCAAAATGAATAAACATTTGAAATCCAAACCAAATGATGTTAAATATCATTTGGAATCTAAAAGAAACCAACACAACGATAAGCAAGTAATAAAACCCATTATGTTGTCGATATTCCAAGTTATTATGGCTTTGCAAATGCCAAGTCACTATCCACGTGACTCATGAATTCTTTACAAAATGTTCTGAGTTTAACTATATATGATCAGGGTAACCAATAACCTAAACTTGACTACCAATTGTTGTGAAAAGAACCCAACCCTTATGCAATTGTCATTTGGAACAAAAGCATAATGATTCCAAAGTGAAAACAATAAATCCCAATAACATTTGATTTTTTTTTAAATAAACCCCTATCATTTGAAACAATAGAGGCCCGATAAATATCAATGCCAAGTCAAAGCCATGCGACTTTATTCAAATTCAAATTCAATTTGAGTGCAAATAATCATGCTACTCGAAACCATTGAAATTTAGAATAAGCTTTATTAAATATTTCAATAATATGTTTCCTGATGAATTGATCTCCATTTTATAATGGTTTTGCAACTCTAATACCCAAGTAACTTTGAAAAAACATGCACTAGGAAACAAAAATCTCTTTAGAGCCCTTCAAATCAATATATAATAAGGTGACCAAAATATATCTCATAAGCTCAATGATTCTAGGTAATGTGAGTGCAATGATGTCAATAAGCCAAGATTCATAGAACAAAGTGAATCAATAACCAAACTTCCTGAATCCTTAGATAATGTAATTACCTATTAAAGAAATATAAATAAACAGTGAACCAGAATTCATGTGCCATATTTATCAATCAACAAATCATAAACATTGATATCATGAAGATAGAAATATGCCAAGACAAACCAAGATCAAATTGATAATACCAACTGAAAAAATATACCTGTCAAAACTGAATATCCTGAACCTATTTCATGATCATCATGAATGAACCTACTGTCAATAACCATAACCATCTGAAGATATATTGCATTCATAAATCTGAACCAAAAGCAATAATAGTAATATCAACATGAAAAACTTGAATTATCATAAACACTGCAAATGAATATCTGAAAGTGAAGTAGCATCAAGATTATGTAACCACTGAATCATGACCAACATATCATAAATTCCATCAATAAAGTGCATCAATTATTCAATATAAGTATATGACAACCTATGACCATGTACATCAATTGATATGAAGAAATCACATTCCAACCAAAGCCTGTTTTGACATCAAGGACAAACAATCAGAAAACTAAAAACTAGAGAATAAGAAAAATACTTTGAAAAATTCAAGACGTCAACAATGAGAGATACAAGCATGAGAAAAAAAAATTATGCAAGAGAAATCATTCTCTTATCTAGTATTGATTGAATCGGAAGAGTGAAAAATCCATAAATTATACTTGTTTGCAACATATAAACTTAATAGGAAACTACAGTTAATGATGCTCCTAGTAATATTAGAATCACAACATCACCACCTATTCACTCCAATTTTGTTAAACAACATAGTACACCATCAAGTGCTCCTTAATTTCAAGGTGTTGGAGCCAACAAGTGTAACCCCTATTCAAAAAATACAAGTACTTCTCACTAGAATATCATCCCCCATGAAGAGAGTATTTAGTTAAATATTCTTCCACTTGATTGGATTTTAATATGATAATAGGAGTCGTCCAATCCACACCATTAATAAGATTACATTGCATGTGTGATTATGAGTCCACCTCATACATATATGTGGTGGGATAGTTTAGAATACCACTAGGTAAAATATGGAGTATTAGGTAATTTTTTATAATAAACTTACACAAATTATCAAGATTATTCTATGAACAGAAGGAAATAGGGTTCCACCTTCTAGGAGATGGAACTAGGATTTAAGACCTATTTCGCTTTATTTCATTCAAGGAAACCCTAGATATCTTAACCTAATGATCCAATTAGGGAAAGATATTGCTACAAGGTCTCCTTAGGTATGATTAAAGAGGGGGTTCACCACCAAGCTAGGGCTTGGAAAGACAAGAAATGTAAAACTTAACTATATAACCTAGATCATGAAACTTAAATGGAGAATAAAAGACTAAGAAAGTACAGAGGTGCACTTGGAAACTAAAGAGGTTTGAATGAATACCTAAAATCTTGAAAAAATGATAACTTTAATACTCACTAAGACTCATACACCAGGCTAGGTGATTTAGTCCCAGATTAGGGTTTTTGTGCCAAAACTAGAATCTATCAATAACTAATTTGAATCTCCAGAAATTTGGAAAAGGTAGTACTAGGACTTGTATGTCACAAGTGGTGATTTAGTCCAAGTTTTAGGGTTTGCCTAAAATTTTGGTATTCACTAGTGATCTCCTGTAGCTTTCCTCTTGCCAAATCTCTGAATCAGAAACCCTAATTTGCAACATGTAGGTAACTTTCCATGAAGATGACAACCTTGTGACAACTTGAGAACTTTCTTCAATGTTGCAACTCAGTCTTCAAAGGATCCTTCAAGATCCAAGACACCTAGATTTGCAATCACACATGCAGAGAGAGAAAAACTTGTTGATTGTTAGGGAATAAGGATTTTCCTTGGTCAAGCCCCATTTAGGTAATTAAACCTTGTGATGAAACAATGAAACATGAACATGAAATATGAAACATGAACAATGATACCTTTAAATGATGTCTTGAAATGTAGGTCGACAATCTAACATGAAGTGGTGATGTAGAATGTAGATCTTGATCTTGAATTAGATGTAGAACAATACTTAATCTTGGATCTTAAATAATACATCACAACACTAGCTAATCAACATGCATGATGCATCATCCCTTTGATATGATGATGGATCTCAACTTGGTGCAATAAATGATGAAGAAATTTTCCCTTGAATGTCGTAGAAATGATCTTGAATACTCTATGATGCTCTTGTGAAGTCTTAGGATGCTTGATTCTTGATTACTTAGGATGATATAATGAATGCTTAGGTGAAATAATGATTTGAAACCTTTTTTATACAGTCACTTCGTCTAATTTACCATTTATTAGATCCCAAATATCAACATTCATGAAATTTGAATTCGAAACCCCGATTTCCCACTCAAAACCCTAAAAAGGGGCCAAATGGGGCCCATACACCACTTGTGGCATATAGGTACCATCTAGGTGGGACTCATATGCCTAAGGTGTGTATGGGTCCCACCAAGACCTTTTAGGTAGAGAAAATGTTAGGGAGTTAGGATATTGAGTGTAATTGTTGATTATGTCGAGATTTCGGCCGAAATAAGCCTCAAGATGTATAATAAAGGGTCTTGGAGGCATATTAAATTATGATATGAATGCCATAAATGCAAGACAACCCAAAAATTAATGTGAAGGCTTTAATAAATACACTTTACAATACTAAATTAAGGCAAAATTAGGTCTATTTAGCTTAAAAGGGCCCTAAACCTAATGTGAATGTGTAAAACACATTATAAAACTAGATAAAGACAACATTAGGTTCATTTTAATGTTAATCATCCCCAAGTTAAGTGTGAAAATGTAAAGGATGACATTTTTATACACTACATTTATCACCCACTTTAGTGAGAGGAACTTGGTTCAAACTCACACTAAAGTAGACAAATTTGCATCAAGAGCGGTCTAAGTGTACCAATGTGGATAGTCTAGGATAACAAAGATCAAGGAGGTGGCCAAGCCCCTAATGATCCAGAATCCTACCTCAAACCAACATGATCACAAAGGACAAACATAAGGTTTATTATATGCAGCAACAATATATACAAACATGCAATGCCAAAGACATAAAGATGATAGAAAAGGAAAGAAAAGGTGGATCAATATTTGATCATTTGTATTGCATGTTATGGATCAGATCTAGGTTGTTTGTCCAAAAATGTGCACTCACTCTAAGGCAACAAAAATTCAGGATGTCCACTAAGTGAGTATCGAAAAAAGGGTTGCTTACAAGTGAAACACGATGCACACTATGCAAACCAAATGCATGCTCACAAGGGCTAGTTGAACCTTAGGCCATCCACTAGGCAAACCCCCAGAGAGGTGAGACACATATGCACACGGTCGGTATGTGCTCACATAGACAAACAAGTGGCTATGGGAAAGTCACACCTAAGTTTGACTCCCATACATACAATTAGACCAAAGATATACTTCCTGATAACTTTGATAAGGGTCCAAACAATAATAGACTTCAAGCTTCATGAGGAAAGAAAAACTTTGTATGCTTGAAACTCATGAACAAACAAGATGGCTCCATAGGAAAGAAATGTGTGTTATATAAGGAGGATATATAACGAATATTATAAATGTGAAATAGTGTAGGGTACATTCAAAGAGATTTTTTTTAGTTCATGTAAGGTATCTTCTTAGAGAACATAATTCCTAATGTCTCCAAGAGAGGATAAGTCAAAGAAATATCATGCTCTTGGAGGAAAACAAACTGAATGATACCGCCAAGAAAAGGATACATCTCAAGAATAGATAAAATCACACAGTGAAACATGAGTGTAGATGTATGCCCCCACTTTAAAGTGGTTGCTAACACCATTTCTGTGAGAAATTGATTTAAAGTATAAGAAGACATGAGAGGTTATTCAGAAAGCCCTATGCTAATTCATATGTTCCTGAACAAAATTACATCATGGATAAGGGGTTACCCACCAAAACTCAGTACATCATATGTGAGCCAACTTAAGGCATGTCGTCCACATCCCAAGATTTCTCTTATATATACATGGAAGGTGGTCAACTAGCCAAAAGAGGAAATGACAAGTACCATATGAGGACAAGGCTACCTAGCCACTTGCCCCCACTTCACGCAGGAAAAGGATGAGCCAAGGTGATTGATGAGAAACATGATAGAATGAAAATAAATATCAATTAAAGGAACAAGGTGATTCAACGCAAGGAAGAGAACCACACTCCTTAAGATGTTGAATTTCATTACTTGAAGCCTTACATTCATTAGTAGAATGATCATGAATTCTATGATATGAAAAAAATGATCTCTTGTAGTAAAATTTCTTTCATGTTCTTGGAGGAAGAGATATCAAACAATCTTGGAGGAGTCTTGACAAGATACTTTCTTGATCAATAGTAGAATATGTTCCTTTATTTGCACAAGATGTCATACACATGTACTATATGATAAGGCCTTAGATTAAAACATAGATAAATTTTTACCTAAAGCTAGATCTTTCTTGAAAGAGTATGGTATATACTTCACTTGTTATCTATAATTTTGCTTCATTTTTTCATTGTATCCATGTTTAGGAGGGATTTTGTACCCAAGACCATAACAATCTTCCAATTCAAATGAAGGATTGGCTTCTTCATGAGAATAAAAATCCTTTTTAGATGTCTTAAAGTTATGCATTGTCCTCTCATGAGGGATGGGATTCAAATAGCCCCCACACCATCATGGGGTAATTTTTTGACATGTAACCAATTTGTGTGAATGAAACAAAAGGTTGTTTTGGTTTAGCTTGTGAGATTTTGTATTATCCCATGAAGGAGGGCATAAAATCTAATGAACCCCAATCATCACAAGAACTTGTGTCTAAAAATAAATCATTTGTATATGACTCTTTGCACTTTAAGGGTGAGAATTTGGCTTCTTTATTGAAATGAGGTGTAAAATCTAACAACCCCCAATTATCACTTAAGTGTATTGTTGTAGGTGAAAGACAGTTAGGACTAACATCAACTTGTGTAGGTTAAACTTTTGATTTTGGAATGAAAGTCTTAGGGGAGTTGGGAGTGTTGTGATCATATGAATTATAGCTTCGTTCATTTGCTTCAATTGTGTATATCTTGTGGGTGTATTCAAATTTAATTGCATGGTGAAGAGTGGATGGGATTTATTTCATAGCATAAATCCATGATATCCCTAGGAGTAGATTGTATGAAAGAGATCCTAGCATGATATGGATAGGGGTAGTAAACACTACTAGTTTGAACTCAATAGGTAATGTGATCATTCCTAATGGTTGGCTATTAACATTTTAAAAGCCATAAATATTAGCATCATTAAGTTGAATAAGCCTCTTGTCCATTCCAATTTTATCTAGGAGGTCAATGCTACAAACATCAAGACTTGCTCCATTGTATATGAGAATGCATCTAACTATAGTTTCATTAATGATATTTTTTATTATCAAGGCTTAATTTTTGTTTTAAATCTAAATTGAGGGAAATTCATGTTTAGGGAATGTGATTTGTGACTTTTTGACTTTCATATGATCAAAGGAGGGTGCTACATCATTCAATTTCATAGAAGATTGAATCTCCTCCTACTTCATTTGCAATATTTCTTGGAGTAACCAATTATATGTAGGTGATGTTTGAACAAGATTCCATAAGGATATATTAGAAGGATTAATTTTAAGGTCTTCAACTAAATTATGTAAAGGCAAATGAGGAGAACCAAGCAAGATAGGGTTAGGCAATGAAAATGAAGCAAGAGTGGTTTGTGGTTACCTACATGTTTGAGCAACTGTTTTATAACTCGGTTGCTACAAAACATTGTTATTATCAAGTTACATTATAGATTTCAAGAAGTATCTTAATTTCTTTGTATGTTATTCACTAATGGGAAATGGCTTAGTAGGCTCACTAATTGAAGGAGATCCAATTTGTTTTGTCATAATCTCAACAAACTTATCTTTAGTTTCAAGATCTCTTAGTGAAGAGGATTCTAGTGCCACTTCATCATCTTCATCTAAGGAAGCCTCATTACTAGTGTTTGAAAGACATGTTTCAATATTCTCATTTCCTTGCACCATGATATCCTCACTAGTAGGAGAGTTTTTAGGAGAACTACAAACTAGATTTTTATGAAATTCAAAGGTTGGTTCTTCTAAAATGACTTCATCGCAAATAAGGGAGTTATCCATGGTTGGGTTTTCTTGTTCAATAAGGTGTTCCCTAGGGGAAGAGGGGTAACTAAGATTCCCATTACTTTCATATATTGTATTTTATAACATCAAAGTATATTCTTCACAACTAGGAGAGATACTAGGAGAAGAACAAATGTGATTGTAATGATTGTCCATAATTTCATTCCTTTGCTGCATAATGTCCTCCAAAATAGGATAGGTAGGGGAAGAAACATAAAGAGGGTTGTCATAGATATTAAATATTTGATCATCTAACACCAAAATATCCTCATCATTATCACAAGAGGAAAAAATTCTAGTTGAAGTGTTATGTAGGTAGGTTTCAATGGTCTCTTGTTGTGTTATGTGATCATCATGATTACCTATGGTTTTGTCTTCTTGTTTTGTATTGTCTTTCCCAATTAGAGAGGTAGGAGGAGAGAAACAATTAGGGTTCTCAAAACTCTCATCAATTCATTTTTCTAACACCAATGGTTAGGATTACCGATGGTTGTATTCTCTTTCACTAGACTAATCTCACACATAGGAGGGATACTAGGAGAGGGATCAATGATAGAAAAAGAGAGAGGGGAGAGGACTTCATATTCATATTCCCTTAACAAAAATTTCTTACAACACTCAACAAGATCTGAAAATAGAACATAAAGTATGATAACCATAGATTTTTGCAATGAAAACATGATGTAATAAGTTTCCTACAAATTTGAAATGAAACAATGATAGAGAAAACATGAAAAAGGATAAGGAAATTTTCAGATTTAGAACATGATAATTTACTAATTATGCTATGTAAAAATCTGAAAATGAGGTGTTGTAAATTCCATTTTGAAATTAAGCCATGCATGAAATGAACTGAATTAAGCTAGATCTAATGAAATGCATGTAACAAAAACTTGACAAACTGAAACAACTATCTAATGACAACAAATAGAAACACACAATTATGTTTTACAATGCTGTAAATGGTAGTTTCAAGTCTAATCTGGGACTAATTTACCCAAAGGGGTGTATGAGTCCTAGTTAGGGTTTTTTAGGGGTTCAAATAGTGACTAATAGTCACCATAGAATACCCATAAACTAGGAAAAATAGCCTGTAGTGGGAATAAATCTCCTAGAGGGGCGTATGAGTCCTAAATTAGTTTTTTCTAATAATTTCAAAAAAAATTGAGTGAATGTTATGTTTCCTAGTTTGTATGATAGCTAGACTAAGTGCAGTTATAGATTTTGAGTGAATTTCAATGATGCAAGATACAAAAATGCAACCTATATGCACTTTCACTAATGAAAGATTTAGAAACCCTAGATGTGAATTAACTAATATAAAACCTAATACAAAGTTAATGCAAGCTAGATCTAGAACTATGATGCACTCCAAATCAGAAATAAGGTGTTCTAAAGGCTAGGTTCACCAAAATGAACACAAGGAAATAGGGTTCCACCTTCTAGGATATGGAACTAGGGTTTAGAACCTATTACACTCTAGTTCATTCAAGGAAACCCTAGAGATCTCAACCTAATGATCCAATTAGGGAAATAAATTTCTACAAGGTCTCCTTAGGTATGATTAAAGAGGGGGTTCACCACCAAGCTAGGTCTTGGAAAGAAGGAATGTAATAGATATGAAAAACCTAACTATATGACCTAGATTATGATATTGAAATGTAGAATAAAATACTAAGAAAGTATAAAGGTGTACCTGGAAATTTAAGAGGCTTGAATGAAGACCTGATATCCTAAAAATATTGACCTTAATGCTCACTAGTCCACTCATACACTAGGATGGGAAATTTAGTCCGAGATTAGGTCTTTTTTGCCAAAATTAGAATTTGTTAGTAACTAATCCAAATCTCTTGAAATTTGGAAGGAAATATTGGGACTCATATGCCACAAGTGGTGATTTTGTCCCAGTATTAGGGTTTTGCTGAAATTTTGGTATTCTCTGGTGATCTCCTATAGCTCTTCTACTACCAAATATTTGAGTTGAAAACCATGATTTGCAACATGTAGGTGACATTCTGTGAAGATGACAACCTTGTGACAACTTGAAAACTTTCTCCAATTTTGCAACTCAATCTTCTAATGATCCTTCAGGCTCCAAGACACCTTGATCTGCAATCACACATGTAGAGAGATAAAAAAATGTTGATTATTAGGGAATAGGGGATTGCCTTAGTCAAACCTAGTTTAGGTAATTAAACCTTGTGATGATTCAATTAACCATGAACATGAAATATGAAACCTGAACAATGATACCTTGAATGATGTCTTGAAATGTAGGTCAACAATTTAACATGAAGTGGCCATGTAGAATATAGATCTTGATCTTGAATTAGATGTAGAACAATACTTAATCTTGTATCTTGAATACTACATCACAACACTAGCTCATCAACATGCTTGATGTATCATTCCTTTGATATGATGATGGATCTTGACTCGCTGCAACAAATGATGAAGAAATCTACCCTTGAATTCCTTAGAAATGATCTTGAATACTCTATGATGCTTTATTCTTGATTGCTTAGGTTGATATCATGAATTATTAGGTGAAATAATGATTTGAAAACTTGTTTATATAGTCACTTTATCTAATTTACTATTTATTAGATCCCAAATACCAACATTCATGAAATTCGAGTTCAAAACCTTGATTTCCTACTCAAAACCATATAAAGGGGTCAAATGGGACTCATATGCCACTTGTGGCATATAGGTCCCATCTAGGTGGGACTCATATGCCCAAGGTGGCATATGAGTCGCACCAAGACTTTTTAGGCAGAGGAAATGCTGGGGAGTTAGGATATTGAGTGTATTTGTTGATAATGTTAGGATCTTGGTTGAAATAAGCCTTGGGATACATAATAAAGGGTCTTAGGGGCCTATTAATTATGATATTAATGTCATAAATGCAAGAGGGCCCAAAAATTAATGTGAAGGTGTAAATAAATACTCTTTATTACACTAAATTAAGGAAAAATTAGGTTTATTTAGCTTAAAAGGGCCCTAAACCTAATGTGAATGTGTAAAACACATTACAACACTAGATCAAGGAAAAATTAGGTTCATTTTAATGTTAATCATCCCTAAATTAAGTGTGAAAAATGTAAAGGATGACATTTTTCTACACTACAGTCTAATTCAAGAGGACAATTCTATGGTCATGAATTATTCCTAGACTAGTATATAGTTTTGAGTGTCTATATTGATAGAAATATTTTTTCTCTAGGATTTTACAATAATACAACTTTTAAAACATATCCAATTGATATTAATAGATTATTTAGCTAGATAAATTTATTTTATGTTTACATTTTTTACATATAGATGTTATCATTGTTGGAAAAAAGCTACACTGAGAAGGGGGGGTGAATCAGTGGTGTGCAAAAATGAATTTTATTAACCTTTAACTTCAAGAATTGGCAACATTAAACCATAATGAATAAACATGAAGAAAATTAACACAACATAGCACGAGGAGTTTTATGTGGAAACCCTGTCATGGGGAAAACTACGATGGATGGCCAATCCACAATTATGATCTGAGTATACTCAAATAAAGATTACAATAAGGGGAATTCACTTTCATTTAGGTGCACTCCCTAGAGCTCACTACTCAAAGGGAAGGCTCACTTACAAATAAAATCATATTAAAGCCATCTCAGAGATTGAACTGAGAAAAATAGCATTTACATATACTTGATTACAGTTTCGGTTAAGCACAATATACAATTTATTGTGCTATAGACTGATTGTGCACTTCTACTATGTCATGCTCACACTCACAATATAGATTCTTTATGTGCAAGTGAAACCATGCATTATCAATCTTCTACTCTTCACTTATTTTCAATTCACATCATACACACTTCATACTTCACACCAAAATGATATGGATGAGACTATATATGTATCTACAACTTATAATTCAATTACAATATGTCAGCTTCAATAGAACATAAGAATATTTACATTTGTCAGCTCAATAATCAACACCTCCATTTAAGTTTGAATAATCATACTCTCCATCATATGAACCAAATGGAAAGAGGAACTAACCATTTAAGTTTAAATGAATTATGCCTTAGGTGTAAGATCCTTTAGCACAAATATTGAATTAACTTCTTGATTTCATTCCCATTGATCAAACATAGGATGCAAAACATAGTATTGCCATTGAAATTATAGAATTCTGATTTAAAATTATCTAACTCCTAACTAAAGCCGAAACATGGATACTTATAATAATATCCTTATTAAATTCTAACATGGCATCAACTGCCAGGACTTAAGGCATTCAAACTAAAGATTAAACTAAACTAAAACTAAACTAAAACAAAACATAAAGAACTATGCCAGATTTGGCACTGGAAGTAAGAGTTCCATAACCGACTACAAGGAAGTCAATTTGGACTTGAGTGATTCATCTTATAGCTGGCCAATTCATGGTGTGATCATCTCCATTGATTAAATAGAGAGTTTAACCACATCATCAATTGTTTAAAATACCCTATTCAAAACCCTTAAGAAAAGGATAAAAATTTATGGTATTAAAAGAACATCATAGCATAATTATCTCATTATAATGGATCAAAAGTAGCACATTTAACACAAACCATTACTTCAAATATATCTACTAATTTAGCTAAACATAAAGAAAAATATGTAAATATGTTAATCTATAATCTACCAACATTCCTGTTAATTAAAAATAATAATAAGTCTTTTAAACAAAAAATTATTTAAATGATGGTATTCTGAGTCTCTCATTAGGTGGAGAACAAAGAAAATTGGGATATGATTACTTCCTTCGATAGGTCCTTTGAGAGGTGGGAAAGGTAGGAGAAAGAGTTGGACAATCTTCGAGCCATTGTTGGGTTGGAAGAAGATAAAAAGAGCTTAAAGGCTGAAATTGATATCATTCACTAGACCAAGGAGAGAACCATGTAGTGTTTGAGGGTTATCACCGACTACAACAAAGAAACTATGGAAAATACAGCTCTCACTCTTCAGGTGTTTTAGGATGAGATACGAAAGAGCTAGGGTAAACAACTTGTGAATGGGGAGGATGATGGTAATGTGTAGAAGAATAAGGGTAAGCAAGAGGAAACCTTGGCTCATGATGCTACCAAGGATACCTAGGTTAGTCTTCAAGGGCCTTGATTTTTGAGAAGAAGCTCAAGTTCCTTTCCTAAGAGTTGAATGTAATCACTGGTCTCAAGCTTTTAGGAGACCTGTAAGTGTCTAGTTTTTTGTGATAGTCTTGATCCTGTTGTTTCTTTTTATTTTATTCCTACTGGTCAAACTATTTAAGCTCTAGTTTTTGGTTTAATTTTTGGTCCTCTCATTACTCGTGAGTTGTTGGTTTTCCTCTATGGATGGTTTGTAACGGGTATTGGCCCTTCTAGTTTTAATATAATAAAAAAAAATTATGTAGTGGTGTATAACACCACATCCCGATAATGAGAACCATCTTTTCACCTGTAATGATGGGGATTCTACTAACAAAGTTTAGCCAAGAATGATGATGAATTCCCAAATGAGAAACCTAAGGTTGAAACAACTATTGATCCTATAGGAAATGCTGGCTTGGAGTTACCCCCATCTAGCTCTAAATTGATGCTTCTCCCTAACAATGCTACCCAAACATGCAATACTAATTCAACTATGGATAGGAAGATCCCATAAGACAATGGGATTTTGAGTGTCTCAAGTAATAAATGAAATAAAAGGACAAAAGAATCCCTCAGGGATGTGCAGTATCATCATAGAAAAATCATGCCCTTTATTGGTGATGAAAATTCCAAAAATCAGTGTTAGGAAACTTGACATAAAAATTTGAATAAGTTATCTATATTATTTAAAAAATATGTAAGAATAAAATATTTAGAAAATTGAATCTAGTTACTAAACTACTAGGAATATAAAAAATCTATTTGGTGAAAATTTGAAATTTCAATGTAGTAGTACTTAAATTTTAGGGAAAACATAAGAAGTAGGTGTCTGTGTGACAACCCTAACCACAATAAAATGATAATATTTATTTATAAGATTTTATATACATGTAGAGGACTCATGTCCCAAAGTGATGCATATTTTTTTGTAATTTTTTTCCAAGTAAATAATTAATTATGATTTTTTTATTACAAATTTAAAAAAATATAAAAAATTGTATGTCTGACCACCTTAACTTGGTCAAAACTTCATGAAATTCATTTTTTTAATCCCGTAGTATGTGAAGTGTAGAATGTGATGCATATTTCAGATTCAAAAAAAGTTACCATTTGAAAGCTATAGATGTTTTTCAAGCAACCTATCAATTAGGACTTTAGTCATAATTCAAATAGAAAATGATTAATAATTATTTATTAAATTCAAAGTAAAACATAATTTATATTGGTGGAAAGATGAGAATATCCTTTAAAACCCTTTTCGTTTCATCAATTTTTGGTAAAAGAAAAGTCGTCAACCACATGGGCCATCATATCACCTTTTAGCCCATCATGATCCTGCACATAACCCCCTTATCCTTTTGTAAAGAGGTTGGATATTGAAATTATTATTCCTAAGTGCTTTGAAATATTTATGAAACCAATGGATACAACCTAATAGTCATTTTTTTTGAAGTTAAAACTACATGGCTTGGAATGTAAGGGAAATTGAGTCACCAAACAAAAAGTATGTTACAAGGAAGTTCCTGAATCTTAATAATCATAAGAAGGTGGTCCTCCTACAATAATTTAAAGCAAAAAATTTCACCATAGAAACCAATTTAAATCCATATAGAAGGGAGATAATTTATTTGCAACCAATCATAGAAAAGGCAAAGGAGGGGAAAAGAAAATGCTAACCAAGACTTGGAGTAAATTTGTGGTGGCTAACAAATCCTCACCTTGTCAAAGATGTTAGGAATAAGGTGTCTCAACCTTGGATAATTCCTATTCTTATTATTTGTTTTGTAAAAAGTATTTCTTGCAAATAATGTAATTAAGTGTGAGTGTACATGTCTAGTTGGCATGTTGATGTGTCACTCCACTTGATGTGTCGGCATCTTGAATTGTGTGTAAGGAGATCATGGCTGAAATGGTTATGACGGATTCCAATGACATGTAAGAGCTATTTCTAGAAGATTCAATGATGGGTGAAGACATGCAAGACATGTGGCAACTGATAAAGTTGAGTAAATTTTTTCGGGTTCCTATTTTCTCGGAGAATGGTAAAACCCTAATATGACTATCTTTGGAAGTTGCCCTAAAAAGGGAAGCGCATGATATAAGCATTTTTTAGGGTTGCGAAGATATGTGATGTTAGTGTATTGTTGGAACGTTTTTGATGCTGCCATGTTTTGTCTTCAAGTGTTGGAAATCTCCTGAAAGAACTTGCATTGCAAGTGTGTTGTAACCGTTGTGTTGAAGATAATACATTGTGCAGGTTTTAGAGTGCTGGGGTTTTTTACCGAAAGGTTTTCCCCAGGGTAAATCATTGTGTCATTCTTTATTTTCTGTATGTATGGTATATTGCTACAATATCATTGTTAAGTAGATTAACGAATCTGAAATTGTAAGGATTTAAATCGAATTTGCACCATACTCTCCTTAAGAGATTAGTGTAGGAAGTTGTTTCCACACCTGAGTTTCCTTACAAAAGAGTCTTATGGATAATACTTGATAAAGATGGCACCAAGTTTAGAATATTCTCAAGATATGCCCGCAATGATTTTAGGGACATAGCTAATCTCTATAAATGGCTTTTGAAGCTTCCAAATATTGACCCTTGGGTGTTAGGGGAGACTTTAATATGATTCAACACCATGAAGATAAAAATGGTCATAGAAAGATGAACTAGAAAGGAAACGAGTCTTGTTTTTGGTCAAAAATAAAATCTAAACACCAACTTCAGGATCTCCTACTTGGAAATAAAAAGGATAACAAAAGAATTTGGTGTACTTGGTACTACTTATAGAAACTAAACACCAAAATATATAGTATGTTTGATAGATTCTATATGCCAACAAGGACTTCAACTTTGAAAAAGATGAAAAGGGTGAAATTGTGAGAGTATATCAATACACTTTATTTGATCATCATCCCATCCTTGTAAAGATTAGATGGAACCATAATGAGAAAAATAACTCTAATAAAGACAATTTGTTCAAACTAAATTCCAGTCTTTTAAGGGATCAAGAATGCAATAATGCAATTTTTATTATCACAAAAATTAACCAATGGATGATGAAAGATGTATCTCTAAGAGAGATATGTGAGAAAAATGTTAAAATATGGAATACAATCTATTAGACTAGTGGAAAAAAGGACATAGATGTCAAGCAGGAAAAACTAAAACTGAACCAAAAGTTTCTTAAAGTGGAAGATAATTGTCAGAATGACCCATGTAACATCACACTTTTTGATGAAAGGTCCAAGGTTTAAGGGTCAAATCCAAGATAAATTCACTTAAGAATGGGGACGAAGGAAAAAAATTCTTCTTTAATACTATCAAAAGTAAAGAAGAAAAATAAAGTATTGAAAAAAATTGGCTTGAGGATGCTTCCATCCTTGATTAGGAAAAAATCAACGAGGCTTTCTTCAAATTTTATAAGATTATGTTCTCCTTAGATGAAAAAATAAGGAAACTACTAATGCAAGGTAACTATGTAAGAAAATCATCCCCAAGAAGCTCACTAAAGAATCATGTTTGTACTCTTGAAAAATAAATTGTAAAAGATGAAGTAGAGAGAGTTTATACACCTAAAAATGGTCACGATTAATCAAACTTGTTAATTAATTAAATATGAATTATTTAATTAATATTCTTCTAAACTCATCTATATATAAATAAACAAATTTATTTATTTATATTGTTCACTTTCTAAATTCTTCTAATTTAATTAAATAAATAAGTTTATTTAATTATTACCATTTTCATATTCCTCTTAATTAATTAAATAAATTTCATAATTTATTTATATTGATTATCATAAGTTTAAATTTTAAATTTAAATAATATTTCTTCTTCACATTTAATTAAATATTTCTAATATTTAATTAAGAACTTTCTAATTCTTCACCTCACATTCAATTAAATATTTTAAATATTTAACTACTTTCCTTTTTCATCTCTCACACATAATTAAATATTGATTATTTAATTATGGAAGCTTCTAAATTCATTGTCACATGTAATTAAATAAATTTATTTATTTAATTAGGGAATTATCCTCAAATTTCAACCAATTTTCATAAATGAAGTGACAAATGGCAATTTGTTTCCATTTTTGAATGAGGATGGTTTTGTGGGTTGAAAACATTCTTCCACTTTCCTCTCAACCTTCCATCTTTCTCTCAACTTCACAATCTCTCACCATTCATCTTAATAGGTTTGAATTTCAACCATTGATCTCTGCCAACTAGATTCTTGCCTCCAAAAATCTATAAATACAACCCTCTAGTAAGTAGATTTCATCCCAAATTTCATGTGCAGTTACTATAGTTGCATTCGAATCAAAATTTTAAGCATTTCAAGTTCATAGCATTTCAGTTTTTCAACTTCATAATTTAAATCATTTAGAAAATAAACATGCATGTTGCATAAATCTCATTCTCCTAAGTTGTCATTCCAACAAGCTCTTGCTTATACCAACTAAGAGCCAGTAACTTGTATCGAATCCTTGGAGATAGAGGACAATGAAACACATTTGAAGGCGCTGTTGTTATTTAGAGTTTGTTTTATCTTTTTAATTAGTTTCCTTTGATCTAATGTTTCATTGGTGTGTTAGTTTACCTTATTAATTATTCCACATATTCTCACACACATTTCTGGTGCCCATCGTGGGGCCTTGCCCCATTTTGAATATTTTTATTATAGGTTTTCTAGCAGGTGATGGACTGGAACAATGGTTTAGCACATACAAGTCATGGATTAGCGCATACGAGCTGAGGAATAGCACATTTGTAGTCTATTTTAGCGTATTTGCATTCTGTTTTAGCGCATTTGCATTCTGTTTTAGCGCATTTGCATTCTGTTTTAGCACATTTGCAGTCTGTTTTAGGACATTTGTAGTATGTTTTAGCACATTTGTTGATTGTTTTAGTGCATTTGTGTTCAATATTTTAGTGCATTTGATAGATCTTTTAGTGCATTTGCAGGTTCTTTTAGCACATACAAAAGTGTAACAAAACAAATCCTTATTCCAATGCCATTCGTAGACAATGATTTTTCAATTCAATTCTAAAGTAAAATGAAGCAATCCTAGGCTAGTCACTTAAATCTAGAATTATCCAATCCTAGGATAGCCACCAAAAATTATTTTTGCTAGGTTAAAATGAATCCAATGTTTGTTGTGAAGCAAAATCTTTGCTTAGCATAAACAATCATCATTTGGATTGAAAATTGAACATTTGTTTGTTGTGATTGTTGGGTAATAGGTCTATGCTCTCCCCTTTACTGGGTGACCAAAATACCAGACTTACCCGTTTCATTTTATGCAATTTATTTTTTGTTACATCCTTTAGAAGGCCTGCCGTAGTGGGAAAAAGTACTCACCCTATGGGAACGACCTAAGTGGGAACAACCAAAGCCAGGTTTTCCAACCCACTCTTATCAAAGGTGAATTTTGGGGAAACCCATATTCAAGGGAAGTGAGCAAGATAACCATCCCCAAAATCTTTGTTCTAAATATTGGGAGGTCACTTGAGGGAGTTTATCTATTGTCGTGCCAAACATATACCTTTATTATGAGCCATAGTGTAGAAAGCCAACCGAGTCAGTATCCAAACATAATATTAAACACAATGCAAGGGGAGGGAAGAATCTTCCTCCAAGACACTCACCATATAATTGCCATACATTGTTCGCTCAAGGGATCAAGAAATCTAACCTTGAGTACGCACTGGGAAAAGACAAAAAAACGGGCACCCTTTTAGGGGGTGGCAAGGCTATGTGAGTCGACACAATTTTAAGATGTGGGTTGTGGTTTTCATGATGACCTTTTTGACAAATAAGAGTGAGTCAGTTTGAATTGCTTATCTTGTTCAATACCCGTGAAAATCTCAAGAACATACACTCTTTGTTTAGATTTTAGGATTAACAAACAACTATTTTTCACTATATGTTGTGTTTTTCAAAATTAAATCAGATAAAAGATTATCCGAAAACATCAAACTATCAAACCATGTCAGTTCAGTATAGTAATTGGATAGTTTAGTGCATCGCTGGTCTATTTCGATGCATCTGTGCTATATTTTAGTACATTTGTGCTATGTTTCGATCCATCTGCTAACTATTTTAGCGCACTTGTGCTCTATTTTATCACATTGGTGCTCTAGTTTAGCGCATCTGTGCTTTGTTTCAGCACATATATACTCCGTTTTAGTGCATACATGCTCTATTTTAACGCATACCTACAACAATCCAACACATAGGTTGGGTCTTTTAGCACATCTGCTAAATTTTTTAGCCCATCTACTGACTATTTTAGCGCATTTGTATTCCAAATCTGAGTAATTTTTCTGAAACCTGAAAGTCTGCCATTTAGCCTGGTCTTTTTCTATGCTTAGGGTATGGAAGTTGACAACTTTTGCCAAGAAGTCCCTAGGGAAGAAGATTAAAAAGCCAAAAAATTCTCTTAGTTATAAGAAGTTATTGAAAAGGAGAAAATTCTTATACCAAATTCGAAAGGTTTTGCAAAAATTGATTAAGAATGCAATCACCATTAAATGAGCCTTGGTCAAGTGAGGGGTTTTAAAGCTTGATAAAGAAATTCCAAATTCGTACAACAACAACAACAACAACAACAACAACAACAATAACAACAATAATGACAAATCATGATTTTGGACTCGAAATAAAAATGTTGTGAATGATGGGGTGGTAGATGCTAATAACATGAAAATGAAGCCTACCATTCTTAATGTATTAGGTGTCCAACGTAGCAATGAAGCTAGAAATTCTAGTAACGTAAGCAATAATTCCAACCAAGGAAATGTGATCAATAATCATGGTAATAATCTTGGCAATAATTGGAATTCAAATGCACCCAGATCTCAATTCTTCTCAAATCGATGAAGTTTTACTCCCTTGGGCCAATCTTTAGAATAAATTCTTAAAGAGTTATTGAATCAAAATGCTATTACATTGCCACCACAAAGATATTATGAACCTCGAGTTAAACCATGATCGTGGAATGACTCATATTATTGTGACTATCACAGATGCAAGAGTCATAAGATGAATTATTGCCAAGGGTTAAAGAATCTTGTTCAGGATTTGATTGATAACCGTACCATAATGGTTGAGGGACATAATTCCAATGATGATCATCAGGCATTCAAATATCCTCTCCCCAATTATCAAAAAGGGGAATCTTCGGGTGACAAAGGAAAGAATGTGAATAATGTCCATGACATCATTATCAATCATATTTATACTAATGAACAACAAATCAATGCTATCAAAATCAAAGGGAAACAAGAATATCAAGAGGTCAACGCTATGACAAGGGGACATGCCAAAATAATCATAAAAGGGAATTTCTTCTAAGGCGACAATTTCCCCTCCAAGCCAGTAGAATTTGGTTGATCAAGTGCGAAAAAAATTGGCCCAAATTTCAACCTTGGAGCTCCTCAAAATTTCTCTTGCACATAAGGATATTCTAGAAAAGGCATTTGTTGACATAATTGTGTCTTCTGATCTAGATATCAATAAGTTTCAAGCCATGGTGGGACATTTTTCCTCACCCACATGTTTATCCTTTTCTGAAAAGGATGAATCATCCATGACCCATCCCCATAATTCATTGCTTTATCTAGAGGTCATGGTCCATAAAGACTGAATTAGACATGTTCTAATATATGGGGGAGCCAGATTAAATATCTATACTTTAAAATTGGTCCTTGCTTTAGGTTGTTTAGAAGAATCTATAGATCCAAGAAGGAAAATTACAATCAAGGCATATGATGATGAGGAACGATCTTCCAAAGGTCTCACCATGTTACCAATCAGAGTGGAACCTATTTGGAAGAATACCTTTTGTCAGGTTCTAGATTAGGATCTATCCTATAACATACTCCTAGGTCACCCATGGATCCATGAGATGCAAGCAGTTCCATCCACTTATCATCAATGCTTGAAGTTTCCATTTGATGGACAATAAGTAACAATACTAGCCAATCACATTAGTAGTCAAACTTTCTCTAACCTTAGAGCAACTCAGGACACATTTTTCCCCCATAATAGAGAGGCTTTGGCCATTTCTACTTATAAGCATAGTGAACAAGCAAGGGAAATGATAAGTAATTTTGGCACCAAGCTAAAATTAAAAGATAATGGGGTGGGAGAATATTCTTTATGTCTCTCTGATCTACCCATGTCTCAAAGATCCCATGGTCAACCATCAAAATCCATACAATAGGCTATGGTAGCTTCAACATCAAGCACATAGGCTTCAGTTCCCACCACCAAGTTTGATGGAAGATTTATCAAGGCAGATACTAAAGAAAATGAAATGGAAGATTGAGCATCCTTGATTGACTCTAAAAAGATGAATATGAATCAATATAGCATATCAAGCTACCCACATAGCAATATGGAAAAGGGTATACAATCATGCAACAAATGGGTTATGAAGGAAATGGCCCTCTAGGCAAAAGAAAAGAAGGTATTGTTGAACCTGTCCAACTAAAACCAATGCATCCAAAAGATAAAACTTGGCTAGGATATGGTGAGGATACAAAGGAAGAAGTAATACAAAGAACATCTAATGAAGAGTTAGCTGAAACAATTCTTAGAATTCAAGAAAACAATTCTGACACTGACTCCAATGAGTGTGAATGGGACACCATATTTGATGATAAATTCTGGAAAGATAAACAAATGGATGTCATACAAAAATTCACAACTACATTCACACAAGGGGAAAGCTCAAGGCCTCTGCTTGATTATGATTTACAAAGAGATCATGACTCAAGTGAGGACGATTCGATTCAAAACAATAAAAATCATCAACAGGAGGATACCATCATAGATCTTCCCCATGACGATAATGATGATAGCATTATGACCTTAACGACCAATGACCTTACCCAACTCGATGATCCATTTCCCTTGGTCCATCTCGAACTCATTGATTGGGAACAAATTGCACCAAATTATATCCCAACTTTTCCCAATGATGAGACCATCATAAATTTTATTTGTTCATCCCATTCAGAAACAAGTTCCATCACACGATCAAACCCTGCGGCAGGAGAGTTCCAAGTTTCCCAACTATGAAATTAATAACATTAAAGAAATATCTAATGGTGAAAACCTAGCAAAGGTAGTATTAGATCACGAAAAGAGAAAAATAAAAAGCATATCTGATTGTGAAAACCTTTCAAAGGCACTGGAAGATGGGAAACTTGACACTCTCCCTGAGCACTATCGGGAAAGGTCTTCTATTTTAATAGAACCAATAGAGGTGATCAATTTAGGTACAGTGGAACAACCTAAAGTCTTGCAACTTGTAGCATCATTAACAGAAGAGGAAATCCCTAGATTCACAAAATTTCTCAAGAACAATCAAATCAATTTTGCATGGTCATACACAGATATGCCTGGACTAGATCTATATCTCATAATGCATCATATATCTATCATGCTGGGGGAAAAACCTGTGAAGCAAAAACTCATAAAAATGCATCCACATATTGCATTATTGGTCAAGGAGGAATTAAATAAACTGTTAGATTTCAGATTCATTCGGTCTATAAACTATGCAGAATGGATCTCCAATATCGTGCATGTATCAAAACCATATGGAAGAATATGAATTTGTATAGATTTCAGGGATTTAAACAAGGAATTCCCTAAAGATGACTTCCCTCTACCAAAAATAGATATGATTGTCGATTTGACTGTTGGACATGCTATGTATTCATTAATGGATGGATTTTCAGGATAAAACCAAATAAAAATTGTGCCTAAAGATCAGGATAAAACAATGTTCACATGTCCTTGGGGTACCTATTGCTGGAGTGTAAAGCCATTTGGGATCAAGAATGTAGGTGCTACTTATCAAAAAGCAATGACTACCATTTTTCATGACATGATGCATACATTCATGGAGGATTATGTTGATGATGTTTTGGCTAAATCACACATAAGAGAAGGAAATTTAGATATCTTGTCTAAGATTTTTAACAGGATGGAAAAATTCAAAGTGAAACTTAATCCCAAGAAATGTGTCGTTGGGGTGAAATCTGGAAAGCTTCTAGGTTATATTGTATCAAAAAAGGAAATTGAAGTGGATCCAAAAAAAGTACAAGCAATCCTCGATATGACACCACCAAGGAACATCAATCAATTGCGCTCATTACAAGGATGGTTACAATCGATCAGGAGATTCATTGCGCAACTGGCGGATAAGAGCTTACCTTTCACTCATATATTACATAAGAATGTTCAATTTAAATGGGAAGATAAATGTGAAGCAACGTTTGATCAAATAAAGAATTATCTAATGAGTCCACTAGTGTTGATTCCACCAGTGCAAGGTGCGCCACTCATATTGTATATTTCTACTATGGAAGTGTCCTTGGGAGCATTATTGGTACAAGAAGACAAAAAAAGAAAGGAGCGTGCAATATATTACATCAGTCAAAAACTAACAAGACATGAACTAAATTACACCTTCATTGAGAAAGCTTCCTTGGCAGTAGTGTTTACTTCTCAAAAGTTATGACACAATTTGCTAGCTCATACAATAAAGCTTGTGGCTACGATTGATCCTTTAAAGTATCTTTTAAGTATGACAACTTTAACTGGTAGATTGGATAAGTGGTTCATGATCCTAAGTGAGTTTGAAATTCATTATGTGGATCGAAAGGCTATCAAATGACAAGTAATAGCAGACCAGTTGGATACACATTGAGTTTCCTGATGCTGATGTACTCACAACAATCACTAAGCAGTCATGGGCCCTTTATTTTGATGGTTCTTACACTCAACATGGTTTAGAGGAATAAATTATTTTCATCACACCGCAAGGAAAAACAATTCCAAAATCTTATCGGATAATGTTTCCTTGCACAAATAACATAGCTGAGTATGAGGCACTAATGATTGGAATGAGAATTGCATTACACTAAAGAATCATAAAACTACAGGTTTTTGGTGATTCAAAACTTGTCATAAATCAAATCAATGATGAATATCAAACTAAGGATGAAAATTTAATGCCTTACAAGAAAATGGTGGATGATTTCAAGAAATACTTTGTTGATATCAAATTCACATAAATTCTATGTATTGTTAATAAAGTTGCAGACGTCATGGCTACAATTGCATCAATGCTCCAGTTGTCAGAGAACCAAGCAAGGTACGATTTCCTAGTGTCCAACAATTATTTTCTCCCACCTATGATAATCTAGAAACCCAAATCATATGCCACTTAACCAGTTCTGATTCTCCCTTGTATGGCCAAATCTATTCTTATCTAAAGGATACCTCTTTGCCCCTAGATTTGTCTAGAAACAAGAAAAAGAATTTCATATGTCAATCTTCTCATTACACCTTAATTGATGATGTCTTGTACTGACATGGTCTTTATGGTACCCTCCTTCGATGTCTCGAATGCGATGAATCAGAAAAGGCCTTACGAGAGGTACATTGTGGCATTTTTGGGACTCATTGAAGTGGACTAACCTTGGTAAAGAAACTTGTTAGAATGAATTACTATTGGCCAACCATGGGTTACTATTGGACACAAGTTCATCATCATAGCCACTGAGTACTTTACTAAGTCGATTGAATTTGTTCCCTTAACAATGGTTACTTGCAAACAAATTTCTTCATTCATTTTGAACTATATCATATGTCGGTATGGAATTCCCAACTCCATTATTACAAATAATGGAAGACCTTTTAAAAATAAATATGGTGATGAACTTTGTGAAAGATTTCGCATCCAACAAAGGTTCTCTACACCGTATTATCCATAGGGAAATGGCCAAGCAGAGGCTTCAAACAAAAAATTTATGAAAATCTTGAAGAAAACAATAAATGATGCCGGTCATGATTGGCATGTCCAATTGAATCCAACATTATGGCCATACATAACAAGTATTTGTACACCAATAGGTGCTACCCCATATGCTTTGGTTTATGGAGAAAAAACTTATTTTCCACTAGAAGTTGAGATTCCTTTACTTCGAGTATCACTAAAGGGGCTAATAAATGATGAGGATTACAAAGTATCAAAATTGCATGAGCTAGAACTACTTGATGAGCGGTGAAAAAGTGTAGTTATTCATTTAAAGGGGTATCAACAGATTATTTCCCATAGCTACAATCACAGAGTCAAACCATGAGCTTTTCAAGTGGGTGACTTGGTTCTCAAAGAAAATCCTTGTAATCAGCAGGATCGGGAAAAGAAAGGAACGTTCGAGCCAAATTGGTTGGGCCCATTTTTTATCATTACAACATATGGATCAAGGGAATATCAATTGTACACATCAAAAGGGGACCTGGTTGAAGATCCGGCCAACAACATTCAGTTGAAGAAGTTTTATGTCTAAAAAGATCAAAAAAAGTATAAAAAGTGCTAGAAAAATATCAAAAATAGTATAAAGAGGCATGAAAATAAAAAATCATAAAAACTGGAAAAATATGTTATTAGGGTTAAAACCTGGAAAACAGGCGTCCTTTTGACATGCCAAAGGAATAAAAATCAAAAAGAGAAAAAATACAAAAAAATCAAAAAGAGAAAAATACAAAAAAATAAAACTAAAAAAGAGCAATTTTTTTTTTTTAAAAGTGCAATAAAAACAAATGGCAAAAACCTGACAAACAGACACTATTTGTGATTTAGTTGGCTCTCTCATCTATTAGGCTACATTCCGCATATCCATCTTTCATTAACATCACATACATACCTGGCCATCACATCTGCATCATCCATCCAGACATTTCCTTGAAGCAACAAGGGTTTCATCATGGCTTGATGATTAATGTTATCCTTAACAATAGTTGTGTCTAATCAGGAGTTAGAGTGTAAGGTCATTGGGGGAAATTTTCATCTTGGGACTTTTTGGCAGACAAAACAACAACATGTGTCAAGTATCGAAATATTAGAAATAAGAAACTATCCAATCAAACTGGACTTAGACGACTTGTTTGACACAAAACTAAAACAAATTGGATGATCTTAATCTGAATAAAATGAATGACAAACTTATAGTGTAATTTGAATTTGTTGTGTTGACATTTGATGACATCATATCTTTGGAGTGGTTCAATGATGTACTGAACTAGAATCATAAGGAAGGAGTATGATTTTTCTTTGGTTGTTGTTTATAAGCTAGTCATTAGTATTGTGCAAATTTGTCATAGGGCATGCTCTACAATGTATCATCGATGAAATTTCAGAATTTGCATAGGAAAATGGTTAACTTTTTTCTATTTATGCAAACAATACTCAAGTCATCCTGGTTCAATTATACCTTGATGCTTGTATTAACTTGCTACATCAAACATCATTGGTGCTAATATACCATTTGATGCTTGTACTAACTTTCAACATATCAAAATGCTCAATGATGAAAATCACACGCAACATTTGCTCATGGAATGACAAACAAGAGGATGGTTCATTTACTGCATTCTAGGATTGCATGATTCATTTAAATTTGCTTTGGGGCTATATAATAGATTTTTGGAGGTTTTTGAAAAAAAATCATATATCTTTTAGAACATCAATTGAGTACACTCAGACATTTATTTACACTTCATTGCATTATCATTTATTGCATCTCATTTCATCATGAATTTTTAGGTTATCATTATCATTTCATTTACATATTTCCATTATCACATCAATTCATATCATTATCATTATCATTATTATTATCATTATCATTAGGTCTCATTTAGTTTATCATGATAATTATCCATTTTTAGTTTGCATCATATCATTCTCATATCACCTGCATATCATTTCATTAATCATTCATATCATCATTTGCATAAACATACATTGATAAAAGAAAGATGCATCCATTTCATTCATTACATACATCATAGAAAAATCATTCATATTGCATCATATCATCATGTTAGAAATCATTTCATCATAAAATATATCATCATCATAGAAGCATACATGACATGAAAATTAAATCGCCATCATTTGCAGATCATATCAAAATGCATATATCATCATCCATAGGCATGCATAATCATAAACAACATAGAATATAGAAATAAGAATGCATACATAAATCCATAACACATTTATATCGAATCACCACTGCATATCATAAATCTCATCAAAACAAATGTTCAGGTGTACAAAGACATCAAATGTTTCAACAAGATATATACAATACAATGGCAAGATGTATCAATCGCTCATCACTGAGGGGCATCCGAACATGGAACATGGCTACTACTGCCTCCTAAGGTGATAGGTCTCGCTGGATCTCTACTGCCAGAAGCCCCAAACTCTTGTCTGATAGGTTGTCCCACACTCCTAGTGGCACTCCTGGGGTGTGACTATGTGAGTGGACGACACTACCTCAAAATATCTCATCCTATAGTACTTGGCTTTCCAAGAAGTCTCCAGTCCCTCTGCCACAACCTCTCCAATGGAGGTGCTCTCAACTAAATTAAGGAGTCTCTCTGCTACTCCCTCTGCCTAAATGCACCGCTCTCTAAAGCTATCTTGCTCTGCTATAAGCTGAGCTACCTATGGATCAGGAGGTGGTGGATCTACAATCTGTGTCTATAACTGGCTAATAGTAGCTTGTTCCTATTCTAAATGACTCCAAATATTCTGAAACTTTGCTTGCAGAATGTGAAGCTATCCCCAAGAAGGAGCTATGATCATAATATGTGGAGCTGAAGTACTCAGCTGGTCCACCACTCTAGATGTGCGAGGCCTCGTCCTGAAGGGAACATCAAAGAAAAATCTTTGCCAGCCACCCCCACCACCTTTGACATCCCCACTATCATCATCATCATCGTATTTGTTTGAATCCTCCTCATCGACATCCATCGCCACCCCATCTATATCCTCTACTCCATGTGGCTGCTCTACCTGACCCTCTACTTGTGCTTGTGGCTTTCGTTGTGCTCGTCGTATAATTAGTCCACCTAATAGTGGGGCAGGCTTATCTGGATTGGTAAACATGGGGAAGGATATGTATAGAAGTAGGTGGCATAGTCATCTGTCATATGGAAATCTATAACCTTAGGATGTATCACCCAAAACTCTGGCTGAAGATCCATATACTCGGCCCTCATTTCCTCAATAGTGATAAATGGACCCCACTCTGCAACATCCTCTCTACGTCTGGCATAATGAGCCACACTCTGTGACATCATTTGAACTCTGCCATACTGCCTAAGTACCCACAAAACTAGAAAACACTCGATGATGAAAGGGGTACGATCAATCAATTATCTCGATATGATACAGTAAGGAAACTCTATATCATCATCATCCCAAGCATCACAGTCCAGATATGGTCTCCTGATGACTGCATCCATATCATCCAACATCCATCTCCAGTACTCTAACTTTCCCAACATTGGTTGAATAAGAGGACCTATGTATGCATATACATAAGGGTGGCCAAGAGGCCAATCTCTCCGTACAATGGGATGAGTGATGGTGATGGGCTTCCATGCCCAAATTTGAAGAAGAGTAACTTCAGACGAGATACTCTTCCCATCTGTATATACCACCTGGTGAAGATCTTGGTATAGATGGGCAAGCATGCATGATCCCCATGGATATCTAGTCTGATGGAGAATCATGTCCTCCAGAATCCAACCCCAACCTACTGATAGTCCCTTTGACCTATGATCAGGACAAAGGAAGCCACCAATGAAACCTGCTAGAACTAATGGAAGAGGGGCATGTCTCTCTACCATATCACTCCATGCAATCTCATACCCGCTAGCATGAGGATCTTGAAAGACTCTCTACAAGGGATCTATCCCCCAATCTCCTTGTGATCATAGATAACAACCTCACCAAATACTGGGATGCCTAGAATCTTGTACACATCCTTGGGTGTTACAATGATCTCTCAAGTCGACAAGTGAAGGTATTATGCTCACTGCTCCATGTCTCAGCTAGTGCAGTCAGCAGTGCCCTGTTGACCCTATATTTTGGGATACTTAGAAGGGAACCCAACCCACATCTGGAAATAACCTCTATCTTTGGCTAGGATAGTCAGAGAATCATCTCCCACGTATGGGGAAATCTCTCTTTGATCTGGAGGATATTAAAATCCTCCTATGACATTAAATCAATGAATCAAATATGATCAGTCAAATCAGTGAGTCAAATAGTAATGTCAATCAAGCAAGTGAATCATATCAACATCAACAACATCATTTTTATTTGTTCTTCAAGCAAGAAGGAAAATTTATCAAACCCTATTTGTTTTTCATTCAAACATGGAAACAAATTTAACAACTAACCGACTCAAAATCAACATCATTTCTATTTGTTTTTCAATCACGAAAGAAAATTTATTAGAATCATCATCTTTCTATTTGTTCTTCAAGCGTGGGGACAAATTTATCAAATCATTACCAAAATCAAGTCAATCTATCTTTGATGTTCTTCAAAAGCATACAATCGGTTGTCTAATATAGCATCATCATCAAGCAAGCATCCAATCCATTTCAAAAATTTAAAATCGGCCAAAATTCATGGATGCGCTAAAACAGTTCATCAATGCGCTAAATCATCAATGCACTACTTTATCCTTGGATGTGCTAAACTAGAGGTTAAATGCGCTAATTCATCAATGCACTAATCTATCAAGTCAATGTGGTAATCTACCTAGTGTATGCGCTATTCTAGTCTATGCGCTATTTGAGCATCGTATGCGTTATTCTGTCAATCTTATGTGACATTCTAGTCAATGCGCTAATCTATTCGCCTATGCACTAAAATAGTTCTTCAATGCACCATGTTGGATGTGCTAATCTAACTATCCTATGCATTATTCTAAAGCTCATATGCGCTAAAGTAAAAACGTATGCGCTAAAACAATAAATTCAAAAATCAAAAAATCAAAAAAATCATAAAAAATTCGAACAAAAATCACAAAGGAGGATCAAACAATCTTACCAAAGGTCCATACGTTGTTGGTCTCTGATGATGTTGGTCTCACTCGAATCGGTGGCGCTCGTAATGTATCGACATCTCAAAAATATCTCTCAAAGATCTGAAAACAACAAAAGACTAATGTTCAAATGACAATGACTTTTCACCTTTTCCACCTTTTAAGGGGGTAAGAAAAGGAGGTTATTTTTATTTTTACTATCCATTGCGCTATTTCGAAAGATAAATCAATAATTTCTCTCCAAAACTCATTTCAATTCTTTCAATCATCATCATCATCATTTAAATCACGCGATTTATCTCTCGAGGGGGCATACAACATCATCAGTTAATTTTTTGAAATCAAGGGAAAATTTTCGTTATCTGAAAATCCTTTGAAGCAATGTGTAAAACACATCACTTCAAAGAGGGGCAAAATGTATACACCTAAAAAATTTCACGGTTAATCAAACCTGTTAATTTATTAAATATGAATTATTTAATTAATATTCTTCTAAACTCATCTATATATAAATTTATTTATTTACATTGTTCACTTTCTAAATTCTTCTAATTTAATTAAATAAATAAGTTTATTTAATTATTACCATTTTCATATTCCTCTTAATTAATTAAATAAATTTCATAATTTATTTATATTGATTATCATAAGTTTAAATTTTAAATTTAAATAATATTTCTTCACATTTAATTAAATATTTCTAATATTTAATCAAGCACTTTCTAATTCTTCACCTCACATTCAATTAAATATTTTAAATATTTAATTACTTTCCTTTTTCATCTCTCACATATAATTAAATATTAATTATTTAATTATGGAAGCTTCTAAATTCATTGCCACATGTAATTAAATAAATTTATTTATTTAATTAGGGAATTATCCTGAACTTTCAACCAATTTTCATAAATGAAGTGACAAATGACATTTTTTTTCCATTTTTGAATGAGGATGGCTTTGTGGGTTGAAAAAATTCTTCCACTTTCCTCTCAACTTCACAATCTCTCACCGTTCATCTTAACAGGCTTGAATTTCAACCATTGATCTCTGCCAACTAGATTCTTGCCTCCAAAAATCTATAAACACAACCCTCTAGTAAGTATATTTCATCCTAGATTTCATGCACAGTTACTATAGTTGCATTTAAATCAACCTTTTAAGCATTTCAAGTTCATAGCATTTCAATTTTTTAACTTCATAATTTAAATTATTTAGAAAATAAACATGCATGTTGCATAAATCTCATTCTCCTAAGTTGTCATTCCAACAAGTTGCTACTTATACCAACTGAGAGCCAGTAACTTGCATTGAATCCTTGGAGATAGAGGACAATGAAACACATTTGAAGGAGCTGCTATTACTTAGAGTTTGTTTTATCTTTTTAATTAGTTTCCTTATATCTAATGTTTCATTGGTGTGTTAGTTTACCTTATTAATTATTCCACATATTCTCACACACAAAGAGAGCTATTCAAGCCTTAAATAATAATAAGTATCCCAAGGCTTATGGCCTCCCAATAGAATTTAATAACCAAAACATTGAGTGGAATAGTGAGTATCTCCTCATATTGTATATAGAAGTTGATATTAAGGGATGCTTGGGAAAGAAAATTTATAAAGGAATCATTAAGTAGCTACGCAAAGATGGTGATAAAACTCTCTAAAAAAATTGGAGATTGATTACACTATTGAATGTGTCATATAAAATTCTAGCTAAGACCTTGGCCAATAGGTTGGTGAATATTATTCCAAAGTTCATAAGTATTAGGAAGACTAGCTTTATAAAGGGGAAGATATATGTTGGAAAATTTGATCATGAGGTGGGAGGCTATGAATTGGGACATGTCTAACTAATAGGTGTGAACCCCTAAACTTGTAAATGCACAAGAACAAAAAACAAAGTCATATTGTTAGATCAAATGCAAACAAGCATGAGAGATTCCCCATGAAATCCATCTATTAAAACTCAAACTAGAAAAATGAAGAACACAATACAAAAAAAATGTAAATTCTAATTAAGCCAATAAACTTATGATCCCATGGGGGAATTGGTGCCAATTGAATGTTGAAATTGGCCCTTTCCCAACTTCTAAGTTGAAATGTGAGTGATTGTAGATTGATCAAATCTCTCCAAAGAGATTTGAGCATGACCTAGCTATGAATTGTGAGAAATGGTGAATGATTGAGTAGCAATGGGAAAAATTAGTTCTCAATTGGAGAGAGTAACTTTGCATGAAAAATGTGGATGAAAAATGAGGAGAGAAAACTCCACTTTATAGATTTCAATTTGAAAGAATGAAAGATATTTGAACAATGTGGGATCATTCGACATCCAATGGCCAAGTGCCACTTGTCAAGATGTGAATGGTTGAAGAATGAGCACATTTTGGCCAAAGTGCCAATAAATGCAATTAGTTTGAATTTTGAATTTGTGAAATGACTTGTTAAGGAGGGAAGGGAAATGAAGTTAATGTCACTTGGCTCAAGAAAAATGACATGTAAGAGGCCTTAAATGCCTTGTTGGAAGGACCAAGACCTCTTGGCCTTTTTGAATTCAAATGAGGGAATAGTCCCTTTTTATGCCATGTGAGGAAAAATAGAGAATTAAATAAATCAAAGTAATTGATTTATTGTGCAAGTTGCATTCTCTAGAGGATTTTAGTGATAGGGATCAACTTAATCAAGGTTTTGATTAATTTAACACAAGATTAGATGATTTGACTATTTTGACTCAAATAATTTAAATCAGAATTGAGAGGAAATGTCTAGTTAAATAAATGATTTGATTTATTTAACTAAGGAGGAATATGTTAGATTAAATCAAATAAGGTTTAACTCATTTAATTTAATATGAGGACTTTATAAATTTTAATTAAATAAAATCATAAGGTTGACTAAATTAAATTGATTAATTTAATCACTGGAGGTAAAAGACTCGATTAGTTGAATAATGATTCATCACATTAAGAGACAGAATATGATGAAATGCTGAAGGTGTGATTCCAGAGGAAATGATGTTAGTAAATCAAGAGCAAGTGTGCCAAACCAAAAGTGTACATTTTCCATGTCTACATTTTGCCCCTCTTTGAAGCAATGTACTTGTATTGATTTATAGAATAAACTGTTGTGATTAAAGTTCAAAATTTTACTAGTTTTTTTGAGATGCCCCACTGCTGCCCCAGCTGAAGGATATTGCTGGATACTGCCCCCTCGAGAGATCAAATGAAAATTTTAATTTTTTTTGGATGATCTTGCGAAAAAAGTGGATAAGGTGTGAAACAGCCTCAGGATGCCCCAGATCATCAAAAATGTGTTTATAATGCCAAAACAGTGCAGAATGGCCCCTTGATTGGATGAAAATGGGATCGAGAGAACAAAACCCTAGTTGGAAGATCAAATTAGGTCAAAAAACCCTAATTTTTAGGCTTAAATAGACCCTGAGGGGTCACTTTCAATGCATTTGCAATCTTAACCCTCTAAAAATTTTACACCTTGAGCTCTGAGTTCTGAACCAGATGGCACAATAGTAGCTTCCTACACACGTGTCAGAGTGGGTACAATTGCATCAGCAACTAGTCGCCGTAGAACCCGTGGTATGTACCCCTATCCTTCTTTCAAATTTCTCGTTATTTGTGCATTTAATAGGGCTTAGGTTGGGTCAAATTAGTGTGGCGTTATATAGCACCGCAGAAATTGCTAAGTTGGGGCTGCACGGTCTTATATAGAACCGCCTATGCATAGAGCGTTGCACAATGTAGTTTAACAATTTAGGGTTTCAGCCCCAAACCCTGTTGCATGCACAAGTAGCGTCGCGCGATGCAATTTGTCCAGAGGGTGCACCAAAGTCAACCGCGCGATGCAGTTTGGAACATTACAAACTACAACGCTTTTGATAATAGCACCACTTTTGTTATTTCAAAAGTGAAACCTGATATGGGTAATAACTTTTCTTTAGGGAAACTGATGCGGTACCTTTCCTTGCGCATGAGAGTCATTGTGTACTTCATTCGAGGGAGCACCGGTGACCGATACTTGAGAGATTATAGGGTATGCACGTATATCTCCAAGAGAAGCTTGGGATTCTTGGGTTATGGCACGTTGCATATCCCCCTCCTGTTCAGACACATTTGGGTATGATGACTGCCCTAGTTGAGCGATGGCACAACGAGACATCGTCCTTTCATATTCCTACTGGTGAGGCCACTATTACCCTCAAGGATGTCTGGCACATCTTCTGATTACCCATTCATGGAGCTCAAGTGATTTATGATCTGGAGGAGGGTAGGGATTCCTGCTTTGATGTTATGGGTATTATTGAGCTTGTCTTTTGTGACGGTCAGATAGACTTGAAGCAATACCGGGGTACGACTCCTACCTATAGGTTGATTGTGGTTGCTATTATTTCTGGTCTTGTAGCTCTTGATCAGTGTGGTCGATACTTTAGTCCAGGTTGGGCATTGGCATGGCAGCGAATGTGCATTTATCGAGAGTGTTTTCCTGGGGGCCAGTATTGCTGGCCTCTTTATTCAGAGACTTGCACAAGTTCACTTACTTGGATGGTCAGGCTCTAGGGGCCAGAGTGAATCTTCTACATATTTTGGCATGGGAGCAGATCTTAATGCTTCACCTAGTTGTGACACCCATTGTATTAGATATTGACAATCCCACTGTGTGGTGCTATGGTGGGGCATACATTCATTTTACCCATATGGGTAAGGACGGTGTGCCCTACTGGTGGAAAATTTTGGATGAGATGACAATGTTTATATGGAGGCCATGGATGGGCATTGGTCCATGGATGGATGACGTTCAACAACTTTTCTTCACCCGCCAGGACAAATTTATGCAGGGCCGTGAGCACATTATGGTAGAGCAGTACCTTCCTAATAGGGTGGCTAGATAGTTCGATGAGATGTAGGACAAGCTTGATGACCAACACATGATGATCTTCATCCGTACCTCGAGGGAGATAGCATGGAGGAAGCCCATTCCAGCAGCCAAGGTAGTGTCCTCATTTAGATAGTTAGTAGCCCAACCATGGCCTTATGATCAGGGACTAGCAGATGCAGGGGCCACTTCAACATACGGGGCATGGTTCCGACCTCCATTGAGGTTGATAGTTCCCGAGGCAGTAATCCCATGTCGGAGGGCCAGGGGCAGGGCAGCAGGTTGAGGTTGAGGACAGGGGGAGGCAAAACTCCTCCTCATCAAACACCCCTGAGAGACTAGATACCACAACAACAACCAGTAGTACAGCCAATGGCATAGGATGATCAGCCCCAAGTTGTCCGACAACAACAGCTAATAGTACAGCAAGATCATTGGGACCTACTGATTCAGTAGCTGCAGAGTTAGGTACAGGTACTTACAATGGAGAGGGATCAGACATGGCAGTAGGTTTCCGTAGTTATGGCCAAGAGAGATTAGGCCCAATATCAGAGGGGTTAGGAAATTGGCTAGAGGAGACAGCTGAAGAGCGCAATTTCCACATCCTGGGGCCGATCAGTTAATATTTGGGAGTACAGAGAGGTTGTCAAGGAGGCCGAGTACTATCGGAAGCACTATCGGTAGGTAGTTCTAGCAGCATGCAGAGTGCTAGACTTCTCCTAGCAGATAGGGAGGCGGCCATCAGAGGATCATGGTGATAGGCAGGTGGAGGAGGGCAGTAGCCAACAGGGCTAGCCCCTTTTGATCATGGGCAATTTTGCACCTTTGATTTATGGGCTATATTGTTGCCCCTATTGTACCATGTATTCGATGTATACTTGATCCAATTTGTATCATAACCATGTATTTTTGATGATATATATGAGATGGTTCGCCCTTTTATGAGATGTTTTGCTTTTGCAAGTGTATGATATGCAATTTTATTATGATGCTATGAGATGTTCCTATTTCGTATTTTTATGTAATATGATGCATGTTTCTAATGGATGCATTTATTTTTGTATATTTTTCATGCTTTTAACGATGATCTTATGGATGTAATGTATGTTAATGATGGTGTAATGATATGCTAATGGTAATGTATGTAATTGATTATGTATGATGTAATGCTTTCTTAAGATGCTTAGAATAACAGATTTATATTATTCCCTTAAGATAATGATATGATGCAATATGCTAATGATCATGTGGATGCAGAGTGTATGCATTGGCGATGGTTTGATTACTGTCATGATACCATTGTTAGTGTGGAAGGAAGATAGAAGAATTAATGAGTTAGTTAAGATGATGATTTTTCTTTTCAGGAGCTAGAATTTTCAAAGGGTCAATTATGTTATGTTTGATAATACACATAGGTACGATGCATCAAGGTATAAAGGACTAGGATGGCATTGTCCCCCACTGCGATGGACTTTGACTTGAAGATCAGATAGGAGTATTCTTGTTCATACTTAACACACATGCTTCATTCAGGATGTAGTTCAAACATTCTAAGCATCTTGGGCGAAAACATAGAAAAGCAAGGCTTCCCATGTGGTCAACAAGATATCTAAAACATCCTCTCTACAAACCAAACAAAACATATATGACTAAGTCATTTTACAAGGGTATCCTACAAGTGCAACAGATAAAAAGATAATGATCATTGCCCCCATTCCTTTCTCTCTAAACCTGATTTTGTTTAGGCATCCTCGAGAGGTCCTCGGAATGAGCGCAAAATAAAATAAGTCTAAACAAGACCAAGATAAAGTAAACAAACAAGCTAATGTTCTTCATACCGCTAGCCAAGACTAAACTACTATGGGGTACTTGATGCTTATGTCCATCATGTGAAGGATTCATCCTAGGACATGTAGTGATTGGGGTTTTGGTGGGACTGATTGGATGATAAGCTATTGATACTCTGAGTTGATCAACTTGCTTGCTTACTGACCTAGACTTGAGACTTTGATGATTAGGTGTTCACTTTGGATCCTGCTAGACTTGCTTCTGATTGAATCACCAAAGGGTGAAAGCGATGATTGATTTTATTATGAGTGATGATAATCATGGGTGAAAGCGAGATGAGATGGATGCACCATTTTGGATTTTCAAATGTTTTGAGGCTTTTTTTGAGATGTTTTACAAATGTTTTTGGTATTTTCAAGATTTATGATGAAGAGACTAACTTAAAGACCTATCCTAGGGGTCTCGGGACCTGATCCATAGATTAGCCTTGCCTACGTTATACACGCAGAGACCACGTAGTTCGACTAACGACAGACTCGATGAAAAGATGGATGGGAAAACGGATTTGCCAATGCGACGGACGCCTAAAGGACTAACCTAAATGTAAACCAGATGGGCAAGCGGATTGCCAAATGTGACAGACACCTAAAGGACTGACCTAAATGTCTCTGGGGATGATCAAAGATCAACCTTGCCTACGTTCAAGCTCAAAGATGACGTAGTTCGACGAGGTGAAAAACTGACAAGACTCAATGATGAACTTTTGAAGACTTTCTAATATTTCAATGTTTTTGGGTTTTTTGATGAATTTTTGAATGTTTTTGGATTTTTGATGAGTTTGGGAAGAGCACAAAAGATATGCACAACTCTGATCCCCTGCCAATTTCAAGGACATGCCCCCAGTATTTAAGCAATAGACTACTTGGATAAAGGCATGAAAAACTATCCTTAGGAATGTGCCAAGTAGTACTATGGTGGAATATGATATGGTCACCAGCTCAAGCTATGGTATAGATGCGAGCGGATGGGTGGATGGAGGATTAATGAAATGCGATGGAATGGATGAGTGAGTCATGCAGATCTTGGCAGATGGGGAGCGCTTTATTTACACTTGATGCCTGTTTACCAGGTTTTCACCAAGGTACTTGTCCAAAGCGCCACCGAAGTGGTTTTCACTAGAGGACGATTTTTTTCTTTTTTTTTTCAATCCTTTTTGATTTTTTTGGATTTTGATCTTTTGATTTTTGATTTTTTTTGTTGTCACCAAGACGCCTGTTTGCCAAGTTTTCATCAAGGTAACCATTTTTTCAGGACGTTTTATGATATTTTTTTTTGTATTTTTTTGGTTTTATACCTTGCAAGATTTAGGCATAGAACTTTTTGAGATGAGAGCTGTTCAGAGGCTCCTGCAAGGGCTCGCCTTTTGGTGTTGACAACTGATATGCTCCTGATTTGTAGCTTGCAGTGATGATGAAGGGTCCCAACCAGTTGGGCTCAAACTTTCCTTTTCTATCCGGGTTTGGCATATTATTTTGATTCTATTTTAGCACAAGGTCACCGACTTGGAAGGTGCGTTGCTTGATTTTCTTGTTGTAACTGTGTTTCAGGTGATTTTGATAGACCTGTAGATGATTGAGGGCGTCCATACACCATTCATCTAGTAACTCTAGCTCATTCAGTCTTGTAACCCTATATTCCTCATCTGTGATGAGGTTTTGCAATGATATCCTTAGTGATGGAAGCTCAATCTCGATAGGGAGGATGGCTTCTGATCCGTAGACTAGGGAGAATGGGGTGGCACCCATTGGCATGCAGATGTTGGTGCGGTAGGCCCATAAGGTGAGATTCAGTTGGAGATGCTAGTTACGACCAGAGTCATTGACTGCTTTCTTGAGGATTTTCAGAATGGTTTTATTAGTAGCTTCTGCTTGGCCATTTCCTTGTGGGTAATATGGAGTGGAAAAGCAATGTTGGATTTTGAATTTTTCACACAAGTCACAGACATCCTGATTCTTGAAAGGTGTCCCATTATCAGAGATGATGGATTAAGGGATGCCATACAGACAAATGAGGTAATTCAGGATGAACTTGGATATTTTTTTTCCGGTGATGTAGGTCATGGGAATTGCTTCAACCCACTTTGTGAAATAGTTTGTGGCAGTGATAATGAGCTTATGGCCGTTAGATGAGGTGGGTGAAATTTTACCTATGAGATCAAGGCCCCATTGAGAAAAGGGCCAAGGTGTAACAATAGGATGTAATTCTTGAGCAGGTGGACGAATGAGGTATCCATGTTGTTGGAACTATAGACACTTTCTGACAAAGTCATGTGCTTCTATTTCCATTGTCAGCCAGTAGTACCCGGTTCTTAGTAAATTCTTGGCCAGGGTCATACCACTTGAAATGCGAACCGCACATGCCGTTATGTACCTCAGTTAGAGTAGTCAGGGCTTCCTCAGGTTTTAATCAATGTAATAGGGTTCCATCAATGCTTCTATGGAAGAGGGTTTCCCCTAGGATGACAAAATGTAAGGCTCTCTTGACAAAGGTTCGCTTGAGGTTCGAGGTAATGTCGGCTGGGAGGATTCATAATCTCAGGAAGATGTAAATGTCATGATACCAAAGATCATTGGGACCAATGAGTTCACATGCATATTTTGACTCTAGTACCTTGAATGTGGGTACGAGAAGCTGCTCTATCAAGAATTCATGTTTCGAGACATTACAAGGGATATCTAGCAAGGATCCAATCATTGCCATGGCATCTACTGCTCTATTGTTTGCCCTCGGTATCTGCTCAAAGGTGATGTCAATAAATGATTCTTTGAGGCTTTCCACTAGTTTATTGTATGATGTGAGCTTATCATCCTTAGTTTGGTATTCATCATTGACTTGGTTAATGATAAGCTACGAGTCCCCATAGACCTTTAATGTCATGATTTGCCACTGTGCCACAATTTTGAGACCTATGGTTAAAGCTTCATACTTTGCGATGTTGTTGGTATAGGGGAATGCCAATTTGTAAGATCTTGGTATGCAATCCCCCTGTGGGGTGATGAAGAACACACCAGATCCTGATCCATGTTGTGTGGGAATCATCGAAGTATAGTTTCCAGTGATCAACTATGTCGAGATTGAAGATGGACTCATCTAGAAATTTTGATATGAGCGGGTTCTCTGTGTAGATGGGAGCTTCTGCCAACTAGTCTGCAATGACTTGTCCTTTGATTTCCTTTCACTCCACATATTCAATGTCATATTTTGACAGTATCATGACCCATTTTTCCATCCTCCCTGTGAGCATAGCTTTTGACAGTAGATATTTTAAAGGATCTATCTTGGCAATAAGCTTGATCTTATGTGCTAGCATGTAGTGTCAGAATTTTTGTGAAGCAAATACTACTGCCAGGAAATCCTTCTCAATGAATGTGTAATTCAACTCATGGCCAACCATTGTCCTACTAATGTAATAGATATCCCTTTCAGTTCCATTCTCATCGTGTTGAGTGAAAAGAGCGCCTAGGGCTATTGTTGTTGCTGAGATGTATAATATCAATGGTTTTCCTGTAATGGGTGGCATCAATACAGGTGGTGTGAGTAGGTATTCTTTAATTTTTCTAAATGCTTGTTCACATTTTTCATCCCACTTGTATGCTACTCCCTTGTGGAGTAGATGTGAATAGGCAATTTTTTTGTCCGCCAACTGTGCTATGAATCTCCGGATGGACTGGAGTTTGCCTCGTAATCCTCTGAGTTGTTTTAGAGTTATTGGTGCTTCCATATCAAGGATTGTTTTAACCTTTACGGGATCCATTTCTATCCCTCTCATTGAGACTATGTAGCCCAAAAGTTTTCCAAATTATACCCCAAAGCCACATTTCTTTGGGTTGAGCCTGACCTTGTATTTTTCCAATATGTCAAAGATGTCGCTTATGGTTGATATGTGGTTCTGCCTCTTCTTTGATTTAGCCAATATGTCATCCACATAATCTTCCATTGTTTTATGGATCATTTCATGGAAGATTAGTGTCATGAATCCCTGATATGTAGCCCCTACATTCTTTAGCCCAAATGGCATCACATTCCAGCAATAAGTGCCCCAAGGACATGTGAATGTTGTCTTATGCTGGTCTTCTTTTGCAATCATTATCTGGTTATACCCTGAGAAGCCATCCATCAGTGATAGCATCTCATGTCCGACTGTCATGTCCACTATCATATCGATGTTAGGTAGTGGAAAATCATCCTTAGGACATGCCTTGTTAAGGTCTCGAAAGTCAGTGCAGATGCGGATGCCCCCATTTGGTTTTGAGACTGGTATAAGGTTGGATACCCATTCTGGATAGTCGATTGGGTAGATGAAGCTAACGTCTAAGAGTTTCTACAATTCTACCTTTACTAGCAAAGTTATTTGTGGGTGCATCTTTCTTAACTTTTGTCTAACTGGCTTTGCTCTAGGGTAAACAACCAAATGATGAGCCACCACTTCCGGATCAAGACCCGACATGTTGACATAGGTCCATGCAAAATTTACCTTCCTTTCCTTTCGAAATGCCACCAATAGTTCTTGTTCTTCTATTAGTAGTGATTCGACATAGAAGGTGATTTGCAATGTTGCCTCTATTCCCAAGTTGACAAGATTACATTGTTCTGCCAGGACTGCTAATTTTTCTTGATGCAGTGCAGTAGAGGGGAGATTGAATCCTTCATCCTCTGGCACCTCAGAGAGGTTTTCACTATTGGATACGTCCTTTATTTTTTTTGTTCTTTGGTTAGAGAGTGCCACAGAGTGGTTTTCACTCAATAACTCTGAGTTTATGCTCGATATTTTCCCTTTGAGATTGAAGGACTCAATCATCTCCCCGTAATATGTTCGAGTGTCTAGAGTGATGTCAAAACTTGCCATGTGATCCCCACATGGAACTATGTCTCTTAGTCCCATGAATTCTAAGAGAGCCTCATCATTTTCGAATGAGTCTAGAATTGGCGGTCCTCGTTGGTCATGATCGATGAGTTGAGTGTACACTAAGGTGATTTGGTGGGTTTGTTGGTTTGGCTCAGTGGGTGAGGTACTAATTATTAGCATGAAAGCATTCTCAAAAGACCTAGGGCGGTCTGCTATGGTATCTTCATTGTCACTGCTAGTGCAGACATCAGTTACGTCAAAAGTGAAATTATCAATGGGCCGACCTGTGGACACGAGTAATTGGAGGGCGACTGTCGATGACTGAGGGGAGGTCTTGACTGCTCTACTAGGGGTACCTCTACCATGTACGGTTATACTCAGAGGAGTACATCCAAGGCTAAGGTTTCTCATTCTTCTTTCTACAATGATGGGTTCTAGTCGTCCATCATTGTTCCTTCCAAGGCTTTCATTCCTGTTATAGCCCATACCAAGCATTATTTGCAACCCTCTATTAGTTTCATCCATGTGTAGGGTGGTAGTGGGCTCTGCATCATGATATAGCATGCTTGAAATGTCTTCCTCATCCATATTTTCCCGACTGAGATCCCCCAATGGTGGAATCCAGAAGGGTCTACCCTAACAATGTGGACAAGTGTTTTAGTTGGCTGAGGTTGTCCATGCGACCTAAGAGATTGTGGTAACTCTCCTACAACAAATGCATTCTTTTTCATTCTGTAGTCTCCACATCCATTGTCCTAGATTATGAGTTTGATTTCAGATATGCTAGGGATGGCGGGTGTCTCTATCGCAGAAGTGCAGGCGAGGTTAGTTGGGTCTATGTATGTAGTGGATGGCCCTTCATCATTTTTTGGTACTTGGGGGATTTTTAAAACTTGGCCTCCAAGTTTTTGTTGTAGGTGAATGGTTTGGGATCCGCATGTATAGTGACCTCCTCATTCTGGTACAAGAATTTTATGCATTGATGATATGTTGAGGCTAGTGCTTTCATTTCGTGGATCCATGGGCGACCAAGGAGGATGTTATATGGTAAGTCGAGGTCGAGGACCTGACAGGTAGTCTCCATGGTTGCTAGTCCGACTTGGATGGGGATCTTAATAGTGCCTTGAGACACTCTTTCCTGACCATCATATTCCCTTATTGTAATGCTCTTGTTCTTGTTAATGGAATCCTCGGCGAATCCCAAGTTCTTTATAAGTATAAGAGAAACAATATTAAGGCTCTCACCTCTGTCCACCAGGACCCTCTTAACTTTCTTTTTATCGACTAGCACTTGAAGATGAAGTGCACGGTTATGAGATGGTTGTGGGGGGAAGTCTTGGTTAGAGAAAGTAAGGAGATTAGGCGTGATGATATTTCCAACCATAGCCTGAAACTGATATGTGTCAAGGGTGGTGGAGATGGTGGACGCTAATAATGCTTCATCAAGAATCTTACTATGGGTAGCGGAAATTTTAACAACTCCATGATGGAGATGTGTGTGGGAGTTCTTTTCAACTGGTCAATGACATTATAGTCATAGGGGATGACCTTTGTGTTTGAAGTGGGGGTCTTAGATGGTTCCCCTATAATGGTGACCTTCCTGCCACGTGTGGTGACTCCATAATTAGTGTTGGCTCCTTTGACGTTAATTACTGTGACAAATTCATCGACGCATCCAACTATCTCCGCATATACTAGGTTAGCACTAGCATACTTTTTCTTTCCTTTATTACTCCCTTGGCCATTTCCTTGATTATGATTTGGCATCAGGTTTGTGTATATCTTTAGGTCTTGGTTACCAGCTGGCTGCTCAACATTGATGATTTTATCCTTGATGAGGTCTTGGACGATGTTTTTCAGTCTCATGCAATTTGCAGTTGTATGCCCTTTGATCTTTTGAAAGTCAAAAAGGAGGTTCTCATTATACCATGGTGGTTTGGTAATGGGCTCTGCGTATTGCTCAGAGCTAGAGACTTTGATTAGGTTTTCCTTGACCTTCTTCATTATAGACTCGATGGATTCCCCAAGAGTCATGAACTTTCTCTTGGGAGGATATTTTCCTCTAGCAGGTGGTCCTCCTTGATTGTTCAAAATTTTGATTTGATTGCTAGGTAGTGGTTGTTGTTATGCTACTACTACATTAGTTTGCACATTATTGTGATTATGGTTATGTGGTTGATGATGGGTCTAGATGTTCTGCTTAGGGGCATTGATGACCACTTTAGCATCGACTATGCCATCGTTTTTGATATTTTTGTTCCTCAACCATGTTCGAGGTTTATCGTTATAATTGTTGGACGAGCAGTTATCCTATGGTGGAGTGAATGTCGATGCGCCTCCTCATGTAGTAAGGGTTCTCTCGATGTTGAGCGCCTTTGGGATCAGTTGATCGTATGATGTGATGCATTGCATTTTTAAGTAGAACGCCAAGTTTTCATCTAAATTGGATATGATTGTGCAAACTTGTTGTTCTTCTAGCATGGTCCACTTGCTTTGATTGGCCTTCGATCACCATCTTTGCAAGAAGGATGCGAATAGCTCTCCTTTTCTTTGTTTGAGCATTGATAGTTCTTCCAAACTAACATCTGCACCTATGTTGAAGGCATCATTTTTAAGGAATGCTTCCACAATTTCTTGGAATTTTTTGATGCCTATGGGTAGGTGAGAAAACCATTCAATGGTAGGACTAGTCAGGCTTTGAGGGAAAATTCGCATTAGATATGTGTCATCGTATGCAACCTCCATGCAATGCACCTGAAATTCCCTGATGTGATTTTTCAGGGTTTCCCGTCCCATTATACTTGTCAAATTTGGGGATTTCAAATCCCTTTGGAAACGGTACCACTGTGAGCTCTCTGTCGAATGGATAGGGACAAAATTTTCCCAGTGTTCTGGTTATTTCCCTGATTGGAGGTCCAACACTTGCTGCGAGAGAAGTTTGATTTGTGTTGCGACATCGTTGTGTGGATCGGGAGGTGGGATGAATGTGTTTTGAGGTGTTTAGTGTGTTTGATTGGTGGGAGGAGTACTGGTGGGAGTTTGTTGCAAGATTTTTGTGCATTTGAGGTCTGTTGGTATGCCTGCATTTGTGTCAACAACGCTTGTTGTTGATCATGTTGTTGTTGTTCCAACAAAGCTTGTTGTTGATCCATCTATTGTTTTTCCCATAAAGTCTACTGTTGGCCTAGTTGTTGTTGCACCAATAAAGCTTGTTGTTGGTTGAGCTATTATTGCACCAACAGAGCTTGTTGTTGGTTGAGTTGTTGTTGTCCCAACAAAGCTTGTTGTTTAGCTTGTTGTTGTGCCTAAAAGTCTTGTACGGCTTGTTGGTATGCTTGCCAATGGATTGCTTGCAGTTGTGCTTGGTATTGCGCTTGCACTTTTTGAGCCTAGTGTTGGGCCTGGGCTTGAGCTTGTGCTTGTTGGGCTGCTTGAGCCGCTTGTGCAGTTTGTGCGGCTTGCTGGACTTAGGTAGCTTGTTGTGTTGCTAGCTGGTTTTGTTTTAGTACCCTCTGGTGATTATCTTTTTGGATAGCTTGGATTATGGTGACAAATGAATTCACCCTGTTAGCTTTTGGTGGGATTGGAGGTGGATTGGGAATGATGCCAACCATTGTGACAGGTGGGTTGGTAGTGTTGGTGGTCAGAATTTGGGTTGGTGGTGGTGTGGTTGAGATGCTCGATCTTTGAGAAGGAATGTTTTGGTTTATTTGAGGACCGATTGATGTGTTGACCATGGTGGTTTGAGGGACTATCACTTGTTGTTGTGATACTACCAACAAAAGGAGAGGACTCGACGTGATGCTTTGATTTCCCTGATTTGCAAAACTGGTGAGGGGTAGGGGGGAAGCCCCAACCCTAGAGGTGATACATATGGGAGTGGTAATAGAGGGAGTGATGATATGCTCCCCTAGAAATAAAACGGGTCAGTGATTCCTACTGTCCCAAAAAAACCTCCTTCTCCTTGCGATAAAGAAGTTTGTATGTCCAATGGATAGGTCGGGGTTGCACGAAAAGAGGATGATTCCACATGATTATGAAAGGTGAGTGGGATGTATGGATGTGATGGATTAATCAGAATAGAGTTTTCCGGTGTGGTACTGATACTTCCTTCTTTGTTGTTTACAAGGCGATGTCATTGTAACTCGCAAAATATTGCACTTCCCTTGTTTACAATTGGTGAAGCTGGTGTGATTGCTGGTATGGTTTGCAGCATTTCTTGAGTGATAATTGGGGTTGACATTGGAGATGTGTTTACAAGAGGTATCTCAAGGTCAGAAGGAATCATGATCCCTCCTTTCGTTAACGTGCGCAAGTACTTAAACATGCCATTGATAATTTTATGATTCTCTAGATTTTGAACCATTTCTAGCATTTCTGATTGTGTCATCCCCATGTCCTCATTTGTGATGTCCTCTTCATAGCTTTCCTCTTGAGGATTTTGTGATGGTAGAGAAAAGCTATTTTGGGGATTGCTTGATCCCGCAAGGTCTACTTCAGTAGTTACTTGACCCAAGTCACTGGAAATTGATATTTCATTGATGTTTTCCATGTTCTTGTGTTGTGATCTTGTTTGGACCATAAAAATAGGGATCGTTTGATCTTAATCTTTAGGCCCAAAAGAGAACAACTAGGGAATTCCAAAGATCAAATGGAGGTGGTGGTGATAACGAGATAAATGAATGAGGTGAATGAATGAAATTTTTGAAGAACTTTTTAGGATTTTATGCTAAACTTTAGGGCTTGGATTGATTGTGAGGGTTTGACTAGGTGTATTAACTCAAACAAGATTGTGGTGAAGTTTGTAAAACCCTAGGAAGTTGTGTTATCCTAGGGAAAAATCGCACCGGAGAATGGATCGGCTAAGTGTGTTAAGCCACCCAAAGTGATCATGAACTAGTAAACCTCAGGAAGTTGTGTTATCCTAAAGGTAAATTTTTTCAAGGGATGAGACTATTTGACTAGTTTTGTTAAGTCAAAATAGAGTGATGCTGATTTAGCCTTTTAAGTTCAGCATGAATGATTTTCCAAAGTTTCTCAAAAAGTTTGTTGATGGAGTGAGATTTGATGGAGAGATGAAGAATTTTATCCTAGACCTTGACCTAGACATGACTCTTCTTTACAAGACCTCGGTATTGAAGAACATGCTATACCTCCTATGGGAGGAAATAAAACCTGTCAAAAAGCTCATGATTTTGTTGATAGTAAAATGCATACAACTCAGGATTGTTTCTTGAATATTTTTTGTAAAAGTTGTAAACCAACCTTTCTCTAAATTCAAAAAGTCTCTCAAGACACTCCTCACGAGCTTTCAGACTAAGCTTTCATGTGTTTTAGAAAACACATGTGTAATCCAATTTTTCTTTTATCTTTTCTTAGTGAATTCTTTTTACCAAAGCACTTGCTTAATCATGTTTCAAATTGTATGTCTAATGCCCCACTCTCTTTTTCATCCCACAAGGTTCATTATGCGGAAATCAAGGAAATTAAGGCAAACTTTTCCTAGGTTTACCTTAGTGAAAACAAATGGTGATAAAATCCGAGCACTTAGAAACCTCTAGGGATGTGATCCCTAGGGAAAGCAAAAGTACTAGAATTTGTCAAGGATATTCGTTTCCTCCAAGGGGTTTGAAATTTGAAGCTCTTTGTGGATGTTTGTTTTCAAATTTTTTGAGGACAAGCAATGTATTCATCTTCAAGCACTTTTTATAACCCTAGGATGATGAGACAATATTTTGTTGGGTTCCCACTTGAACAAATCCAGTTGCGCATATTTTGTGTGGATGGCTAAATGCTTGACCACAATGGCTCCCCTCCATGACACACACTTCTCGAGTTAGTTAAGCATTAGTACCCATGAATCTCCCATGGCATACTTTCCATCTCTACAACAAAACCACATTTATAACGTGGGGTGACTTCAAAGGACATGACCTTTTGCACCAACAAAATAGATAAGGATTTGGCCTATTCTAAACAAAGGGTTTTAATTTGGGCATTCTATTTGTGGGGGACTATCCAGTACGGCGAGAGACCATTGCTTCCCTTCTCGTCGGAATAATCCTCATGATTCTTGAACTTTCCTCAAGAATTCACACTTATATACCGATTGGAAGTTGCTTGGCTTTAGCGTGTTCCCGGTTGGGTCGTTCCCTTGGGTGATTACTTTTTCCCACAAGGCAGGCCCACTAAGATAAATAATATAAAGCTTAACATATCCTGTAGTTCAATCAACCTTTGTTGAAAAACAAAGGGAGAACACTTGCAATATACTATGCTCACACTCGCATGTTTTGTTCAATTGTTAGGTACCCAAATTGAAATGTGGAGGCAATCTTTTATGCAACTTAGTGTCACCAAAAGATTTTTGATTCTCAAGATCACCGTGAAGTGCAAGAGAAGTGCATACGCCTTTTTAAATGACCCTACTTTGCAAAAATGATTACAAGGCACAAAAAACACATGTTCATTTTAAATCCCTCAAAGCAATAATGAGTTCTTTTTAAGCACCGAAGGAAATGTGAGATTGCCTTGTTCAATTGTTAACCTTTAAACAAAATATAGTATGTTGTTCCTAAGGTTCCTTTTAGCCATTTTTGCAACTTTTTGAAAAGAAATTTGATTGTTCCTTTTAAACCCAAAAGAAGTTTAGTGTTTCTTAGGCAAATGAAATTAACAAATTTCTCTTAAACAAGAATCTAAAATCCTTAAAGAGTGTTGAACAACACTTTAGTGTTTAAAAAAAGTTTGTGTATGATGAGCATGATTTCATGATGAAATTCTTCCTTTGATTTTTACTTTGCTCCAACTTGCAAAATGATAGAAAACTAGAGAGCAAAAAGACAACAAACAAAGTCAAGAGTTAGAAAATCCAAAATTCAAAAAGCACATGCCCAATTTCAGACCTAACTTTTTTTTTCGTGGTGTAGTTTGTAAAAGTGGTGCAGTTTGGACAAAAATCAGTGCTATATAACACCTCACGTTTTACTGTGAGCGGCACTCTGTAGGCAGAGAGACCGTAAAAGCAGTGCAATATGGTCAAGCAACATAGTTTGTGAAGTGGCCAGGTTTGAAATTTTAAATTTTTTTGAGGCGGGAATAGAGCGGCTCAGTTAGGGAATTTTGCATGGTTCAATATAGCATCGCTTCTCTAAAAGTGGTACAGTATGGTGTTGCACCTTTGGAGGCGGCGCAATATAGCGTCGTGGAACTGAAAGCGGTGCAATTTTTCTATGACCTGCAAAAAGAAAAAAAAAACACTGAATAAAAAAAAAAACGTGATTAAAACTCGAGGCCATCCTCCTTCTAGCGCCAAAATGTGAACCCCTAAACCTACAAATGCACAAGAACAACAAACAAATTCATATTTTTAGATCAAATGCAAACAAGCATGAGAGATTCCCCATGAAATCCATCTATTAAAACTCAAAATAGGAAAATGAAGAACACAATACAAAAAGCATGTGAATCCTAATTAAGCCAATAAACTTATGATCCCATGGGGGAATTGGTGCCAATTGAATGTTGAAATTTTCCCTTTCCCAACTCTTAAGTTGAAATGTGAGTGATTGTAGATTGATCAAATCTCTCCAAAGAGATTCGAGTATGACCTAGCTATGAATTGTGAGAAATGGTGAATGCTTGAGTAGCAATGGGCAAAATTAGTTCTCAATTGGAGAGAGTAACTTTTCATGAAAAATGTGGATGAGAAATGAGGAGAGAAAACTCCACTTTATAGATTTCAATTTGGAAGAATGAAAGAGATTTGAGCAATGTGGGATCATTCAACATCCAATGGCCAAGTGCCACTTGTCAAGATGTGAATGGTCGAGGAATGAGCATATTTTGGCCAAAGTGCCAATAAATGCAATTAGTTTGAATTTTGAATTTGTGAAATGAATTGTTAAGGAGGGAAGGGAAATGAAGTTAATGTCACTTGGCTCAAGGAAAATGACATGTAAGAGGCCTTAAATGCCTTGTTGGAAGGACCAAGTCCTCTTGGCCTTTTTGAATTCAAATGAGGGAATATTCCCTTTTTATGCCATGTGAGGGAAAATAGAGAATTAAATAAATCAAAGTAATTGATTTATTGTGCAAGTTGCATTCTCTAGAGGATTTTAGTGATAGGGATTAACTTAATCAAGGTTTTGATTAATTTAATGCAAGATTAGAAGATTTGACTATTTTGACTCAAAATAATTTAAATCAGAATTGAGAGGAAATGTCTAGTTAAATAAATGATTTGATTTATTTAACTAAGGAGGAATATGTTAGATTAAATCAAATAAGGTTTAATTCATTTAATTTAATATGATGACTTTAGAAATTTTAATTAAATAAAATGATTTATTTAATTAAATAAAATCATAAGGTTGACTAAATTAAATTGATTAATTTAATCATTAGAGGTAAAAGACTCGATTAGTTGAATAATGATTCATCACATTACGAGATAGAATATGATGAAATGTTGAAGGTGTGATTCTTGAGGAAATGATGTTAGTAAATCAAGATCAAGTGTGCCAAACTGAAAGTGTACATTTTCCATGTCTACAACAGGTATCTATGCTTCGACTAGATTTTGAAAAGGCATATGATAGAGTGGAGTAGGATTTCTTCTCGTAGCTTTGGAATCGTTTGGTTTCCCTAACAACTTCTACAAATAGGTTAGAGTTCTCATGAATGATGTTAATGCTCAAATCAAAATCAATGGGTCCTTAGAAAAAGAATTTCAATTGGAAATATCAATACCAAACAATGAGTAACTCCCCTAAGAGTTAGAGGTATATCCATACCAAACAATGAGTAACTCCTAAATTTAAAATCTATTGATGACATCCCTTGTGCTTATGCAAGGATGTTCTACAAAAATCTTGGCATCCAAGGGCATCAAGTGCTTTAAAGATATCCTAAGAAATGGGGTGATCAAACCTTGGGAAACCCTCTATCAGGTGTTTGACATAACCCCTTCTAATTGGAGAACATACTCCATGATTAAGAATGCTTGTAATGATCTACACCTGCCTAAAAATGCAATAATAATAAAGATAGTTTCACACATTCAAATGGGAAGATGACTCACCGATTTATAAGATTAATTCAAAAGTCATTTATAACTCCCTAATTAACTCTAATTCAATGTTCAACTCTCTAAACCGTGATTGGAATATTTATTTATCTTACAAGAACTAAAAAAATGTGTTTATTAATAATTGGTCTAGCTATGTAGAGCTAAAAAAAGCTTGATTTAGGTGGTTATTGATTTTGAAAATATTTCCCTACAAATACAACCATACTAACATTGATTTGTGCAACTTTTGAAGAAAACCAAAAACAACTAAACATATTTTCTTTGAATTTCTATATGCAAAAGAGGTGTGGAATTTATTTTTCTTTGAGTTTGATGGTTAGAAAGGCAATATTAAATGCGATGAAATATTGTTTGATACAATAGATGGATTGAATAATGAATGCAATTTATTTTTAATAATTCTCACTAGTGAAAAATTATGGAAATTATGGATTATAGGAATGGGGAAAATATGAAAGGGGTTAAGAATATTCTTATTGAGTTTTACAAAGAACTCACTTTCACAAAATTGTTGTGCATATAACCTTAACTTTGGAAATTTCAAAGTGAAAATTTCTCAATTTTTGAAAGATAGTACAACTCTAATGAATACAAGGGAGAGCATGTATGGACATATGTGGGATTTTTACAAAGACCCTAACATCCCATTTCTAAATGCGATGGTAGAGCTACAAAAATGTTACAACCAAGGGATTGAGGAAAGAGAGGAAGGAGAAATATCATGCAATATTTCATGTAAATAATCCTTCAAACTTGGGCATTGAATTTGTTCGATCAAATGAAGACCTATTAGTTAACTACCCTCCTATAGGTAGGCCAAAGTAGGAAGAGTTTGAAGGAAGAAGAGAAGAATGAGGATTTCAAATAGATGTGCTACTATAGATATTTTTGTTCCAATCTCTATTTTTGGTTATAAGCAAGTGTAACTGTCAATATTATAACATCACACTTTTGATGCCATAACACCGTTACTAAGTATGATTTATAAAATACAATAGCTATCACATGACAATTGATATTGCATATTGTAATATTGTAAAAGTGTTTTTCCTGAAATTTAATACAAAAAAGGCTAACTAGAAAGTGTTACATAAAGGTGAAAAAAAATCGATTAACTTAGTTTTTCTTTTTTATGCATGTGTTTTATACATGTGTGCACATAAGTCAAAAAATATAGTAGCATGTATGTACCTCCTATAATATGCACCATTTATAAAGGCATAGGTTAATGAATGGGTTGCACTCGTAGCCTTAATATTGCATAATAAGAGGAAAAAACAATAAATAATCAAGAAAATTTTAAAGAATTTGAGCATAAATTTAATTTGAGATACTTTAGTCAAAATAAGTTAAGATTATATTCTCAATAAATTGATATTGAAATTTGGTTCATCCCAAAGAATATTTTTCACCTTTCCATAAAATGTGTTTGCAAAAAAAAGTACTAACTAATTTGAAGAAGGTGAACATAAACTGATCTTTCATGTCTTGGGAGTTGCATAATGTAGCAAGCAATAACGCATACCCCATTCAAACTTTAAGTAGTGGGAACCTTCCCCACAATAAAACTTCAAAGGTGAATATGAAACCATAAGTTTATGTTAGATCTTACTTCATTTGACTAGTACCATGTAATCTAAATTTGTTAATAGATGGAAATAAAAACAATAAATAATGTGTTTATTTATTTTTACGATTATTTTCAAAAAACCACAATCAAATTTTGGAAATACATGTTCAATATTGTAGTTGTGCCATGCTATTGACCAAACTTTTTCTTTTTTTCAACTAACTAAAATTCTTAAAGATACACGAGAAAACATAAGTAACAAATTGTAGTTATAGGAAAAATAGAAAGAATTTTTTTATAAATATAAAAATATTAGAGAGTGCCTTTAATTTTTTTTCCTGCATAATTTTTGAAGCGAAACATATATAAATCTTAAATATTAGCAATTCTTAGAAATATTTCAATTTTCATTGTTCAATGAATGCTAATATGAGTGTTGTAATCGCTAAAGTCCAAGGGCCATATTTTTTGAAGCTTTTTTTTTTAATAGCTCACCTACACCAAATATATGTTTTTTACATTTTGCATACATATTCACAAGGCCATGCACAATCATATGTGACAAAATCTAGTTCTATGATTATGCTTTGAGATTTTTCATTATTGTATGCAACCAATTCTACAAAGAATAATTTAACACTATTATTGCGTCCCTTTTATTGTTGAGATATTTTTCAATATTGTATTCTTCTATTTTTAAAGGACTTGGAACCCTAAGAATATGTCATACCCCACTTCATTTGAACAAATTAGTATCTATTAGTAAATTGAAATGAAAACATTAGAATTAGAATTTAATTTTTTCGCATAATCTAATCTATGACTCACAATAACCATAATAAAACTTTGAAAATATTTGTTTGATATTGTAACTACATCATTCCATTGATTTGATTTTTTCATTATTTTTAACTTATTGAAAATTCGGAATCCTTTGAACAAAAAACGGACATCCAATTACATTTAAGAAAAAATAGTAAATTTTTTTAATAAATACAACATTATAGAACACCTTTATGTTTTTAAGCTTGCATGGTTTTTTTCAATCTTTGCAAAACATTCTGAAGCTATTTCGATTTGCACGATTTTCAATAATCTCTAATATAAAAACATAAAACCTGCCCTATAGGATGGGACTAATAATACATTGGACTTAAGGTTAAAATTAAGTTGAATTTACTTTAATCTTTTCTCACACAAGTAAAGGTAGGATCCAAAACTTATAGAATTTTTCTAGGTTATCCATAAGAAAAAGAGACGATAACGATCAAGGAATAAATTATCTATTTCCGTAATACCTCTTTTCTCCTCACAATCTAGATCTTTTCTCTATCACTTGAAAGAATTAATTCGAATCTAAAGTTAAAAGTTATATTCCATTCCCTTCCACTAAAACACCTTTATGAACTAATATTCCTTGTCTCACCCCTATATAAACACCACCAAACCTCAAACCACAAACACAACACACTGAATCATTTGTGTTGTTCATTGCTTTGTGCATCTTATTTTCTAAGCCATAAGCAACTATGGCATCCTGCCAGCAACAAAAGTTGCGTGCTCCTCCCCCTCCCCTTCGCGAGCCATAAAACAACAAAAACACTTCCACTTTTTGAGCTTTTTGTGGACCCAACTTCTTGCATCAACCCCACGCTATGGAAATACCTCTTACTTATCAATTGATGAGATAAAGTAGATCTATAATGAATGGTTCATAAGGCATAACACTTGTTGAAGGTTTTACAAAATGGGGTTACAAGCTAAGTGGGCTTAACATTGGCGAAAAATCTACGGCTAAGCACACTTGATCTTGAGTAGTACTAGGATGGGTGACCTCTTAGGAAGGCCCAATCCTCTACCCCTGTGAGCAACACTTAGATGCAATGAGTGCTAAATGGACCATCCATTATCATGAGAGATGGGATCTTGTGGACCACTATTCATGAAACATGGGTCAATGAGTTTGACTCATAAAACTACACGATTGAATCAATATAGCAATATTAAAATTTGAAACACTCTGGAAATACCTCTTACTTATCAATTGATAAGCTAAAGGGGCTCTATAATGAATGGTTCATAAGGAACAATACTTGTTGAAGGTTTTTCAAAATGGGTTGCGAGCTAACTAGGCTTAACCTTGGGGAAAACTTCATGGTTAAGCATGCTTGAGATAGAGTAGTACTAGGATGGGTGACCTTCCAGAAAGGCCTAGAAGTCCCAGTGCTCCTCCCTTGAGAGCATCACCTAGATGCAATGAGTGCTAAGTGGACCATCCATTATCATTAGAGGTGGGTTCTTGTGAACCACTACTCATGAAACATGGGTCAATGCGTTTGACTCGTAAAACTACACAGTTGAATCCTAATAGCAATATCATGATTTGATATGATGTGGAAATACCTCTTACTTATCAATTGATGAGCTAAAGGGGTTCTATAATGAATGTTTCATAAGGAACAACACTTGCTAAAGGTTTTCGGGTATTTGATGGATCAGGATTAAAAAAAAAAATGAATTTGATGAAGCTTTGACCAAGTTAAGGTGGTTAGACATACGAGTTTTTATATTTTTAAAAATTTGTAATAAAAAATTCATAATTAATTATTTACTTGGAAAAAAATTACAAACAAATATGCATCACATTGGGACATGAGTCCCCTACTTATATCTAAAATATTATTAAAAATAATTATCATTTTATTGTGGTTAGGGTGGTCAGACAAACAACTACTTCTTATTTTTTCTCTGAAATTTAAGTACTACTGCATTGAAATTTCAAAATTTCACCAAATAGATTTTAAAAATAAATAAATAAATCTAGTAGTTTAGAAACTACATTCAATTTTCTACATATTCTATTCTTACATTATTTTGAAACAATATAGATAACTTATTCAAATTTTTACGTCAAGTTGCCTAACTCTGATTTTTTGAATTTTATTGCAACTTAAGGGCCTATTTTTTCCATGATGATCCTACACATACCTTTTCCAAATGGGGTTTCAATCTAAGTGGGATTAACCTTGGGGGAAATTTTGTGGTTAAGTGCTCTTGACCTAGAGTAGTACTAAGATTGGTGACCTTTGGGGAAGGCCCAGTGCTCCACCCCTATGAGCATCACCTAGATGCAATGAGTGCTAAGTAGACCATCCATTATCATGAGAGATGGGTTCTTGTGAACCATTACTCATGAAACATGGGTCAATGAGTTTGAATCGTAAAACTACATGGTTGAATCTTGGTAGCAATATCACAAAGACAATTTATTCAAATAAAATTCCCTTTTTCTAAGGGATGAAGACTGCAATAATGTAGTTTTTACTCTCGAGGAGATTGATCAATGGATGATACAAGATATATCTCTGAAAGAGAGATGGGAACAAAATGTTAAAAGATATAAAGTAACCTACTAGACTATTTTAAAAAATAAGGCCATGGACATCAGGTAGGAGGAACTAAAGTTGAATCAATAGTTGTTGAAAGTGGAAGGTTATTGTCAAAATGACCTAACATCACACTTTTTGATGAACTATCCCTTGTTAGGGATTCCCTAAGGAAAATACAAATAAAAAGGCCCTAGGTCTTAGGGTTAGATCCAAGATAAATTGGCTTAAAAATGGGGACAAAGGAAAAAAAAATGTTCTTTAATATGCTCAAAAGTAATGAAGCAAAATAAATTAATGAAAAAATCTGGCTTGAGTATGTTGCCATCCTTGATCAGGAACAAATCAAGGAGGATTTCTTAATATTTTATAAGAATTTTTTCTCCATAGATGGAAACAATAAGTAAAATTCTAATGCAAGGGAACTATGTAAGAAAATAATCCCCAAGAAGCTCACTAAGAAGCATGTTTGTACTCTTGACACATAAATTGTAAAAGATAATAGAGAGAGTTATTCAAGCCTTAAATAATGATAAGTCTCTTAAGGTTGATAACCTCCCAATGGAATTTTATAAGAAAACAATTGAGTAGATCAATGAGGATTTCTTCTACTTGTATAGAGAAGATGATATTAAGGGATGCTTGGGAAAATAAATTAACAAAGGAATCATTAAGTTGCTACCTAAATATGGTGATAAAAATCTGCTAAAAATTGGAAACCAATTACACTGTTGAATGTGTCATATTAAATTCTAGCTAAGGCCCTGGTCAATAGGTTGGTGAATATTCTTCCAATGTTCATAAGTATTATGAACACTAGCTTTATAAAGGGTAGATGTATACTCAAAAATTTAATCACCAGCTAGGAGGCTATGAATTGGGATAACATGTTTGACCAATAGGTAGCTATGCTTCTACTAGAATTTGAAAAGGCATATGATAAAGTGGAGTGGTATTTTTACTCCTTTCTTTGGAAGCCTTTGGATTCCCTAACAGTTTCAACAAATAGGTTAGAGTTCTCATGAATGATGTTAATTCTCAAATCAAAATTAATGGGTCCTTAACAAAAGAATTACAATTAGAAAGATCAATCAGGAAGGGGTACCCTCTTGCCCCAACCCTTTTTTAATTGTTGTTGATGCAATACTATATCTTCTAAGAGAATTCTCTGCTTCCCCCAAAGTCAAAGGTATATCCATACCAAACAATGACGAGCTCCTAAATCTATAAGTTGTTGATGGCATCACTATGTTTTTAAGTCACGGAGGAAAATATGGAATCATTGTTAAAGAATATATAAATATCTATTGTCTAGCATTTGGAGCTAAGATCTCTAGTTCCAAGTCTATCATAGTAGGATGGCATAACTCTTGTCTAGAATGGATGGAGAAGTTTGGGTTTCAGTGGGGTGGTCCTTCTTTGTGGGTGATATACCTAGGTATCCCATTTGATGTAAGCCTGTGTTTGAAGGAAATTTGGTAGTTGATAAAATATAAGATTGAAAAAAAGTTAAATAAATGAGACAAAAAATATCTTCACTTGCTAGGAGGATGCAAGTCTACCAAAGAAATATTTCATCATATAATATGTATTGTTCCTTAGTATGACTCTTCTATAGTTATTAAGTAAATGAGATCTAAAAAAGAATTAGGAAACTCTTTTGATGAGATGGAAAAGGAAAAATGAAGTAGCATTCAGTAAATTGGGGATGGTGTTGTTTGTTCAAATCTAATGGTGGGTTGGGGTTGAAGGAATTAAAAATATATGAATTTCCCTGGTTGCTAAGTTAATAATCAACTCTATACAATGGGATGAACCTTGGAAGGTTCTAATAAGAAATAACATATAGATGGCTATACCAAAACATGCAATATAATGGAAATCTATTCCCTTCAGTGACCTTGAGGTTGGTAATTTTCCAATAGCCACTATAAGATCAATGGTGTTCAAAATCCTATGGAAGGATTGAGAATCTATTAATTATAAAATATGTAATAAAGGTATAATTGATAATAACAATTTTATTCTTGAAAAGAGATCCATATGGTGGAATGTCTGGCATAAGGAAAATCCCCTTGTACTTATGCAAGGATGTTCTACAAAAATTTGGGCATCCAAGACCATCAATTTATTTAAAGATATCCTAAGAAATGGGGTGATCAAACCTTGGGACACCCTTTGTTAGGAGTTTGGCGTTCCCCCTTCTAATTGGAGAACATACTCCATGATTAAGAGTGCTTTTAATGATCTACACCTGCCTAAAAAATTTAATAATAATAAAGATAGTTTCACACATTCAAATGGGAAGATGAATAAAAAATTTATAATATTAACTCAAAATTCATTTATAACTCCCTAACTAACTCTAATTCAATGTCTGGCTCTCTAAATTGTGCTTGGAAAATTTCTTTATCTTATAATAATTGTAAAATTTTATTTATTAATAACTGGTCTAGTTGTGAAGATCCAAAAAGTATTTCTTTAAGTGGTTATTTATTTTGAAAACGTTTCCCTACAAATACAACCATACTAACATTGATCTATGTAGCTTTTGCAGAAAACTAGAAACAACTTTAACATATTTTCTCTGAATATCTATATGCAAAAGAGGTGTGGAATTTATTTTGCTTTGATTTTGATGGTTGAAAAGGAAATATTAAATGAGATGAAATCTTGTTTGGTATAGTAGATGGATTGAATAATGAATGAAATTTATTTTGGCTAATTCTCACTAATGCAAAATTATGGCAAGTATGGATTGGAGGAATGAGGAAAATATGTAAGGGGTTGAAAGAATGCTTACTAATTTTTACAAAGAACTCACTTTTCAAAAAAAAATTGTGTACCTTAACTTTGGAAATTTAAAATTTTAAGTTTCTCAAATTTTTGATAGATAGTACAACTCTAATGGACACAAAGGAAAGTATGTATGGACATACACGAGCCTTAAACAAAAACACTAGCATCCCACTGCTAAATGGAATGGAAAAGCTACTAAAATGTTACAACCAAGGGATGGAGGAAAGAGTTGGGAAGGATAAACACCATGCAAGATTTCATATAAATAATTCTTTAGGGTTAGGCGTTTAAGCTATTTGATCAAATAAAGACCTATCAGTTAACTACCCTCCTCTAGGTAGACCAGATTAGAAAGAGTTTGAAGAAAGTAGAGAAAAATGAGGATGTCAAATAGATGTGCTACTATAGATATTTTTTTCCAACCTCTATTTTTGGTTATAAACAAATGTAACTATCAATATTATAACATCATACTTTTGATCCCATAAGACTGTTACTAAGTATAATATATAAAATGCAATAACTATCACATGACAGTTGATACTACATAATTCAATATTGTAAAAGTGTCTTTCATGATATTTAATACAAAAAAAACTACCTAGAAAGTGTTGTATAAAGGTGAAAACAAATGGGTTGACTTAGTTTTTCTTGTTTATGCATGTTTACATACATGTGTACACATAAGTCAAATAATATGTTAGCATGTATGTACCTCCAATAAGATGCACCATTGATAAAGGAACGAGTTATTTTATGGGTTGCACAAGTAGCCTTAGTATTGCATAATAAGAGGGAAAAACAATAAATAATCAAGAAAAATTTAAAGAATTTGAGCATAAATTTAATTTGAGATACTTTATTCAAAATAAGTTAAGATTATATTCTCAATGAATTGATATTGAAATTTCCTCCATCCCAAATAGTATTTTTCAACTTTACATAAAATGTGTTTGCAAAAAAAGTACTAACTAACTTTTAGAAGGTGAATATAAACTCATATTTCATGTCTTGGGAGTTGCATAATGTAGCAAGCAATAACACATACCCCATACAAACCTTAAGTAGTGGGAAATTTCCCCACAATCAAACTTCAAAGGTGAATATGAAACCATATGTTTATGTAAAATCTAACTTCATTTGGCTAGTACTATGCACTCTACATTTGCTAATAGATAGAAATAAAAAATAAAAAATAATGTATTAATTTATTTTTACAATTATTTCCTAAAACCACAAGAAAATTTTAGAAATACATGTTTGATATTGTAGTTGTGCCATGCTATTGCTCAAACTTTTTCTTTGTTTTCAACTAACTAAAATATTAAAAGATACAAGAAAAAAATAAGTGACAAATCATAGTTCAAGAAAAAATATAAAGAAATTTTTTATAAATACAAAAATATTAGAGAGTGTCTTTACTTTTTTATCCTACATGTTTTTTGAAGAAAAACATATAAAAATCTTAAATATTAGCAAATCTTTGAAATATTTTGATTTTCATTGTTCAATGAATGCTAATATGAGTGTTGCAATTACTAAAGCCCAAGGGGCATATTTTTTGAAGTATTTTTTTGAATAGTTCACCTACACCAAATATATGTTTTTAAAAATATTGCATACATATTCACAAGACCACGTGCAATCATATGTGACAAAATCTAGTTCTATGATTATGCTTTGAGCTTTTGCATTATTGTATACAATTAATTCTACAAGGAATAATTGGACACTATTATTTCATCCCTTTTATTGCTGAGGAAATTGTCAATAGCTTTCATTACTTGTGTATGCTTTTATTTTTAAAGGACTTGGAACCCTAAGAATATGCCATACCCCACTTTATTTGAACAAATTAGTATCTTTGACTCACAATAACCATAATAAAACTTTGAAAATATTTGTTTGATATTGTAACTACATCATTCCATTGATCTGATTTTTTCATTATTTTTAACTTATTGAAAATTCAGAATCCTCTGAACAAAGAACGGACATCCAATTACATTTGAGAAAAAAAAAGTAAAGAAAATTTAATAGATACAACATTACAGAACGCCTTTATCTTTTTAAAGCCTGCATGGTTTTTTTCAATCTTCACAAAACTTTCTGAAACTATTTCAATTTGTACAATTTTCAACAAACTCTAATATAATAACATAAAACCTGCCTTATTGGTCGAGACTAATAATACATTGGACTTAGCTTAAAATTAAGTTGAATTTACTTCAATCTTTTCTCACACAAATAAAAGTAGGAGCCAAAACTTATAGAATTTTTCTATTCTATCCATAAGAAAAAGAGATAATAAAGACCAGGGAATAAATGATCTGTTTCTGTACGACCACCCTTCTCCCCATAAATCACTTGAAAGAATTAATTCCAATCTAAAGTTAGAAGTTATATTCCATTCCCTTCCACTGACACACCTTTATGAACTAATATTCCTTTTCTCGCCCCTATATTTATCCACCAAATCTCAAACCACAAACATAACACATTCACTCATTTGTATTGTTCATTGCTTGGTGCATCTTGTTTTCTAAGCTATAAGCAACTATGGCATCCTGCCAGCAACAGAAGCTCCGTCCCCCTCCCCCTCCTCCTCCCCAGCCACATAAGCAGAATGTGGTGGTCAAATGGCATGGTAATCTGTTTCTGGGTACCAAAGATGGTAGTGTAAAGCTTGTTGAGTCATTTGAGGTATATATACATTGTCAATACCACAATAATGTTTTATTGGAATTTATGTGTATAAGTTGATATGTATTTAAAAGTTTTACTTTGACTGTGTTTGTATGTAAAGCAATGGGAGAAAGTTGAAGATAAAGTTGATTCAGTTCAAATTTTTCTGCTAGTGAAGAAGGGCAAGGGAAATGAGGGGGACAAGGCCCTTGCTCGTCGCGGTGCAGGTGAGGAGGTATATATATATATATATTTTTTTTGAGAAATTGTCTTTCAGAGAGTAAAGTTGTTGTACTCTTTGAATCGACCGTACAAATTTTGATTTCCTGGTACATTTCTAAGTTTAGAAGATTTTTATTAGTTTTCTAAGTAATTTTCTTTTACCTTCAAAGTGACAGGTTAATATCTATAATGAACATGAGTTTTTTTTACAGTCCATAAAATTAAGGTTTAAAATGTGGTTGTTTGCCGGCAGGTTTATTTGGAGGAGTATAATGAACATGAGCCATTTATAGCTCATAACCCGCATATGCTCTGGAGTCATGCAATCAAAGACCATTATGAGTTTAAACACATATGTACGCCACGTAACATTAACGATGAGAATATGATTACCCTCAATTTGGATGTAGAAAAAAGTTGTGAGAGCACTAAAGTTGTGGCGAACGCGCCGAATGACCAGAAAAGTCAGCTCTGGAAAATCTCTCCAGTCTGCACCTGATATGTAAAGTATATAGATATATATATATATATTCTATAAGTGTGTTATCTTGATATATACTTACTCTGTAACTTTTAAGTGTGGAGATCAGGAGTATATGTCTGATCTTATAAATAAAGTAGTTCTATAGTTTATAGTATATGTTTTTAATTCTCTGTTACTGTTTGTGGCTGGCTTTGTATTTTAGATAGAAATTAAACATTTTGATTCATAGTATGATCTTTTATTAATTAAAACTTAGCATCAAAGAATATTCTTTTCAGATAGGGAATGTTTTTTTATAATTTATATTTGGAAGTAGTAAAATTAATATTTAATAAAAGTTTAATCAAAATAAATTGTAAGTTAAATAGTAGGATTTGAAATAAGAAATTGAATGAAATTGTGAAATAATGTTAACAAGTTAATATTTTAAATGTAAAATTAATTATTTTTAGAGTGGAGTTTTTATATAGAAATTTATAATGGAAGGTTTGACTAAAAAAATCTATTGATATGTATCTTGACATGTTAATAAAGTGAACCTACAACCAATAAACTCTTTCTCAATTCACAATGATAGTACCATGAGTTGTTCAAGTAAATGACAATTTGTCGACTCACAAGGAACTTACATAATCAACCTTGCTATACTTATAACCTAAATTCACAAATTTAAGTTGATTCATGTGAAATTGAATCCTTTTTATATTCATAATTGGACATTCCATTTCATATTCTCATAAAATCCATGACATTTACTTCCCATGGATCTCCTATGCCTAAATGTACTCTATTATTTTTTCTTAAAAAAACTATAAAAGTTAGGGTTAAGAGATTGTTTTTAAAAGAAGCTTGCTATTTAAGAGGCCCCTCACATTTCTCCTTTTCACAAGACTAATTTCTTTTATTCAAGTCCAATTTACATATCCATTAGTATTTCTATATACATCAACATAGCAAGTAGTCAATGCATAACTTTGACAAACACTAAAAGATAGTTATTCATGCAGGACCAATCAATAACTGACATGTACTTAATAAAACCCTTCTTGCATATATATTATGAGTAACCCCTTGATTAATTTAAACATAAACCATTCAATAGTTGCATTCCAATAAAAGAAACCTCGGTATCAAATCCAAGTAATCATCAAAATATGTGTAAAGGATACTAAAATACATAATTGAATCTAAGAAAAGATAAAAAATCCAATAACATAATTTTCGTCAATATCAAATAAATATTTTTATAATATATGTACATAATTTATGTGTCAACTATTCATAAAACAAGTCCACTAAAATAGAAATGGAAAAACCAAATGATATTATAACTCTAACGTCTAAGTCCTAGATCTTAAATCTAATTATCCAGCTACTCGTATGATTTATGTCAAATCATCCTTACTCACCATCAATTGCTAACACATAGCATTCAATATTCATTATTTTACTATATATTTACCATATATAGATTTGCCATCAAATCCAAGTGATCAACATGGTCAATGATGTTGACCCAGGCTAATCTAATACCTAATGGGTATGGTTCAAGTATGAATCCATATAGATAAGGAAAAACATCAAGCCACATGAGATTTCCGAGGATGTCCTTTTTTCCATGACTCATAATTATCCTTTTACAAGATGACAATAGAAGGATCAACGAGAAAACCTATATACATCTTCAAATAAAGAAATAGAGACCAATGACCTCAATACATGTATAGTAGATCAAATGAATTCATCTCATAGAAATAGATCATTCCACGTGCCAAGATGTCCAAGTAATTGAGAAGAATATGAAATCACAAAAAACTAAATAAAATTTACATAAAGTATATTATAGAAAAAGTGTATAAATAAACCTAAAGAGATTTGAAATACCTTTTCAACACCATAAGAATCATGGAAATTGGAGATCTAGGTGAAATTTTTTGAACTTAATAGCCAAAAATGATTGTCTAACTTCAACAAAGGATAATTTCTACTAGCAAAAAAATATAATGATGAGACCTATACCAATAGAAACTATGTAAAACCAAGTTTTTACCAATATCTTGTCTACCTAATTTTGGTCCATCGTATGCCCAAGATATAGCCAAAAAGAAAAAAATATCTCTTTTATGGAAAATTAGGGCTTGGAGGTGGCTTGTTGTGGTGTTCCATATAGATAATTTCATTTTCATCTCTTGATGATGTCAATAGAAATATTCTCTAGGTGTAGGAATATTCCTTCCTTGTTTCATAATGGCTACTCAACTAGATTTTTTTTGTGCACTAATATATCCACTAATACTATGGAATATTCTTGAGAATGTGCTAACATGAAAGGGGATATTACCTATCAAACAATTTTCACCAAAATTATGAGAGTTATCAAAATATTTATAGCCATAAAAAATTCTTAGGTCTATTGGAATATGGTAGGGTAGCTAGGAAGTGGCTACCACTGGTGGCTAGGGGAACTATAAGTAATTAGGAAGATCGTTGGGATTTTGTAGGTACCAATTGATGTAAAATGACCAATGGATTTATAGAATTGTTATTTCAAAGGGCGGCCCCACTTGAGTATGGTATTTTAGATCAAACTATGTAGGTTATGTTGTACACTAGCACTCTTAACAAAAATCCCTTTTTCTTAATTTTGTAGATTGATAGAACTAAGAACTTAGGACTAAGCTATAGGTTACTATGACATTATACAACATGGTTGAAAATGGAGAAAGAAAAAAGGAGGAAAATTTATTTTGAGATGAAGGAGAATACATTTGAGGTGAGCTCTAGATGAAAACAAGGACTTCAAATAAAGATTTCATGTTTTGATATCCACCTAAATCCCACAACCTAGAGTTTATGGATTTTAATTATTACTCCAAGATACAAAATTAGGATGGAACCTTTGACCTAGAACCTTAGTTCCAATTTCTTGGTTCCATCCTGAGTCCATGACCTAGTGGAAGAGGAAACTATGGAAGGTCAAGAATAAGGACTGGGTAAGAACATAAACTATAAAATTACTAGGGCACAAAATGGATATTAAGGTTTGTAAAAAGATGAAATTGTATAGGGAAACATGCACCAAACACATAATGAAGAATGAGAAAAAAAGGGACAATGAAAAAATTAAGTTGAGATCTAGAAGGAAAAGATCAAGAAACCAACATTACAATACACACTCAATTAAAAGATGTAGAATTTTGTAGCTAAAGTATATTTGAACATGCTAATCCAACATAGCCAAGGCGTTTATGCAACAAATGATCATAAGGAGGAAAATTAAGATTATCAAAAGAACGAGAGAAAGAGAAAACAAAGGGTGGTAATATAAAATGGAGGTCAAACGTGTTATAAACCCATGAGAATGTTATATGTATGTTCTATAAATATGTAGGAGGGAAATTAGGTGGAGAAAATTCTAGGAGTTAGTTCATTGGAAGAAATTAAAACTTAGAACTAGGTTCCATGTTTTTCCCAAATCTTGAGGTCTAGTTAGAATTTATAGCATAAATAGGAGTCAGATAGAAAAGGGAATCAAGACATAGGAGGAACTTGGAACGTGAAAATAAATTCAAGGTTTCAAGAAAGTACCAAGGATTAGTTGGAAACCACATCACAAAAAAATAAATAGGAGTGTGTGAGTGGCAAGAATGGATAAATTGGAGGAACTTGGAATTAATTTCCAAGTTCTAAGAAATGCTTGTGGTCTAGTTGTAAATGACCACACAAAAACACAATGAGGAGTAGTAGTTTGGTTGTAGGAGAAATATGGAATTTGAAGTAAGTTCCAAGTTCCATATGGGGCAAATGACTTGAAATGACCCAAAAGGTTCTAGAGACTGTAAAAGCAACATAATTGATTATAAGGGTACAAATACCTAAGAAAAAAGACCTAGAAAGAGAGGAGGTTCATAACTAACCACCCAAAACTATAAAAACAAAAAAGGTAAAAAGTTAAAAAGAAAACACAAGGGTAGAAAATTAAACAAAAAAATTGGTGTGTATGCAAGGCATAATGGTTATATAATTTAAAAATTTGGCCTAGTAAATATCTCATTAGCTTAGAATATTTTTCAACATATATTGCAAGAAAATAATTGAAATGACACCTTACAACTTGGGTATTTAATGTTTATTTTTCCTTTGCATTTTCAACATCCTCTTGAAACCTACAAAATGAAAAAATTGAGCAAAAATGTGTATAATATTTTGCAACTATTGAGTGATGTAAAGATATTTCTATGTAAAAATTAATGATAAAGGGATGCATACACAACTTAGCATTTCAATAAATTATATTATGAATATATCAATATCATGTACAGGTGTAAATTGTTAAAGAATAAAAGGATCTAATTATGCTCAAATATTTCATTCTATTTTCTTACCTTCTAATAGAAAGAACTTGTAAAAAAATTGTAGACAACTATTGTTGGCTCATCGTTATTTAAGCTATAATTAGGGAATTACCGGATAATTTTTTCTACAATTGATCAAGAATAAATCTCCATTTATTAAATTAATTATCTAATTTGTATCACATTATTAAAAAAAATAAAAAATTAGTATTCCTTATTGTTTAGCCTATCCTATTCCTAACACTAATAATCTATTATCCCTCTTCTATAGTCTAATATTAGATAAATTATCCAAATATTTATTTATCTAGGTCTTTCATTCTCATACACAAAATTGAAAAAATTAAATATTTATTTAATTCTCTATTTTATCCTCTTTTCATAAAGTTAGCTATAACTAATTACTCTGCACATGCATATTCCTAAACCTTGATCATCACATTCAAACCTTACAAGATCTCCAAAAGTGACTTAGGCATGGGTCTTGGTTCACTTTACATGGGTCAAATATATTCCCATACCCCCAAGGTACCTCACGGTACCCTTTTAATCCTATCTACTCACCTCTCTTAAGGGAATCCCCAACCAGTGCTTTCTCTTGAAAATTCTACACATCCATGTGTACCAACAACATGGAGACACTTATCCTCTCCTCACCATCAAAATCATCTCTATCAATACGATCCCATAATCCCTTAGATCAATCTAAATCGTCAAAAATCTTATCCAAAAACCTATAAATTTGCCTCCACCCAAGCCATTGTCATCCTCATTCTTTGAAACATAATGTTATGCTATTATTAAGAGCATTCATATATCATCATCAACCATCTTAGATAACAACCACCATGACATGGTATATCAAGATTTAGTATTAGTGAGAATATTATATGTTTTCATCAATTTTTTGTCAATTCTTATGTTTTTCATAAAGGTGTAAATAAATGGGTTGACTTAGTTTGGATTGTTTATGCATTTTTACACATTTATGCACATAAGTCAAAAAATATGGTAAGCCATCTATACCTCCTACAAGATGAACTTGTTTATTGTATTTCCAACTAATTTATTAAATACTCAAAATAATAGCCATATCTAATAATCAATGACAATAAGATGTTGAAAAATGAACAAAGATCTAAAATCCTTCTACACTTCAAGCTCTAAAGACCTAGGTGGGTATCTCTATTAACAATATCACCAAATGATAAATCATTTTAATAAGATATTTCCTTAGTAGATTAATTCTAATATGTTATGACAAGGATTTATAGAATAATACATAGAAAATGGCTGAATTCCTTGTATATCTTTAGTTCCAAGCATGACAATACAAGATAATTAATAATAATTTGTTTTTGGAAACCCAGGGGTGTCCCCATGACTCAACCTAGTGCGTTCCCTTTACGGGGCGAGCTGAGGTGAGACTAGTCCCATGGGGATGCATAAATAGTGTACAAACCATGTGCATTGGGTAAGCTCGGGCCTCAGAGTCGAACCCAAAACCAGTGGGGAGCAAACCCACGGTCCAAGCCAACCCATGGTCCAAGCCAACTTTGCTACCTTGCGAGCTCATTAATAATAATTTTTTTACTTCTTAATATTTATCATATTAAAATGTGTTTTGAACATCAAATGAAATTGATTTCTCAACGTAAGTTCATATTCTTTACTGCAAAGTCAAATAGACATACACATATTCTCATCACATTAATTCAAATATATTTCAACGAGTAATATTTTATTCGATTGTAATAAAATATCCTATGAATAATAACCAAATGAAATTCTACTTATAAATCCCTGTGAAACACAACACCCCTTGTTTATTATAAAGATTATTTACTCTATTCCTTGAACATAAAATAATTTATAAGATACTTGGCACATAATTGTTTGAAAATTTTCAACAATCCTTTATAATATTATTCATAAGAGTGAATTGTATTATAATTTGAAGACAATTTAATTTTGAATGTTTGTATAATTTACAAATATTTCAATTGAAAATGGACATTGACACTTCATAGAATAACACTTTATAGACTATTCTTCTCTGACACTAAAACCTACACTTGATATATCTATACAAAGCCTATCACAAACTTATTAAGAACCCTTTAATGAGAAACAAGTCCCCTTAAATAGAAAAGGGGAACATTCAATCTCATGAACTAGTCACATGACTCATATGTCTCATATTTAATGTTTGAAACTTAAAATTCTATTACAATAGGATGGGAACAAAACTTGTTAGAAGAATAAATTACCTATCTAACTCACTTGAGAAGATGTTGAAGTCATCAAAAGATCAGAGCTTAATCTACAAGAACCATGGAAGCTATAAAGTAGGAATTGAATGTTAAGAACTTCTCCAAAATATTATGAAGGCCAAAAATGTCACTTTCCTCGTCATATATATGACTAGGATGTTGTCATTGTAACTTTATGAATGATTCAAATGCAACTCAATTAATATTCATTATATTTTTCCAACAAAAAAGATAGAATTCTCTCTGATGGCCATTCGAATGCTAGCAATTTAGAAATATTATATAAGTATGCATTATATCTAGTATCTAACATTTCTTTGGCATCCTTATTAAAACTATACAAGCTAAATTCCAACCCTATAAGTTAATCCATTATGATATTTAGGAATGAAGAATTAGGTTTGTCACTTGCATAAATGAATGAACATAAAAAGGGATGATTGTTCCAACTTCACATTTCCACTAGCTGAGTGGATTAATTATTTGATTTTCAACCATTTTTTTGTATATTCCACTTATCAATGTTTTCCAACCTTTTCAATTTACACTTGAGTTTGTATTCTAGATTTTATTAGTATGATGCAATTTTTCCTAGTAGATTAGTAACCTCATCCATACCCACAAGCCTTTCTAGGAAATTTGGGTCTAATTTGGAGCATTTATAGACCTATTGAATCGATAGAGCCCTAAGAGTCGACTTTCTTAAAATATATTTCAAGTTTCTTAATGCTATAATTATTTGGTATATGCATTTTTTAAATTTTTGTACCCCTCCCAAGTGTCATCAATTTTATTAAAAAAATTAGATAGCCTATGATCAATAGTGTCTTCTACCATGTCAATCACCCTCTTATTTATATCCATTATTACTTATTTTAGTTGCTCATCCAACTCCTTAATTTTTTAGGAGATAATATCCTTGTCCTAAATCAGTACATATCATGAGCTTGATATAGTGGTGACAATATTAGTATCAACAACATAAGGTGAAGGAATGAGTTATTGTATATTATTATATTCTTAAATTAAGGTTAGAATTTATAGGTTAAATTTTTTATAGTTAGCTTGCAAATTCTTAGTGTTAGCCTTACTGAACACAAAACTATTTATAGCAAGGGAAGCATATTGAAGAGAAGAGGTGTCAGGAAAATCTTTTGATAATCATGTTCTTAGTGAAGTATCTTATGTTCCCTGCTACATGTGGCTTTTTTATTGTTGGAGTCATGGATCAAATGACTAGAATTTCATACCTTAAGCTTAAACTAGAAGCACGAGAAGCTTTTTTTGCTTGTTCCTCTATAAGGAAGGCTTTCTCATCATGCTTTCAAATCATATCTAATTTTATTTTTTAAGGAATATACAATTTAAGGAGAAAGAGAAAAACACTATCCTATACTATATTTCTCCCCTCATCTAGATTAATGTTTTGAATTATGAAATCTACCTCTTGCATAATTTTTTTAGTTATTCCCTCCGTCTAGGATGTGCTTTCCTCTCATACGACCTTATTAAACTTTCTTTAGAATTATTCTCTTTTCAATACTATCAAAGAATCCTCGAATTATATAGATATGACAAATTGATCATCATACATCGATTGAGTGTATGCCAATGCTCTAATATTATTTGTCTCATTAGGTCTACCTCTGACATTAATGATTAATTTATCTTGAGGTTTATCCAAAATATGCACTCTTTTAGGTTATGCAATAATTTGATTTACCTTTTCTTCTCTAATTACCTGCCCAGTCTAAATCTACATAACCATGAATATTAAGGTAAATCCTATCTTTAGTCATATTACTATGATAACATTAGGAATAATTTGAGGTACCACATAAATATCTAAAGACTCTTGTAATTGCATCCCAATGAACTCTACCAGGATTAGGCATATATCTAGAAATAACTCCCACTACTTGGGAAATGTCTAGTCTAGTACCAACCATAGCATACATCAAACTTCCAACTACACTTTGGTAAGGCACTCTACTCATGTCTTCCATCTTTGATTGAGGTCTTGGGATAACTTTGTTCCAACTAAAACAAGAACACACAATGGCCTACAATACTGCATATCAAACATCTATAAAATTGAATTGGCATACTTAATTTGGCCAAGCCATAGTTTTCTATTCACTCTATCTCTTCTATTTTCCATCCCAAGAATGTGTATTGTTGCACTAAGATATTTCATTTCAAACTTAGTAACAAGTTGAGATTTCAGTTCTAAAATCATACCTTTCACTTTACCAATGAATAAAATATCATCAACATATAATGCAATAAATAGGAAATGATCACCATCAGTTTTATAATAAACACAACGATATAATTTAGAATGCTCAAATCCTAAAATCAACACATATGTATCAAATTTCAGCCAAAAAAATGTCTAACTTCTTCTCTATCCATGGACCTCGATTCAACTTTCTCAGGCATATAAGTAAATTGAGTCACATCTTCTTGTTTACTTTATTTTGGGTACAATGTAATAGAAGAAGGCTTAGTTTCTCTAAAAATAACACTTCTACTATGTATTACCTTTTGTGTAATAGGACCCCAAAGCTTGTATCCTTTCACATCATAACTGTATTTGATGAAGATACATTTCATAGCCTTGGTCTCCAACTTTGTTTTCTTCTCCTTTGGCACATGTGCATATGCCTCTCAACCAAAAACTCTAAGTTGTCTTAATGAAGGCTCGTGGCCCCGATCATGCCTTTGTAGGTGTCTTATCAATGGGTAAAAGCATAAAGATGTGTTGCACATTCAACCAACTTATCAACACAACTAAATTTAAGTATTTTTAACTAAAAATCAATTTTGGTCAAACATATGATCTAGTAAGATTCATTCTAGCTAAGTTAGATACTTCCACAACTTTTTTCAACTAAAATTGTTGGCTAAAAATATATGTAGCACCACTTTGAGTCTAATTTACTAAAAAAATAAAATTATTTGAAAAGCTTCAAGTTTCAATAATTACTACTAATGTAAATAATTTTTTTTTCAAAAATATAAAAAATACCTTTTTGTCGATCCATAAGTATAGTTTTCAAAAATATATTTATTTTAATAGTTTAATTATTATTTATATATATATTTTTAATTTTACTTAAAGTAGGTTATTAGCAAAAAAATATTAGGTGGATTACCATGCCAAGTAAAAATACTCAAACTTATTAAAAAATAAAAAAAATATGATGCAGTAGATAACAAAATCTATTTGAAGGGTATGTGCAGGTTCATGATGGGCCAAAAAGTTGCAATATGATGGGTATGTCGCTGACGACTTTTTTTTTTACCCAAAATTGATGAAACGAAAAGGGTTTTTAAAGGAGATTTTCAAATTTCCACCAATATAAATTATGCTTTACTTTGAATTTAATAAATAATTATTATTCATTTTCTATTTGAATTACGAATAAAGTCTTGATTTATAGGCTGATTGAAAAATATCTATAACTTTCAAATGGTATCACATTTTTTGAATCCAAAATGTGCATCGCATTCTATGCTTTGCATACTATAGGATTTAAAAAAATAAAATTGAATTTCATGAAGTTTTGACCAAGTTAAGGTGGTCAGACATACGCGTTTTTTATATTTTAAAAAAAATTTAATTAAAAAATCATAATTAATTATATACTTGGAAAAAAATTACAAAAAAATATGCATCACATTGAAACATGAGTCCTCTACTTATATCTAAAATATTATCATTTTATAGTGGTTATGGTGGTTAGACAGACACCTACTTCTTATTTTCCCCCTGAAATTTAAGTACTACTGCATTGAAATTTCAATTTTTTACCAAATAGATTTTTGTTTTTTTAAATAAACCTAGTAGTTTAGAAACTAAATTCAATTTTATACAGATTCTATTCTTACATATGTTTGAAATAATATAGATAACTTATTTAAATTTTTACGTCAAGTTTCCTAACTCTGATTTTTCTAAAAATTTTGCCACTTAAGGGCCTATTTTTTCCATGATGATCCTGCACATACCCTGAAGATGGTATATTTTTTTCCATTTTAGATAAACATTTAATATGAAAATTGATGTCCAATGGAAACAACTATTTTATGATTCACACACATTTTAATATTTATTTAAAAAAATATATTTATCAAAATTGGAAAAATATACCCATGCACTAAAATTTTAAGTTATAAATACAAACAAAAAAATTGAAAAAATAAAAAGTATAAAAAGTTTGACGTCTCTTGCAACTTCATTTTTCAGCATTTTATCAACAACTAAATTATAGTGTTAATTTATTAAAAACTAGTTTCAAATATTTTTTTATTTTTAAAAAAATATAAACATAAAATATACTAAAAACTACATATTTTACTAGTTTACATCATTTCAAAATTCAAAACATATATGCCACTTTTTAGTGATTCAAGTTTAAAAGTTGGATCATAGTTGGCCATTTCCTTTATAAAGTATGACATAGAATTGCGCTTTTACCCCAACAGGAGATGATGTAGGTGACCTATTAATTAGGTAACAAGTAGTGGAAGCAACTTTAGACCAAAACCTTTATTCTAGATCAACACCACTCAACATACTTCTAGCCTTCTCCATCGGTTTCCTGTTCATTCTTTCTACAACTCCATTCTACTGTGGAGAATACAAAGTTGTCTTTTGTATATGAATACCACAATCTTTACAAACTCAATCAAAATAATTAGAGAAAAATTCACCGCCATTATTAGTCCTTACACATTTTATTTTCTTTCTAGTCTGCAGCTCGACCATTGCTTTAAATTCTTTAAATTGACTGAAAATTTCAGATTTACTAAAAAGTATACCCATGTCCTTCTACTATAATCATCAATAAATGAAACATAATATGTGGATTTACCAATTGAATGAACATCTACATGACCAAACACATCGTAATGAATAAGATCCAATACACCATAAGATTTATGAGAACTCGAGTAAAACTGAACATGTTTTTGTTTTCCATAAATACAAAGCTCAAAGAAATCAAATTCAAGATTACAATCAGACAAACCTTCAACAAGGTTTTTATTGTTCAAGGTCCTTAGACCCTTTTCTCTAGTGTGGCCAAGTCTCTAGTGCCATAACATATTTTTATTTGTAGGTAACTTTGTCTCAGAATAAAGAGCACCCTTGGTACCCAAAAGCCATAGCCATTTGTTGAAGGTGAAACTCGCACTTCTTCTACAAACTTTATTTTCACAAAATTACTATTGCACTCAACAATGAATTCATCAAGCTTATACAATGTCCCATATCTGACACCTCTAGCAATCACCATAGCACCTCTAACCATCTTGCATCCTGCATTAGAAAAAACTACCTGCACACCCACATCTACTAGTTTTCTCATAGATAACAAATTTCATGCTAAGCAATGGATATGCAACACAACATTAATATATTTCTTATTCTACCATCAAGAAACCTTATTTTAACTTTAGTATGGCCAAAAATATCTAAATGGAATCATCACCCAAGTACACCTAACCTCCATCAAATTCTTCATATTCATAAAACCAATCTCTATTAAAGGTTATATGGAAAAATGCACCTAAGTCAATTAACCATGCATCATTACCTACACGAGCTATAAAATATACAATGAATGTGTCACCATCTTCCTTCCCATACTCAGAATCAGAATAAAATTTCTTCTTTCTCTTCTTCTTTTCTTCTTTGTAGTCCTTATGAACATGTTCAGGCTTACCACAGTTCCAGCAAATAACTTTGGACTTTCCAAGAGAATTAAATCTCCCCTTGGACTTGGATTTGTCACGCTTCTCATTCTTCTTGCCTTTTTCCTTAGGTCTTATGTGAACATTCAGAGCCTCCTTGGCACTGATGGATACCTTCCTCCTAATCTCTTCAGAAAGGAAAGAACCCTCCACATCTTCATTCTTCAATATAACATAAGTACTCCCAATATCCATCACAAGAGAATCCCATGAATCAAGAAAAGAACAAAGCAAGATCTGATATTTCTCTTCCTCATCCATTTTGATACCAACTGATGCCAATTGAGCCAAAAGCATATTGAATGCTTCTAGGTGGTTTGTAATTCATCCACTCTCTTCCATTCTCAAGGAATATAATTTATTCCTCGAGAAAATATTCTTCACTAAAGATTTGGCCTAATAAATCTCACCAAGATTCTTCCATAGTTTTTGTGCAAATGTCTCTTCATGGACATTGATTAAAATAAATTCTACCAAGCACAATCTAATTAGACCTTTGTCTTTATAGTCTAGAACATCATATTGAGCAGCTTGAGTAGGATCTACATGCCTTGAAGCATTATCATCAACAACATCCCATAGATCTCGATCTATCAACAGATCCTCCATCTTTAGCTTCCACATCTCAATATTATTCCAAAAAAATTATCTATCTCTATTCTCCCTGATCAACTTTTTATCTAATTTTTTTTGCAACAAGATCCCAAAGTGTCGTCTACACAAGCTCCCACTAAAATTTGGATTAGTTCATGAAATCTAACAACCCACAACTAAAACCAAAGGTGATCAAGCTCTGGTACCACTTTTCAAGAAATTAAGGTGGCGAAACAACTTCATACACTAATCTTGAGAGGAGAAAAATGAAAAAAATTATAGATCTTTAACAGTTACAAAAACTTAAACACAAATAAACACAACTATCATGCATACCACAATAGAATGATTTAGTGGGGAAAACCCTTTTAGGAGAAAAACCCCACACTCTATAATCTACCCAATATATTATTTAGAAATGAAAAGATTATAATATAATTATAGAGAAAGCTTCTCACATGAGTATCACCATCAAGGATCAAGAGACAACCCAACCGCTATCAGACTCTTAGAAAATATTCACTATCTACATACATCCCACCCACTTCTAACAAGCTTTTTGGAACCTTCTAGAATTAGGGTTTACATGGTTATTTTTCATTTGATGTGTAATTAGACAATATTTGAAGAGTTAGAAAGAAAAAACCTTGATGTGTCAGTGGGAAAAAACATTGACGTGTTGACAGGAAAAAACCTTGATGTGTCAGTGAAAATCATTTTTTGGGGAAATGCCCCGAACCCCATGTATTGTTACGAGTGTATAGTATTTTCATTATCAGTCACCACCTATCAACAATAAATCATATATAATTGCAAGGTTGAGAAACATTTTCCCAACAAGAATGTCAATAGAGGTAAGGAATTTACGACAAAGATAGGTGGATACCTTTCTTTGGATTGGTCTCACCTAATTCTACAGACCAAGCACATATCTAAGGTGAATATTGTATTAGAATACCTGCATTCAAAGCATGTGGCCGATGAATCCATGATCAATTATGAGGCTACTCATGCTCCTCCCAAAAGAGAAGAAATCAAATCCACACAAACCTCTTATACAAAAGAAGAGGCTATTGGTAGCAAGCTAAAGACAAAAGAGAAGGAAACCGAAGACAAAGCCACTTCCGAAGAAGTCTTTTTTAGTAAAGATGTAGATACCAACCTTTTGGACAACTATCATGCTACCAGATTGGGCACCTATGTCATCTATGATGAACATCAAGAGTTGTCAAGGATAGCAAGGGATTTTGCAGTCGGTCGAACCTAAGAGCTATGGACGTTGCACTTTGACGGTGCAAGATGAAAACTTGGCACTGGTGCTGGGATATGCCTAACATCCCCAAACAATGAGTAAATTCTCAAATCTTTCTGCTTTAAATTTTCCTACTCAAACAATGAGGTTGAATATGAGGGTCTTGTGCAAGGACTAAGCCTTGCAAAGCACATGGGTATCAAGCAAATAAAAGTGTTCGGAGATTCCAAACTCATAATCAATCAGGTCAGAAATAATTTTGCTATGAAAAATGTTTGCATGCAATCTTATAGATAGACTATGGGACCTCATTGAAATATTCAAAGCCTTCAATATCCACACGGTGTCAAGGGAGAAAAATTCAACTGCAGATCACATGGCAACGATAAGATCTCAATTTGATCCTATTTTTGAATTGATGGAAAATGTACACTCAGTATGGGTATCATTTGACCATCCATTATAAACAAAAATAAAATCTTGCAAAGTGTTTGAAAGCGATGAACACATTGCCTTGTTCATTCAGTAGTCAAGTGAGTTTGTCGATCAGCTCCAACCGAAGATAGAAGAAGAATACAAAGGAAAAATCATTCAATTAAGGTCAAACAACTGAAAGGGTTGGTCAGACTCGAGAATATTTTTGACTATGATGATGCAAGAAATTATAGGAGGAAGTTTGTGGAAAACCAAGCGGACTACACCAACCTTGAGGTCAGAAGAAGAAGAAAATTCAAAGTCAAGAAAGAGTTCCCATAGAATGACAAAGATAGGTTGATCCACCTCTGCAAAGCATAAAAAGGGGTAATAGCCTGGTCTTTTGAAAAAATTAGATGGTATGATCCTGGTATCATCCAACATTACCATTGAACTCATGAAGGGTGCTAAACCTATCTGATAAAAACAAAGGCTCGTCAATCCGAAGATTGAAGCCTTAATGGCACAAGAGCTAGGAAAGCTAATCTAGTCAAGGATTGAATTTCCAATCAAACACAACACCTGGGTGTCTAACCTTGTGCCAGTATAAAAAAAGAACAAAGAAATTCATTTCTATGTTGACTTTCACGACTTGAATAAAGCATCACTAAAAGATCATTATCCGCCACCTTCCATGGAATCCATTTTGTAGACCGTGGAAGGTTCAGAAATGTTTTCTCTACTAGATGGATTCTCAGGCTATAATCAGGTTGGAGTAAAAGAAGAAGATCACTATAAAACTACGTTGACCACCAAATGGGGAGCATTTTTATATGCAAAAATTCCCTTCATCCTCTCAAATGCGGGAGCTACCTTTCAGCAGGCAATGGAAATCACATTCAACAAACTAATCAATAAGATCATCCTCATCTATTTAGATGACCTAACTCTGTTTTCCATGTCAAAAGATGACTATTTCGATCATCTAGAAATGGTTTTTGAAAGGTGCTAAGAGTTTGGGGTGTCCTTGAACCCCAAAAAATGTGTTTTCGACGTGCCACAAGGCAAGCTACTAGGGCATGTGGTGTCCAAAGATGAGATTTCTATTGATCTTGAAAGGGTAAAAGAAATTAGAGAACTCCCACTTCCAGTTAACAAAAAGGGAGATCACTCCTTCCTGGGAAAAGTAAATTCATAAGAAAAATCACCTCTGATTTTGGAGAAATAATTCATCCAATCACTCTGATGCTAAAAAGGGACAACCTATTCAAGTGGACAAAGGAAGAAAAATAATCCTTTGAGAAGGTAAACAATGCTATTTCTTCAACCCTTGTGCTGGTAAATCTAGACTTGTCCAAAGACTTCATGATGTATGTTTTCAGTAGCGAGACAAGAATCGCTATTGTCCTGACCCAAAAGGATAGTGAAGGAAAGAGAGAACACCCAATAGAATTTCACTCCCAGACCTTGAAGGAATATGAGGTGAACTACAACTTCATTGAAAGACAAGCGTTCACAATAGTAAAGGGACTCAAAAGGTTCTGACATCTAATATGTTGCAACAAGGTGATCATCTATGTCGCACACTCCAGTGTGCATAAATATATTATGGAGGGAGAAATCACTGAAAAGAGATCTAATTGGATCACTAAGATCTTGGAATATGACACTGAATTCAATCCCACAAAGATCGTCAAAGGAAGAGGGTTGCATGAATTTTTGGCACATATCGAAGAAGAAAAAACAAAAACCGAGCAAGTGGAACAAATCCTGATGAATGAGTTAGAACTCGAGGGATGTTGGCTAACGGTCAGGGAAAGATTTATGCACACTGGAAAATATCCATTAGGCCTCCCTTTTTAGAAAAGAAGGTTCTACCAATTACAAAATAGCGGGTATGCACTCGTTGAAGGGGTTCTCTTCAGGATAAATTTCAATGGTGCCCTACTATGATGTGTCATTATGGAGCAAGCGAGGAAAATTATTGACACATTCCACAGCAGCCCCAAAGGGGGACACTTCTCTACAAAAACTATTTCCATCAAAATCTTGCGCGTTGGGTACTTCTGGCCCACGCTATTCAATGATTCCTATAAAATGATAAAGGCCTACAAGGAATGCCAATTCTATGTAGGGAGGAAGAAAAATTCTGCCATGCCTCTTAATCTGATAGTATCAGATGAACCATTCATGCAATGGGGACTAGACTTCATAGGAATGATCAAACTAGCTTCCAGTGCCGACCATAAGTGGATTCTCATAGCTACATATTACTTTACAAGATGGACCAAAGTCGTACCCCTAAAGAATGCAACTGAAGTAGAAATTTTGGATTTTCTTGAAGGGCTAGTAACAAGGTTCGACCCACCAAAGACCATCATCTCAGACAACGCCAAAGAATTCCTAGGCTCTAAGGTATGTCAGTTCACACTTACACATGGCATATTTCTGAAAAAACCTCATCAAACTATTACCCGCAAGGGAATGGCTTGGTCGAGTCAACTAATAAGAATTTAGTCCAACTCATCAAAAGAATCGGGTCCAATCATGAGAAAGAATGGCATAAGCATCTTTGAACAATATTATGGGCATACCGTGTAACTTCTAAGCAAGCCTTGAAGACTTCACCACATGAGCTAGTATACAAAAAAGAAGCATTGTTTCCTATCTCAATAGAGATACCTACACTACAATTATTCAAGTCTTTAGAGATTGAAGAGAATGGAGCAATGGAGGTTTGGTTGGCCGAATTACTAGAGGTGCAAGAAAAAAGGGATAAATCCCTAATAGCCATGACTAATCGCCAATAGATGGTTAAGAAATGGTTTGATAAAAAGGCTTTAGACCAAGGTCTAAAATGTAGAGACCTAGTACTAAAGTACAATGAAAGAGCCGCAAAACCTAGACAACATGGAAAATTTGACAAGCTATGAGAAGACCCTTTCAAAATAATTCAATGCAAATAAAACAATGCATTTGAATTAGAAAATATGGAACAAGAACCACTTGGGATTCTGGTCAACAAAATTCACTTAAAATTGTTCAATTAGGCTACAGTTGCTTTATGCAAGTGTAGATTTGTAAATATGTAATTAGTTTTCCTTTTCATGTTTTGTTGTCTGATTCTTTTATCACATTTTTCACAGTTACATGGTGGGCGGGGAAAATTTTGTGACAAACATTATTGCAAGAACAAATACAAATCATGCCACTCAAGTTGTAGAAATGAAATTCAGACGCAAAAGATTCAACCCATGTTGTGAAAAAAAAAGAAAGATGACAAAGAGGTTTAAACATAGGCAAGTATATCCGATATATAGGCTATCATAAAAAATTGTTAAAATGGTCCTGCGGCCAAATATTCAAAAGTATAACCATATACATGGATTTCTTACATATATATATGTGAGCCTTCTTTCAAGCATATATATACAAAAGAAAAAATCATGTCAAACTTCATATCTCTGCATTACGGGTGTTGTCTTGATTGATTGGAACATTATTAGGAGCAATGGGAAGATTATCGGTAGTGACAGGACTTGTGGCGGAAGCAACATCAACACCCATGATGAGCAGCGGAGGGAACACATGGTTCCTAAAATTTGTATACCAATCCACATCATAATACAACATGACGTTGTAGTAATGCAATAGGAAATGGCATGCACGGGTGGCTTTGTCACAATGTTTTGTGAGTGATTGAAGCCGAAAACCACTTAGGAATGGAATCCACAACACCACTATGTCTTCTTCAACATGATTCCTCAAGTCACTCACAATGGGAAGTACCAGGCCACACATTGCATTGCTCATCGCCTGACCAAGACCCCTGAGGTACTTCATCAAGAAAATCTTAATTTCCAAATGAAGAATCATAACTTTCGGAGCCTGAGCATCAAGCAGTGAAGCAAGGAAGTGTGAACTGATACCAGTGTTTACTTGATATCTGTCCTCATACTCAATGTAGTCTCTACGCAGGACCCACTTGATTGCTATGATAGCCAGTGAATTTTTATTCTTTGTCATACATTTTAGGAACCTACTCGAGATCTCTCCCAAGAAATTTGTTTGAGCCTTGTTGCAAGCTAACTGGATTGGAGTATTCATTGTGTCAGCCTCTGTTCAAAACACTCAAGGTTATCGCTATGCGAATTTCAAACCTATCTAATCACCTAGGGGTATTTTGCTAAGTATGTTCTCATTGCTGAATTAGGGCTCATTTATAGAAATATCTGAGGTAGCCAGCATACAAAGCATGAGGGTAATTGAGTGCTTACTCAAAAATCCCATAAAAAGGCCAGCTCGATATTCCAACCCTATTCCATCCATAGGTACAAATTGATGCGTGCAAGCTTAAGGATTTGTAATCAATTAACGCAAGATGGTGGCAATCCCAGGTGGAACGACATAGGCCATTTCGAACTCCAGGGTGAACTCAAATATTTTCAGAGTACTCATTGTGATTTCATATTGATCATGCTTTAAGAGATATTAATTGCTAAAGCAGACAAGGAGAAGATTGTAGGGAATTCACTACCCTGGTGTGAATTAAACTTAAAATGAAAGGCTACTTGGTGTTGAAATCTAGAGCATTGTGTTGTGTTTTACGTTCTATTCATTTCATTTCAACATATTTCCTGGGTAAATAATTTGCAAAAGGATGGCTACTATTAAAGACTCACAAGCGAGATTGCAGGAAGGAGGAGCACAAAGCTTGTTTAACATCATTCGTGTAGCACTAGGTGCCTACGTCTTCAAATATGTCTCTTATGCCACACCTAGAATACCAAAGAAGCCAACCTAGGTGAACACTCAAGTTGCAAAAAAGAAGAGCCTTCGCAAGAAAATGAAACAAATTGAAGAAGATTGAGAGAACATTCATGACCCCATTCTTGCAAGGAATCCCAAGTCACTGAGGGAAGTGGCCTGCGAAAGGATGAAAAAGAATAGTGACCCAGATTCATGGGACAAAAATGTTGGAACAATGGGCTACCTCAATATATGGTCCCTTTAGTGCACCATTTCCTTGAATTGGTTGATGAGGCCATTAAAAACCTCAACCCAAATACCAAAACCATTGAAGGTTGAGAGGTAACTATGGACATATGCAAACCAACTATGTAGAATATGCTCTGCATCCTAGAGCAAAGCTTCAAAGTGCAAAAAAATGGAAAAATTCACTCCAAAAAAAGGAGTCCTATTGGAGAAGCAGAGACCTCACAATGAATTTCAACAACAAAGAGACTTATAATAAGACAATGAAGATCCTAGTCCTGCATAAGAGCTTCCATGATGATATGAGGGATGCATTCTCAATGATGGTGTTCATTTGCGGATTGGACTTCGATAAGGAGGTCGAGGAGTTTTAGCTAGGATTGGGCTTTCAATTGCAAAGAAAAAATTCTCTCTTCTGGTATGATTTCAATGAATTTCTCGAGTAGGAGATGCTCAACCATATAGCTGAATAAAAGCTTCAAAGGAGGTTCAAGTTCATATCTTTCCTCGTGTATATGTTCCTGCACCAGAACCTTGACCTCTTTCAGAGGCATTTTGATCTCTTTATTTTTGATGAAAATCAGAATAGGAAGTCGGTTTCCATATGGACTCCACTCCTCTCAACAACAATTGACAATTATGCATTTTCAAATTATTTCTTATATCCAATTTTGCAAGATTTAAGAGTAGATAGCACTGTCTTACGAATCAACTTGGACCAAATTGAGTTCATGCAAAACTTTGTTCCAAGGTGCGACTAGTTTTTGGGCAGAGAATTCACGTTCATCTGATTGTGCATTTTCACTATAGAGCCCTTCCGACTTCCATCATGCCTTACTAACCGAGTATTGGCACTGGAGGTTTTTCGCTAGGTTTCAATAATTGACGAAAATTTTTGCAGCGGGAAGGAACGTAAGAAGGAATTTTTCTATCCTTCGATAAGCTTCAAGACTATGGTCATGGCTAAGAGGAAGGTTGGCGACATATTGGAAGCAAAGTTGGCTCATCTTGGGTTGGTATGGATCTGTGACAAATGGAACTACAACCCCGAAAATGACCTACCAAACAAGTATGTCAAGACAACACACTATCCCTGACCTTACTAGGAGGAATTTCATAATCTAGTTTCACATACAGATGAATGTATCGTCGACTTTCCCTACATTCCTGCTGAAGATGGTTGGCCACCCTGGCTGAGGTTCTACTACCAAACTGGGAAATTTGACAAAATAGAAAAGATGGGAGCAACCCTACACAATGATCTGATGAACAATTACTACTAGAAGGAGGAAAAGATCAATTACTTCTAGATATACCACCAAGAAACCCAACAGACTGAGGCTCCCTATAACAGCCTAGAGATGGATGACAAGTTTGAAAAATTATGGAACAATGAGCATCCATATTCCGATGAGAGTAGTGAAAAGAATTCCAGTTTTGGGGAAGCCAAGTCATAGTCAGATGAAGGGGCTCAACTAGAAGTAGAAATACAGGAAACCTCTACACAACAAGGGGGAAAGGAATTTAAACAACCTGCTAAGGTTTCCTCTAACGTACAACTTAATATATCGAGTGCAAATTATTCATTGAATCACACCTGGACAACAAGGAGAACCTTGGAAACCTCACTGAAAGAAGTTGAAATTGTAGTAGTTGATAGCTTACCACCAACAAAGTGACAACGAATCGAGTCACTTTTGAGAGAATGTTAACAGGAATCACATGTGGAAGAAGAGCCCACAACAGATCAAGAACCACAGTCATTTGCACCACAAGTATCTTCTGATCCCTCTTTCTAGTTTCGTAAACCTTAGTCACCCCTGTTGTATCCATGAAACCTCTTGTTTCATGCACCGACCAATGCATTTCAGCTTCCACTTCAATAATCACAGGAGGTTTTGCACAATTCTCTCATATGGCCCCATTTTCCCTTACTCCATCGAATCTCACTCCATTTTCCTTCACCCACTCCACATCCCAAAGTTTCATGTACTCTGCCCCTTCTACCTTCATTGATACATCCCCTGCTACAACATTATCTAAGTCGATCCACTCTTCCCAGCAAATGGAGACCATCATTACTCCACTCTCCTCAGGCCCTCCTAGTTCATAGTTCGATTACTGGAGTATCCCCCCTTTCTCACCTCAGAATGTCAAGATTCCAAAGAAGAAGTCACCCAAGGTTGATGTTCTCTCATTTCCTTTCTCTCTTCCTCCTGGTGCACCTTTTTCAGGCAGACTCATTAGATTGCCCAATGAAATCTTGTTGGAGGGTGAACAAACCAAGCATGCATGAGCAATCAAAACCCAAAAAAGAAGAGAAAAAGATGCCAAGAAGCCAACAAAGCCAAAATTACACACTATTTTTCATGAGGCCCAGCAGTCGCTACATTTCGTGAAAATGTTACCAACCATCAGCAAACTGCAAGGGGAGATACAATCGGATGACTAAAAAATGTATGTTTTAGGGCTTGAATTGAGCATGGCCCAACCACAGGATAAGGTGAAACTCATGGAGGAAACACAATGGGTAGTTACCACTAAATTTCTTAAGTCCGATTTCCAGCTCAGGAAAAAGGAAAAAGAGATAAAAAACTTGAAGGATAGAGTCAACATCTTGGTATTTAAGGAAAAGGCTATGGAGGTCGAATTTAAGCACCTATTTTAGTAGAGGGAGGCAGAAGAAGCAAAGCTCTGAGAAGAGATGGTAGGACTTCATTCGGCTGATCCTAATTTGGTCATTGAGTTGCAACAAAAGAATCATGAATGTAAGGACTAGTTGACAAGAGTGGAGTAGCAAATGCAATAGAAAGATGTAGATTTCCAATACCATCAGACTCAATTGGAGATCAAAATCACAGAGCTCAAGTTTTCACTAGAGCAACAAGTGACAAACAAAGAGCAAGTCGAGACTAGCTGGCCCATAGAGTCATGGAAGTTGTAGGGGTACCTCACCACGAAAAACCAAAAGATTGCCAAGATTGTGCATGATATAGAATGAAGGGATTAGGAGATCACCCTATTGAAGGACTCAGCCTTACACTCGAACAATTAGACAAACCTCCTACAAATAGCCCAACAATTACACATCTCATATTGGGAAAGAGTGAAGGCATTCTTCTTAAGTATATAGCCAACACTCCACTTTGTGGCAAAGACATGAATTCTTAGCAGAGGGGTTCATGAGGCAATCAAGAAAATTCCTCAACCCATCATAGAGAGAGTTCTTGAGGCTAAAGGATTATTAAATAGATTATATCAAGTCTTGGATGAGATCTTGGCAGACAGAGGGATTGAAGACCGAGGGGGTGTTACTAAAACAACTAGCAAGGTAATCCACTACTATGCAATTGTCCTTCATGCCAATGAATGCATGACTGGGCTGGGCCAGGCCATGAATAACATAAGGACTAGGTTCTCCCACCTAACTTAGATGGGTTTACCTTCTCTATTCCTTGAGGATGGGTTAGTGGCCACAATGGATCATATTGCAGCAAAGGTCGAGGAAAGGCAATGATATATGCCTGCCTTACATTGTTTCAACCAACCCTTTACCATAGAAGATTTTGAAAACATCACTCAATCGATCGCTCGTCTTCTTTTTCAATTTGAGTCATGGGCCGATATGTCATCGACGCTACCTTACAAAGAAGTGATTGAGCTGCAAGGAGCATAAGAGAATCTACATAACTTGTTTCCCCCATCTGAAGATGAATGGATGCCACTATAGATTTCCCGCTCAAAGCTCTAAACACACCACCCAATGGATAAGGCTCTGGTCTACAAACCTGAATTTTTTGGGTTCCTCATTTTGCAAGAAAAATTCCCCTGATAAGCTGCTAGAAGCTGTGAACATAGATATTCCTAATCTCCCTTCGGGTAAGCTTATTTTTCCTAAATATCAGCCATGCCCTCTTTGAGGAAAAGGTAAGGTCAGGCTCCCTTTTACACAAGCCTGTGCTAGTACCGCCACTTGTCAGTCGAGCACTCTTTGCAGGATTTTTCTCTTGTTATTTTTCAAAAGTTTGTGATGATTTTCCACATGTTAGCCATTCATGAACTTTTGAGTCTCTTCATGTTGCTTTCCTTTTGGTTCTCAGTCGCCTACCACATAGCGTCAATTCGCGCACATTTCTTGGCGAACCCCACCATTCAGTGTAGTATGAAAAATACCTCCACGTGTCTTCACAACACAAGTTTTTCATCACTCAAGGGAAATGATTAGCGTTAGGTCTTGACTGCTTGCCATGTGATCTTCTGAAGGATTCATTGCAAAGACAAACCAAGCAACTGACAACTATCACCAGCTGCCATGTTCTATAAATTCCATCATGAGTGAATTGCACATGTCCAAGCATTGGTCTATTGGGACCACTACCATCATTCACAGGGGATGCATCCAACCTTTGGAAATCCTTGTTCATGGCCAAATTATTTTCTGTTATAACAACCAGGGAAAAAACATTGCTAAAACATCATTGCTCATGATTGGAGAATATTTCCTATTGCTTGCTCATCAAACCTGGTTTTCATTATAAATAATGCTTCTTAATTTGTAGCAAAGGGTTCCAAAAGTTCCAAGAGCTCCAACTTCTTTTTTTGGTGGGAGAATTAATAGAATAATCAGGCCTTTATTCAATTTATTAGATTATTGTAAAAGAACTCATAGAATGTGCCATTGTTCGAACTTTCTTTTTTCTTCAATATTTGATAAGTTTTACTATGCCATTGTTGTACTGGATGTATCATTTGTAGACTTCTATAAATCAATACAAATTGCTGGTCTAGATCATGTCTTGAACTCTTTTGTCTAGAAAATGTTTATGAAGTTTATTTTATGTCATATAAGTGAATCATTCAGGATTTTATCTTTGTTTTACCATTCTAGAACATAAAAGACTACCAACAAGCCCTTAAGTCTTATCCTCAAGATAAATTTACCATGCCTAATATCTAAATCTTCGTGCATCGCCCTAGTTAGATCATTTTATTTTATATTTTCTTTCTTTTCCCATTTTAAAACCCCACTTATAGAAGAAGCTGACTTCTTTAAAATTTGGAGGTCACTCAGTTTGGTGCAATAGGCCCCCCCTAAAATTGAGTTTCCCATAAGAGGTTGTTACCTTGTCAAATTTTGGCATCAATAGTTTTCATTATGTTGTAGATATATTTTTTTATTCTATTTTATTATGTGTTGGTGATTTGTTTTTTTGCTGCAAAACCATTTTTCCATGGGTTCCTGTCACACATGTGATAGGAAGTCTACAAATCATAATTATTTTTAGATTTAGATTACATTTGTTTGCATCCATCAACCCTTAGTTTATTGTCTCCAGCCCTTCGACATACTACCACAACATGGTTCAAAAGCCTATGTTCACAGATTGACACTTTTGGATGAACCAAGGAAGTCATTTCTAAGAACTGATTCAGATCCATTACAAGAACAATTTTGAACCATAGTTTTGTCCAATCATTTTGGCATCGTTGTTGGGGAATGGTGTTAAAGGCCTGTATTTCCAGTAAACTAAGCTAGGAGCATTTCACTAAGGAGAAATTCCACATGACAGTCAACATCGTTTGGATAACTACCCTTAGTTTTCTTTGTCATAAGTCATTTAGGTGCATGAATCATATTAGTGATAGTAGAGGGAGATTTGTTAAAAGGGACAAAGGGAGTATTAAAAAATCAAAAAAATTAGAAAACGATCTAAAATCATCAGTTGAGGGAGGCATCTCACAACAAGGGAAATTGAAAACTAAATTACAAACCTTAGAGTTACCTGAGCCCCATCTTGAGAAGTGTTTCATAGAGTATACTACCATTGGAACACCTATAGGTACCCATCCAAGTTCTTCCGAAATATTGTAAGAAAATGTTGAAAAGATCTTTTGGGAAACTTACAGGTCGAAAGCCAGTCCATTCTCAGAAGAAACCTAGGAGCCATTTGAAACCTACCTTACCCCTTGGGCATTAGATGTCATGGATCCCAATAAAAACAACAACAATGAAAATCATAATGGGGGATTGGCTAACAATAATTCAATTACCTTTAAGTTTCTAATCACACATCTCGAACAAGATTCTCCTATGAAGAACATTCCTCATTTTTCTTTGCCCATTTTTCGTGGTCTTTCGATTGAGGATCTTGATATTTTTTTGTTTAAATTTGACATGTTCCATAGCTATGATTATCATTGAGACACACACAAACTTAAACTATTTCTAGCTACATTAAAGGATGCCGCCATATGATGGTTTATGAATCTCAGGAATATCGGGAGATGGGAAGTCATGAAGGAGTTATTCCTGAACAAGTAACAACAGTATTGCAAAACAAAGGAGGTTTGGGATGAAATATTTTGCATGAAACAAAAGGAAGATGAGTCCATGGAGGACTACCTTGGGTGCTTCATGTTTAGTCTTCAATGATCCTTCCAACCAAGACTAAATAATGATGTTGTTAAAATGTTGTTCCTTAAAGGAATAAGAGATGATGTTATGGAGGCACTAAACTTAATAGGAAAAGTGAATATTTCAAAAATGGAATTTGATGATAGCTGTGATATTTGTAGGAACTATTCTAGGTCTTAGCTCTCAGGAACTACTCAAGCAAGCTATATTCTATGGGAGCTTCAATAGGTATCACCAAGCATGAGATAGTTAATCTACTTGAAAACCTTAATACTGATTTGTTAAGTCATATGGGTAAATAGATAGAAACTTTAAATACAGGGAGGAAATAGGAGGCTGAAAATGACTTAGCTATCTTCTTCCCTGTTTGTCGAAAGAAGCACAATAATGAGGAATGCCCATACAATAGAACAAAGATATCTTCTTTAGAAGAAGCTAGTAGGGACACTACTCTAAAACCACTTACTGTAGGGATGACTGAGGTAGAATACATAGATGAACCTATTTACTTCATGGACCAAAGAAGACAGTGGCAACCAAGAGAAATGCCCCCACCTTATCACCAAGTTGTACCCCAAAATCCTTTTCAACAAAATTCCTTCCCAAACCAATCTGGATAGAATGGAAATGGGAAACACCCTCCATACTACCCTTAGTGGTCACAACAATATCTTCTTGCTCCACATTCATGGCAAGCATGGAGAGCACCACCACCAACCTATCTACAATATCAATCATTTCCCCTGTATCCACCACCTCCAACAATAAACCAATATAAAAAATCCCAATAAATCTTACCACCGACCTTGTTATCTAATCAAACTTCTAGTTCAACCCAACCCCCAAAAACCACACCAATTCTCGCACAATTGACACCCAATCCAAACAATAAGGTGACTCAACTATTTTATAATAATTAAGTGACTGGATTCCCAACTTATCCTGTCAATGCATTGGATATTGAAGGTGTAAACGTAAGTTCAGGGAAGAAACTTCAAGGACTGACCATCACAAAAGTTGAAAACCATCCGATTGAACCCGAAGAAGAGAAACCAAAGCCTCCATTTCCAGTTAGGCTAAAAGAGAAACAAAAGCAACAAGAAACATTTCAATCTGACTTTGATTTATAAATGATTTATGCAATGTTAACATTAAGATTCGTTTGTTGCAGGACATTCAAGATATTCATGTGTACACCAAGGTAGTTAAAGAACTTTGTGGGAGGAAGAAACAAAAGAAGCAGGACCCCAAGATAGTCCAAGTCATTGGAGAACTCATAGACTTGATGTTGGGAAAGGTTTCAGTCCCTTAGTATGCAGATCTCAGTAGTCCAATGATTAAGGTACGTATTGGTGACATAACCATTCCAAATACACTTGTGGATTTAGGAGTGACTATAAATTTAATGACTAATGAGACTAAGGAGATGTTAGGCCTTCAAGGACTAAGACCTACTCTATCAGTTCTACAAATGGTTGATCATTCCCTTGTAAAACTAGAAGGTATGCTCGAAGACATCATTCTTTCTATAGAGTCTTCGCAGCATCCAATTTTTTTTATGATTTTGCAACCAAAGATTAAGCTGGGAGGATATCCCCTAATTTTAGGAAGACCTTGGTTAGCTGTTGGTAATGCCTTCATTGGTTGCAGGTCTAGAAATATGGTGATTTTGAATGGGGAGAAAATGAAGCAGTTAACACTGTACCCTCCAGCACAACCATTACTGGAGACGAATGATTCTTTGTGGATCAATAGCGATGTAGAGGAATCTCTACCTATTTTGACAATAGATCAAAGTAGGGAATTTTAAGAGGTTTCAGAAGACACTGTTATTAATCATTTATTGCAAAATATTTATTTAGTTGATAGTGGTCTTGAAACAATGATCTTTCCTATGGAGATAAGTGATAATTTTTTGTTTGGAAATTTTCCATTAGTAGGCAGTTCACAGTTTGTTCAACACTTTATTACTTTGCATCGATTATTACCAAATGATTGTTTATACCATCCATTTTTAATATCTAGGGATACCATCCATATTTGTCTAATCCACAACTACTTGCCATAGATACCCCTATACAATCCCAAGCTACTAAAATATTACTGGGTAAAATGCTTAACATCAATCCTAGATTAGATGTCTACCAATTGAAAGAACTCGTTGAGATGTTGTTTGCCCATAAAGAAGACTTTGTTTGGGATTATCAAGATATGAGAGGTATTCATCCTAATACTTGTACACACCATATCTATATAGAGGAATGAAGTAGAACTGTACGACAATCCTAGAGAAGTTTAAACCTAGCTTACGAGAAATAGTTAAGGAATAACTTCAAAATTTGCTCAATGCAGGATTTATTTACCCTATATCAGGTAGCCAGTGGGTGTCCCCACTTGTAGTAGTACCTAAAAAGAATGGGAAGTGGTGAATATGTGTCGATTATAGGGCCCTTAACAAGGTCACCAAGAAAGATCATTTCCCACTTTCTTCATTGACTGAGTCTTGGACACCTTAGTTGGAAAAAAATTTCTCCTTTCTTGATGGGTTTAGTGGGTATAACCAAATCCATATTTGCCCGTAAAACCAAGAAAAACTACCTTTACTTACCCTTGGGGAAAATTTTCCTACAATGTCTTACCTTTTGGACTGTGTAATGCACTTGCTACTTTCCAATGAGTTGTTCTAAGCATTTTTTCTGATTTAATTTATGATTACATAGAAGTGTATATGGATGAATTTACTATTTATGGTAACACAAATGAGGGAGCTAAGGAAAATATTGAGAAGGTACTTGAGACATGTATTGGTACTAATCTTTCCTTGTGTCATGAAAAGTGTCACATCTTAATGACTGAAGGTATTGTGTTGGGTCATTATATTTTTGAAAAAGGAATTGAGGTAGATCCAAAAAAGATCAAGATTATTCAAGACTTTCTTGTGCCTACTTTTCCAAAGGATGTACGTAGTTTCCTAGTACATGTTGGTAATTATTATAGGTTTATTCAAAGTTTCAGAAATATTTCCTCACCATTGTTTGTATTACTAGGAAAGGATGCGGATTTATCATGGACAACAGAGTGTCAGCAAGCTTTTTAACAAATCAAAGGTGGTGGTCGATTCTCTCTCTAGATTGTAGCATGAAGATGAACCAACCCCAATTGATGAATCATGAACATCTTTTTTCTATACCTATAAAGATCCTGTGGTATGCTAACATAGAAAATTACTTGGTTACTTGTAGGTTCCCACGTCATTTCTCTCCAAGGGAACACCGAAAGCTAGTGGGACTTAGTGGTGATTACATGTGGATTAAGTGATGCTCTTCTGCTGAGGCCTTGATAATTTCATGTGTCGGTGTGTTCCTGAAGAAGATTTATTTGAAATTCTACGCGCATTCCATACAAAACCTTGTGGAGGACATTTTTTTTCCCATAGGACCACCAAAAATATCTTAACTACCGGTTATTATTGGCCCACACTCCACAAGGATAGTAAGCACTATGTTCAACATTGTGATAAATTTCAACATATGGGGCAACCTACCCACTCTGATGAAACAAATTCACACCCTCAGTTATCCATAAAACCATTTGAAAAGTGGGGGTTAGATTTTGTAGGACCCATTAGCCCTCTTTCTCAGAATAAGGAATATATTTTGGTTTGTACAGATTATGTCACCAAATGAGTAGAGGTAGTAGCCTTAAAAAATGCTAGGGATACTAAGGTTGCTAAATTTTTGTATTATGACATTTTTACCAGGTTTGGTGTGCCTAGAGAGATTACCACAGACCAAGATCACAATTCACCTCTGACTTGATTTCATAAGTGGTACAACAATACAAAATTAAGAATTGAAAATATTCCCTATATAATCCGTAAGCCAATGGACAATTGGAAGTAACCAAATGAGAACTGGAGAATATTATTATGAAGATGGTGGAATTGCACAAGAAATACTGGGCAGAAAGACTTCCTGAAGCAGTTTGGGCCTATCACACAACCTGGAAGACAACCACAAGGATCACACCATATGAGCTCGTTTATGGAAAGAGGGTTGTCCTACCGATTGAATTCAAATTAAATACTATGTACACTTCCCTTGAGCTTGGAATGAACCTCATTGAAGAATAGAAGAAGAGACTTTCTCAACTCCACTCTCTTAATGAAATGTGTCAAGAGGATCTTTTTCATACAAAATTGGTACAAAGGTAGAGGGCGCAGTGACATGATTGCTTCATTCAATATTGAACATTCCAGCCAGGGGATTGGGCCTTACTCTATGACTCATGGTTCTAGGAATTCAAAGGGAAATTCCACACTCGTTGGATTGGTCCCTATGATATTCAAACTATGTACAACAATGGTATTGTTCAACTATGCACATTGGATTCTGAACGAAGGAATCTTCTTGTCAATGGGCACTGCTTGAAACTTTACAAGTGACCTCTTTTAGAGGAGACCTTCTTTTTTGATGCGTTGAAAGAACTTATTGTTGTTCCTTTCGGCATTCTCTTAGATTGAGCAATGCCAAAATAATCATTTTAAAAAAAGAGAAGCAATAAAAGATCCAACAATGAAAACCCTTTTGGGCGTTGTTGGCTAGTTAATGTTCAAAAATAAGTCTTCGATGAGTATTAATCGTTGAATAATGTTAGTGGTGAAAACCAATTTTTTGGCACCACTAAGTTGTGGTAGATTGAAAACTGGGTAACTGGCAGCCTATTGTCATGGTTAAAAAACAAGTTGGTACCTTTCCTTCCTATCACTTTATGCCAAGAACCATTTTAATTTGAGCTATAGGTGCTTGGGTCCCTCACTCCTTTCATTCCAGGTCTCCTTTCGACCTCTTGTTCATAACCATGGCTTTTATTTTCATGTCTCCCAACGATATGCTTTTTCTTTTTCCCTTCACCTGCACCACCATTCCTATCCTATTCTTGTCAGGAACCTCTGCTTAGGTTCCTCTATTGTTGATGTTTTCTTTGGCCCATGGTTTCATACCTCTCACTTTACATGTCATTCCCTGTTCCTGGCTAGTTTCCACACCACTCTATTCACGTTTCCATCATTCATACTATTATGGTTTTTTGTGGCTTATAGCCAATAAATATCACCAAGACTGCTCTACCTTCCTATCACTTTTTAACAGGAAGTGCTACGAATATCTTCCAGCCAAGGTTCCAATCTTTTCTTCACCATGAGCCTTTTGGTATTTGTATCCACTAGGCGGTGTTACATTATTCATGTTTGGTTCCATGGTCTATTTCTATATCTTTGGTGGCCTCGGTGGTCTCTCTTTGCACATAATCAGTCGCTTGCTCGAATACCCCCATTGTTCATCTTCTTTCACCAACGAGTGATCTTCTTACCTATATTGATGTCATCATCACCTCAACAACAACCTAGCAGTGTCCTTACTTTATACTGCTAGCACCATTTTCTTCTACCTCTCTCTCTTTCGTATGGTCATGCTTGTTTCCACGTCACTCAATGTTACCTTCGGTGATCATCGATATTGGTAATTCACTTTTTTGACTCTCTTTGTTATTTTATTTAATATTTTTTGCTCGTGCATTGATTGGTGACGAGACCCATGGATGGGTCACAAGCTTAGCTGGGGGGAATCTCCTATCATACACCATATGCCATCATGTCACATTTACACTGCATCTTTTCCAATCTCTAGTAACGGATTATTATTCCTGAATGCTCATCATTACCTACTTAAATGCAAGTCTCCATAATGACTAGGTGTGTAAATTGCTTGATTTGATTTTTGCTAAATTTCTTGCTAATTTTACCCATCTGCCAAAACTTCTCACCGCTAAATTTATACTAGAGATTTGTTTACCACCCTGAAATAGAAAAAAAATTATGCATTTGCTAGTGATTTCTACATGTACAGCGTCCCGGTAACACCATGGTAGGAGACCAACGTCGCCACCATTTTGAGCCCTTGACCATGGAAGAACTAAGGAAACCAAAGGTTGTAGAGGTTTGCCAAATCTTTAAAAAAGCAAGATGGGATACATATTTTAAACGGTTAAGAGGGTATGATGAAAAGATTGCACGGGAGTTCACAATGACTTGCCAAAAAAAGGAGGCAAAAGTCTATGGCTTAACAATCCCTTTCTCAGTAGAGGCCATAGCTGGTGTAGCTGGGTTTCCACTTTTAGTAGAGAATTACTTTCCAGATAACTCTAAATGCACCATGGACCTCAAAACCCTATGCAATAATTTCTTGGCATGAGGAGAGTCTATTTAAATCATTACTGGTTAGGGAACAAAGTTAATCTCACTTCTGAAGCCCTAGGAAAATATGAAAAAATTTGTCATATAGTATATCACTTGTGAAGGGAGGTATGTATATGTTTATGCCAAGAAATTTTGACTTATGAAACATTTGAGATGGGGAATGATTATGAACCTGCCATACTTTCTAAACTCTTTTGTAAACCAAATGCGAAAAGAAATCCAAAAGGGGCATGAAAACTCATTAGCCCACCATGGCCTCATTAAATTATTAATTGTAAGAGAATTTATGAAGAAATTTTTTTCCTTAGTCTATTTTTTATTTTCAGCTTTACTTTTGTCTTTGGGAAGATCCATACGCAAAGAGGTTGTGTTTTCGATGGGTACATAATGCACCATGTGGTGGCTGCATACACTTTATTTACCACTTTCTTCTTGGCTCGATGTCGGGCCACGTGTCAGCTTGGTAGATGATTTCTTGAAACCAATTTTTGCAAATCTGAAAGCACCGCCTGTGTGACATGTCTTCTCTTTGCTACTAAGGAGTTGTATCTTGGGAGCTTGTAATCAGAGCCAGTCGAAATGCATTTTTCCTTGTTCCAATGAAGGGACATGAGTCAATGCCACCAATGCAACTTGATCGGTTGACAAGACTTTTGCGAGACTTTCTTTCTAGGATCTGAGTGATTACAAAGGGTAATTGTATTAAAATATCTAGATTACATAAATTTGATAGTAGAAAGTTGATAAGAAGGATTACAATGACCTAACAAAAAGATTTGGGATTGGATTTTGAGCTATCAAGTGCGAAAATCTAGCTATCATTACTTCTGAATTAAGTCAATGTTTCTCTCTCTGTGGTAACTATAAATTGGAAACAACAACATGTTGAAAGGGTTACTGAAGTTTTCCTATTGGAATTTTATTTTTAGCTTCATAATTAGTAGAAATATTTTCTTAAAAATTTTATAAAACACTGCTTCACTTTGACATGATATGTCTTTAATATGATCAAACTATTTTTGGATTGGGATCCGATCTCTATTTTAAGGTCCATTTAATATTTGAAGTTCAATTTATTTGAGAGGAATACTTGAAACTATGCATTATATGGTCTTTGTAAATATTTTCTTTCTTTATATATTTTCTAGATTAAAAACACAATGTCTTTCTTATTTGAATAGTTTGATTATTGGATTTTCATGTTGTTTGTGTATATGATTAAGTATAATCTACAAAACCTGGATTATGTCTTTGGTACATCTCTATTTTCTTAGTAGGTTATCATTTTTTCATGATATGCTATATTGAGAGGAAGGGTTTATGTAGCTTTTAAATGTTTTCTATTGATTCTTGAAACTTTTATGTTTGGTCAAATCCTAATACACACTTTCTATGGGTGGATTGAATGACTGCATTTTTGCTTGAATTTAGCCTCTGATGTTCATTCTCCTCCTAATAATGAAGGGATATGGTGTTCTATTTCTATCATACCATTCATAAAAGAAAAATTATAGTTTTGAAATGTAAAAACGTTGGCATATCGCCACTTTCATGGTTTTTGTTTTACATTTCTTTCTACCCTTTATCAAACTCAGAGAGGAGTTGACTTTCTATAAAAATATCGGAGGTTTTCAGTGATATTAATATTGTCCCCCACTTGCTTAATTTCCCATAAGACTGCTAGAGAAGCGCAAGCTTTGATGATCAACAGTTCTTTTTCTAGCACGCGTGATGGGACAGTTCTTAAAGCCTGATTAGAAGTCAGAAACATTTCTAAGTTAATTTTTTTTAAGGAAACTGGAGGTTTCATGCTGAGGGTTCAAACAAGAGGATCCTTAAGGGGTAACTTTTAGTACTCCTAGTTACCATCCTCGGTACCTAGGATAAGAAGAGTCATAGGTTTTGTATCACCTATGAGAAGTAGTAGAGTAAGGATTAAGAGCCCGAAGTTTAGAACCTTATCCACTTTGCCCGAAGGTCAAATTTTCCAAATAAGAATACCGGTCTACCCAGTCTATAGTAACCTTTTCTCCATGGCCCACATACCCCCTCCTTCCCCCATAAATTTTGTAACTCAGGACATTGATAGTCTGCTACTATCACCCACTCCTCATGATGTTTGGCTTGTCATACCAACTAATGCCCTCATAGCTATTTCAAAATTATCTGGGGACTTTAAAACCCCTTCTGACCACCTCCAAGACATAGTGAAAGTATGAAAAGTGTGAAATATCATGGATGAGAACATTGCTATGAGATTTTTGGATACCTCTTTCAAGGGGAAGGCTCAAGAATGGTACAAATCTGACTTTCGACTCCATTAGCTTGTGGGATGGCCTCAGAGAAAATAGTTTTGAGCATTTTTCAGAACAGGGAGATCATTCCTCACTGTTGCATCAACTAATCACCATCAAGAGAGCTCCGTAAGAAGCTATGAGAAACTTCAATGCTAGGTTTAATAAAAATTGAAAAATAATTCCAACGACTACTCAACCGCAAGATGTCATGGTGTTCATGTTCTACTTAAAGTCTATTGATTCAAACATCACGGTCTTGATAAATTCCATGCGAGGGGATACCTTACCTGATCCCTATGATATGGTAGTACACATGAATAATAGTTTGATCGATGCAAGGAAGCTTTCGATGTGACCTTCAATGCCTATTTTTGTGATCTCAAGTGTGCCACTTCAAGAAGAGTTTTCTTTGAACACCTCCATGACATAGGTGATGAGCTCAACTCCACCCCAGTCTATGTATGTATACCCTACCACTCAACTGAGCACGTTGGGATATTCCTTTGTGGTGGAAGACATAAATGATATGAAGATTCTAATGCAGTCTTTTGCTAATGAGTTAGTTCTCATCAAGCAAAAACAAGTGGTCCCTCTGAGGCAAGCCACCCAAACTTACCAAGGAGGAAAGCAATTTTATTAGCAAAATGCATACCAAGGACCTTCAGGTCAAGGAGGCCAACAAGCAGCTCCCACCAACTAGATGGTACCAATCACCATGCCTCTACAAAGAGTCGAAGATAGTCACAACAAATAGTTTATTCCAAGTCAAAATAACCTAGAAGATGATGAAAATGCATGGTTTTTTCCCTGCAATGATAGCCACATGCCCTGAGATTTCCCTAGGGGCAATATTCAGCAAAAGATAATGAAGAAAAGTAACCAAGGTGTGTCACAAAATGTGGGAGGATATGAATGTCCCAAAATGGAGAATGCAGATTTTAGAGTGCCAATGCAAGGGATGTTTGTGGACCAAGAGTTGGACATCACACTTGATCAAGCTCTTTTTTCTTGGATGGAAGAAGAAGATGCAACATTCACAAATGAAGCTCTGAAAACTAGTACTTTTCAAGTACAGTTAGATTACAATACTAGATCGAAGAGAAATCTCACGTGAGAATATGTGCAACAAGCTCTGCCTCATTCCTAGCCTTGCCAACCACATTTGCAAGAAAGACAACTTCCTCAATTGACTATTCAACTAACTTCACAAAAATAGATTCCAACATCATCTGAAAGATTGTTGGATAAGGTTCCAAACCCATTTAAAATAATCATCTACCTCCGAAGCCGAGAGAGATTCCATATTCAAACCAAAGGTCCCGCTTGTCAAAACACTTAACATGGTGGAGCAGCCGAAAAAAGCACTTACTAATGTGTCTCTTTGGGATGTGATATACATTCCCAAGAAAAAGGAATTGATTTAGAAAGCATTAAAAATTGAAGAACCAATACCACATACAAACGAAGTTCCGCCCTGTGATCAAAATAAAGATAAAGGCCTCGCGTCGGACCCTCAAAATCAGGAAGCTGTAGCTTATACACACAATGTGGACCACAGAAAAGAGAGAGGTTAGCAATCCAAAGCCCACTCCTTTCTTTTTAACATTATTTGTGGGAGATAAAATATTGTACAATAATATGATTGACTCGGGAGCCAGTACAATAGTCATGTCGAAGCAAGTAGTTGATACCTTAATTCTCAAGTATGAACCTTTAGAAAAGGGAATCATGTAGTTGGATGGAAAGAAGGTTTCGATAGTCGGTCAGATAAAAGATCTATCCTTGACCCTCTTTTTGTGCCCAATCCAAATAGTCTCACAAGAGGTATTAGTAATAGATATTCCCCCAGTCTTCGGGATGTGTCTCTCCAGATATTTCAATACCAAGTTGAGTGGATATTTGGCACTAGAGTAGTCCCATTTGATATTAAGAACCAAACACGAGGTAAAAATAAAGAATCTTTCAGAGTCTTTTTGACCCAAACACATAGTAGACAATGCAGTCGTCTATTTTGAAGTAGCACATACCTCCTTTTCAAGGAAAGAGGGATATTGCATGGAAATGCTAGAAGATGAAGAAGATACAAGCGAGCAAACTCTTGAAGTGGAAGTTCTCCTAAAATAGTTCAACAACTCTAACCCATTTGACAATTTCCATGCCATGATATTGGGAATGCATGTAATATTTGATGATGACCCGGTCTATCCAAAACTGATAAAAGATTAGAAAAGTCATGATGACTCGATAAATAATCATCTACGAACCCTGTATTTTGATGGTGCCAAATGAAAATTCAATTTTGGGGTAGGGATTTGATTGCTATCTCTGATAGGTTTAGAGAATATCAAGGATTATCATATTTAGTTCCCATGCTCTAACAATGACGTGAAATATGAAGCCTTGATTCATGGTTTGTTTCTTGCTAAGTGGATGGGCGCAAAGAGGTTGCAAGCATTCAAAGATTCTGAATTAATAGTGAGCCATGTCCGAGGGCAAGTGACTGCTAAAAATATGAGGATGAAGGCCTACAGACATCAGATATGGGATTTAATTAAAGGTTTTGAAGCTTTCAATGTACAATTCATTCCCTAATCCGAGAATAACCCCAATCCGAGAATAAAATAGTGGACCAGATGGCCTCAATCGAGTCACAATTTTAAACAATTTCTGACCGAAAGCATAAAGCAGTGCAAATTATTGTCTGTTCATAAATTCTTGACAATGATTAGAATTGCCAAGTATTCTAGGATGCCAACTAGATAGCCAACTTCATCCAGAATTCGAAAGGAATTTCTAACTATTCACATCCAAAAATTTAGCCTCCCAAAGGGCGGGTTATTTAGCTAAAAGGGAATAAACTCCCTTGAGGTTTCATTTCCCTTTAAAATATCTTTGATTGTGAAGATGTGAGGAACAACAAGCAAATGTTTACAACTGATGAATAGGATTATGAAGAGTTGGATGTCAGAAATGACATAAAGCTGATAGTCAGAAGAAATTTCCCATGGAAAGATAAAGAAAGGTTAAGGGATTTTTATTGTAAGTAAAACAAAGTTATAGCATGGACCTATGATGATCTTAGAGGATACGATCCCGATATAATCCAACATACCATTGATTTGGCGAAAGGGTCGAAACTAGTCCAAAAGAAGAAAAGTCCTATTAATCCAGAGGTTGAAGCATTAATGGCACAATAACTCAATAAATTAGCCAAGTCTCGAATCATTTACCTAATTAAACATTCAACTTGGGTATCTAATCTGGTATTGTCGAAAGAAAAATGGTGACATCAAGCTTTTTGTCAATTTATGAGACCTACATAAGGCCTTGTTGAAAGATCACTATCCTTTGTCATCCATGGAATAGATCTTGCAGACAATAGCCAGGTTAGAAATGTTCTCACTGCTTGACGGCTTCACAAGATATAATTAGGTATATTTCAAGGAGGATGACTAGCATAAGATGATTTTTACCACCAAGTTGGGAATGCTCACTTATGCAAGGATACCTTTTGAACTCTCAAATTTTGGTGTGACTTTTCAAAGGGCCATGGAAATTACCTTCACAGGATTGATCAATTTATATCATCCTAATTTATTTGGATGACCTGACAGTTTTTTCAAGGTCAAAGTTTGATCATTTTGATAATTTAGAACAGGTTTTCCAGAGGTGCCAAAAGTTTGGGATTTCTTTGAATCCCAAAAAATGTGTCTTTGGATTACCTCAAGGTAAGCTACTTGGCTTTGTAGTATCCAAGGAGAGAATTGCAATAGATCCCAAAAGAGTGAAATCTATCATGGATTTAACCTTATCGGTAAATTAGAAAGGGGTACAATCTTTCTTAGCAAAGATTAATTTTTTCAACCGTTTCATTTTAGACTTTTCATGCATCACAAAACCCATCATGTTGATTCTCAAGAAGAATTTGATGTGCAAATGGACCCTCGAAGGCAAGGCTACTTTTGAAAAAATAAAGGAAGCTATTTTGAGTGCTCCGGTGTTGGCTCATCTGGACTTCTCTAAAGATTTTTTCTATATGTGTATAGCGGTCAACATAGCATAGCTTCCATGCTCACTCAAAGGGATGAAGAAGAAAATGAGAATCCGACTTCTTTTCATTCAATAACCCTCAAGGGTTATGAATCTAGATATAATTTTGTAGAAAAGAAGGCCTTCACCATTTTCAAGAGCCTTAAGAAGTTTTGACACCTAGTGTCGACCAATAAGATCACCATCTTGGTTTCTCATCCAAGCGTAAGAGAATATATTACTGAAGGAGAAATAACTAAAAAAAGAGCCAATTGGATCATCAAGATCCTACAGTATGATGTGGACATTAAACCAACCAGCCTGGTGCAGGGAAGACTCCTTTGTAAATGTCTTGCACAAGAGTCGAGTTTTAAAGCCCTCAAGGAGATTGATCAAGTCTACTCAAATCAATTTGAGTCCAATGAGTTTTGGGTGGTGGACCAAACAATATATATGTAGAAGGGATATTACCCAATGACTATCCCATTTCACAAAAAAAGATACTACCAACTGTAGGGAACTAGGTACATATTAATTGAGGGGATTTTATTCAAAAGGAACTATGACATAGTGTTACTCTGATGTCTAGATAAGAAAAATCCAAGAAAGGTGCTGACGAAATTCCATAGCAATCCTGAAGGTAGACCTTTTTCTGCTAAAACTACCGCCCTGAAAAATCATGCAAGCGAGATATTATTGGCCCTCAATATTTTTTGAAGTGCACCTTTTTGTGTAGAAGTGTACTCAGTGCCATTTTTTGTTGGAAAGATAAAAAATTCCACTCTTCCTTTAAGCCCCATTGTAACGGTAGAGCCTTTTGCTCAATGGGGATTAGATTTTATCAGAATGATAAATTCCATCTCCAGTGCTAGCCATAGGTGGATCCTTACAGTGACTGACTACTTCACAAGATGGATAGAGGCTATCGCCCTAAAAATCACTACAAAAGGTGATATTGTTAGCTTTCTAGAGGAGCTGGTGACCAGGTTTGGTTCACCAAAGATGGTCATATCTAAAAATGCTTGAGCCTTTGTAGGTTCAAAGGTGTCAGATTTTTCAATTAAGAATGGGATCTACCTCACGACTTCATCAAACTATTACCCACAAGAGAATAGGTTTGCAGAGTCAATGAATAAAAACCTAATTAGGTTAATCAAGTGCATCGGGTTTGAATGAAAAAGAGAATGGAACAAGCATCAGCGGGCAGGTCTATGGGAAAACATGATCATGCCAAAATAGATCTTGAAGACATCCCCATACGAATTTGTGTATGGGAAGTAGTTTTACCCATTTCCATAGAGCTTCCTGCTCTACAATTACTGAAAGCCTTGGAAATAAAGGAGAGTGGCACAATAGAGGTACGGATAAAAGAAATCCTCAAGTTGGAAGAAGACAAAGAAAAGGATTTTGAAGCCATTATTGACCATCAACAAGCGGTTAAGCGATGGTTTGACAAAAAGACTTCCAACCCATATTTCTAGGAAGGAAACTTACTGCTAAAATACGATGAGTGTATTGCAAAACTAGGGCAACACACTAAATTCAAAGCACTATGGAAGGGACCCTTTCAAATCAAAATTTGTAAAGAGAAAAATAGATACAATCTATAGGATATGGAAGTAAATTCTTTAGAGATACCAATAAATGGTATTTATCTAAAACTATTCCATTAGAGTATTCCATTTTAAATTTCACAAATATGTACCATATGTAAAATTTTATAAATATCATTTTAAGTTTTAGAATAAGCCGGAAGGAAACAAATAACACTAAAGAAGTAGGGAAATACTATAATATATATTATATGTTTCCATCAAATTTATAAGTATGGGGAAACTCAAGGCTTTATTTTTAACAAAAAAATCTCTCGCGAGAAAAACCCTGAGAGGTTCTTTGAGAAAAAAGTACAAAAGAGAAAAATGGAGACACTTTTACAAAATAATAGGCCTCCCATCATAATTATACGGGCCTATTTCCCATAATCATTTATTTTATTTTTCTTCTTCTTCGAAAGCAGGAAAGTGAGGAACACAAAACACAACACACAACATAGCACACGATGCATAGAACTTGACCCTAGACTTCATGGTTGTATGCCAAAAGCTCAAAATGCTTCTTGAAGTCGAACCCAAGAGCATCCTCAATTCCATATTCCCAAAGGAATTAGCTAGTTATGGGCAGAGACAAAGTGAGGTGGATTTCCAGGTCCACGGTGCAGAAGTCACTCAGAAAGGGTAGCCAAGGCATGTCCACACCATGATCAATGAATTGTAAAAGGTCCATCACACTAGGAATGTTGATTCCATGAATGGAAACTTGCACGATTTCAACAAGCCCTTCCAACATAGACACATCAAACATTTAGTGACAAAGCTACACTATTTTGGATTTGGCAATGTTCAAGTCAAGGAGGGAGGCCACGAAGTGAGGGAGAACATTGCAATTGCTCCTCATCTAGTTTTTTTCTTTGATGAAGTCCATTCCAATTACCCAACAAAAAGAAATTACTCCTAGCCGATCTCACCTCTTCACCAGGTGTTTGATTCTGTCAGTTGTAATCTCCCCATTAAAGGCATACTGTGGCCTTCATGGGAGCAAATGAATAGGAGTACCTAGGTTGAAAGACATGGCTAAAACAACAGAGAAAATGATAATATGAAAATAGAGAAGAAGCTGGCTAAACTCAAAAGTGTTACTTTTTGAGTGAATATAGCCTTGAGGTGGCTTATCTATTTATAGAAAAGAGGTTCTCATGAATCCAAACAATGAAATATCTATTTTTGGTTGGACGACAATGAGAAAATATCAAAACAACTGGTAAACAAAGGGTAAATCATACGGAAAATCTGACATGAGGTCTTAAAATTAAATTTTGGGCATTGGGAGTAAATGCTCAAATACAATGATCGTCAACATGTGTCCTTTTCCATCATCAACATCAGCTAGCTTGCATAAGTGAAAAGACATTTATTAATGCGCTAATATCTAACAAATTAATGAGTGTGTCTTTTCAAAGGTACTTCGTATCAATTAAGCAAGATCGACATAACTAAAAGGAACTCCCCTAAGGAAATGAGCTTATTTGTGAAAAGAGGCAGTGGAAAGAATGTACTAATCCCATTCTTGTAGATCTTTTGGTATTCTTGAGGGATATGGATCTTCAACCCACATGTATCACCTTGTGGGAAACATTTAATGGACTAGCGATAATGACATAGCCTTAACTGCACATACTTTCCAAAGAAATTAATTATGAAAAAAAGTAGATTTTTTCTAAGAGCATGTGGTCGTTTCGATGAAAAATTCTCTGTAACTTTTGAAGAAGCCATGAAAAAACCATCAATGACTTATAGAAGGGTGGAATCTACCTCAAGAAGGCCCATTTTTGCTAATGTATTTTGGTGAAGGTCATTTTCTAATCCTCCAATTCCTAAAGATTGACCATTTGAGCTTTGTAAGAAGGTGCATGTTGACAAAAGTGTCAAAAGAGAGGCGGTGTGAGATGCTACCGATAATTTTTTTGACCCAAGATTTGAAAATAACCCTAAAAATCTTAGAGAGGGGGAATTTCAAAGAATGAAAGAATATGGCACCTCTGAAGGTTTGCCTATCATCTTTGGAATTGTGGTTTTCCACAATTTATGTTACCTTCCATACAGCGATGCCTCAAGTTTGTGGATGCATGCGCCATAAGACTCGATGGGGAAATCAAAATCAAAACATGCAACATGATCAAGATCAAAAAAAAAATTGAATCCATACAAGAGATGCTATGTATTCCTCCTGACCGGCTTGTTGAGTTGTTTAGTGAAGAAGATATGGATACTTTTTGGGAGGTAGTAGTTGAAAGAGAGGAATTCTATTATGATGAGATAGGATAAAAACTAATGAGGGGTTGTTTTTTCTTCCCTCTAGCATTCAAAAAGTTTAAACGCAACACACAAGACCTTTTCTCAATGTTGGCTTAGTTGTTTGGCCTATATGATGATGCAAAAGTCCACAGTTTCTAGATGGCCTTGACTCTGATACTCAAGCGGGAAAAGAAGTAGAGATATTTTGACTTTACTGATGTAGTGGCAAAAAATATGTTAATGCACCTGAAGAATTACAAGAATGAGTCTAAATTCAGGTATTCTTCTTTCTTGGTTCACTTAATTATCCATTAAAACTTTGGGTTTCTAGAACGAAGTTCGTCGGTCTCTAGATTCGATGAGGAGGGTTTAATTTAACTAGTTTTTGTATAGACCTATATCCCATCAAGAACAAGTAGTTATTACTGGTTTGTCCATCACTTTTTGAGACTTGTGCTTCAAGAGATGTTGCCGCATCTAGTAGGTCGCTTATCCCCTGAGGTTTTGAAATGAATTAAAAATTTATCGAGTCTAATAGATTATTTCTTCTAGGTAGATTTTACATTTATCAGATATCATGGTTTTGTTGGAGAACCTTTTTGGCTCCCAAGATTTATGACAGACATAGTTTTCACGTTGGAGGCACGTTGTTAGGAAACTCTTGGCGACAACACCTATGACAGGGGAAGGAACAAGGAAAATTTATATCCACTTCCCCTTGACATTGTAAACAATGAAGTGGTGTTGGAAAGGCATGAAGCATAGAGGGAACTGACCAATCTATTGGTAGCCCTAGGCTTAGTCTTGATATGCGACACATGGGACTATAATTTGGTAGAGTTGTTTTCCCTAGAACACGAGACATTTGACTATGTGGAGTCCAAGAAAATTTAGATCAAGAGAGACTGGAAATATACATCAACTCGACCCTCATACTGACCAAGAGTCCAAAGTGGTTGAGTTTCTATATGCCACAAGCAAGATATTAGACAGAGGTTCGGACAAGTAAAACACTCAAGAATCAAATGAAGTGACAGGGGTGGTCAGAAAGAAAGGTGGCAGACTTATGGAGGTTCTGACAAGAAATGGGAGGGACATATAAGTTTCTTGGAGAGTTTCTCCCATATGATGAATAGTTCAAGGAAATTTATGACCAAGAAGCTGATTCTAACAACATCAAACTAGAGTCCTGCCATGAGATAACAAAGGAGTGACGTCCATGCCATAGTTCCCAACCACAAGAGTCTGATAGAGGGAGGTGATTTAGGTAAAAATATTTGTAGGTTGTATCTTTCGCTAATGTCTAAAGTAGAGGGAAGAGAGCTGCTGATCTCCAAGGGAATCAACTACAGAGAAAGAAGATCAAGCTTCAACAGGATCATCTGCTAAGGAATCAGGTCACTCTAGTTCAGTTCAAAGAAACACAAGGTGAGTCAGAGACCTAGATATACCTAATTTAATGTCAAATATGAAGAAGAAGTAGAGTTCACTCTATAAAAATTTTGAGCAACCATAGTTTAGGTAAGTCTTGCTCCTCCCCTTCTTCCTACTTCTGCATCTTTGGTCAATCCCTTACCACCACCCGTTGAAAAGAATCCCCCATCCAAGGACCCCAAACATTTGGTTTTGAATGAGCCCCCTACCATTTTCAACATGCCAAGTGATGTACCCCCACACGTTGAGCAAGCATCATATTATTCGGCCACCATTGACTCCATGATCACCCTATCCAAGGCCCCTATTGAGAAAGTTGAATCATCTATGCTACCCATTACCCAAGGTCCATCCAGGTTCAAACACAAATCATCTATTCCATGTGTTTCCAATTTTACTCCAACTGGTACTTCTAGTGCCCAATCTAAATTTGGAAATCGCTATTTTCAATGATTAGCCTCCCATTTTCCTCCCCACATGACCACGCATCTCAGGTCTCGCCTTCTGTTACCTTTTTCAATCTTCCCCTTGGTGCTTCACTTGTAGAATAGAGCATTGATTCTCTGCAAACTCTTCAAAAGTACATTGATGCGGCTAAGCTATTCCAACAAAATAGGAAGAAAAATTCTTTGTGGATCACTACCATGAAGCTGCTCATAACCTGACCCAAAGGATAGATGCAGATGGAAGATTATGAATTTAGAGAAGTGGGTCTGTATCTTAATGAAATTTTCCCATGTGACAAAGTAGATCTAGCCAAGATGACCCAAAAGGTAGTATATGCAAATTATGAGAGGTTGGATCGGAAGTTGAGAAAATGAAAAGTTGAGCTGGCAAACATAAAGGAAATGGTCGATTGGCTATAGTCGAAACTTAGAGCCCAAAATAATTATATGAACCACATAATGCAAGTGTAGGACCAGTAAGAGGAAGCCACAAAATCCTTTGTAGCACTCCAAGATCCAGTTGTATGTTGAGATAGATAGATTAAAAGGTGAACTTATAACTAAGTGCCAATCTAATGTAGAGCACCAGCATGTTCGCGAGTAGATAAAGAAAGAACTGGATGGTGTCCAATCCCAAGCTTTTGGAAGTCTACAAAAGGCCTAAGAGGAACCTGAAAAGTGATAAACAAGAAGCCAAGTCCGCTTTACATGCTCGAAATTAGGACGTCAGAAATTTAGTTTTTGAGCTAGCAGAGGCTCTCAAGAGAAGAGATAAAATAGAATAGAGGTTGAAGGAAAGAGAGGCTCAACTATAAGAGGAGCTAGTAGTTGCACAAAGGTCTGTGAACCTTCCTATAAAGAAAAGGTTGGTATCCACCTATTGGGAGTGAATCAGTGTTTCACTCACCATCCTAAAACCGGCCTTACAATTTCTGAAGGATGCCCGAGAAATAAATGAAAGGGTTGGCCCATTGGCTGACCAAATTATTCAAGAATATGCTCCTCAAGTGGCTAAGTCTCATAGTTTTATTTTTAAGCTATGGGTGGTGACAGATGAGGCTTTGAGAAATGTGGGAATTACAGATCAGTGGGCTGCCTCTAGCAAAGCAAGAAAATTCACCCACTATCATAAGGTAGCGGCCAAAACCAAGAATAGCTAGGTGGTGTTGAATAAGCAAGTGGAAGAAATCAAGAAGAATTTAAGGGTCTTGTATAGCTTCAGGTTACCTCCTTTCTTTTCAGTGGATGGAGATGTATTTTCAGTTGAGCAGATTACATAAGAGGTTAGGAATAAAGTTTGAACTCTAGTAGAACTCCCAGGGTTGAGTTCAACACCCACAATGGATGATGTTGAGAGTGAATTTATTTAGCTTTCTCATCTTTATTATCACTTGGGAGCCATTTCAACATGGTGGGGATTTGTTTCATTCAAAGAAGTCTTTGAGTTGGATCATGCATATAAATCCTTCTATAGCCTTGACCGACCAAATGATGCAGATTGGGAAACGTTGCAGTCTACACTCCTCAAACTCCAAGAATAACCAGAGATCTCGATTCATGCCTTTGTAAGAAAAAGGCCCCTATGAGTCGCCAGAACTATGAAGAATTTTTTTCCTTAGTGTATTTTTTTATTTTTGACTTTAATTTTGTCTTTGGGAAGTTTTGCATGCGAAGAGGCTATGTTTTTGATGGGAAGACAATGCGCCACATGGTGGCTGCACGTGCTTTATTTACCACTTTCTTCTCAGCTTAGAGTTAGGCCATGTTTTGGCTTGGAAGATGATTTCTCGAAACTAATTTTCATGAATCTAAAAAACATCCACCCATGCGACATGCCATCTCTTCGCTACTGAGGAGATGTATCTTGGGAGTCTACAATCAAAGCCACTTAGAATGCATTTTTCCTTGTTCCAATGAAGGGACATGAGTTGGTGCTGCCAATGCAACTTGATCAGTTGAAAAGACTTCTGCTAGACTATCTTTTGAGGATCTAAGCAATTATGAAGGGTAATCCTGTTAAAATATCTAGAGCACATAAATGCAGTAGTTGAAAGTTGATAAATAGGATTACAGTGACCTAAATAAAAGATCTAGGATCATATTTTGAGCTATCAGGTGTGAACATCTTGTTGTCATTACTTTTGAATGAATTCAACATATCTCTCTCCATGGTGGCTATAAATTGGAAGCAACAACATGTTGAAATGGTTCTTGAAGTTTTCTTGTTGGAAAAATGTTTTTTAGCTTTCATAGTTAGTAGAAATATTTTCTTAAAAGTTTTATAGAACACTCCTTCACTCTGATATGATATGTCTTTTATATAATCAAAATATTTTTGGATTGGGATCCTGTCTCTATTTTAAGGTCCATTTAATATTTGAAGTACAAGTTATTTGAGAGATATAATTGAAACTGTGCATGATAGGGTCTTTGTCAATATTTCTTTCTTGATATCTTGTCTAGGATAAGAACACTGTGTCTTGCTTATCTGAATAGATTGATTATCAAATTTTCATGGTTTTTGTAAATATGATTAAGTATAATTTGTAGAAATTGGATTATGTCTTTGGGACTTCTTTTTTTTCTTAGTAGGTTATCATTTTTTCATGATATGCTATATTAAGAGGAAGGGTTTATGTAGCTTTTAAATGTTTTCTATTGATTCTTGAAACTTTTATGTTTGGTTATATCTTAATATGCACTTTCTATGGGTAGATTGAATGACTGCATCTATGCTTGAATTTAGCCTTTGTTGTTCATTTTCCTAATAATGAAGGGATGTGGTGTTCTATGTCTATCATATCATTTGTAAAAGAAAAAATGTAGTTTTGAAATGTTGCAAAAGCGTTGGCGTATCACCACTTTCATGTTTTTTATTTTACATTTATTTCTACACTTTTCCCAAACTTAGAGAAGAGACAAATTTCTATAAAAATCCTAGAGGTATTCAGTGAGATGCATATTGTCCCCCACTCACTGAATTCCCCATTAGAATTTCGGGGAGGCGCACGCTTTGATGATCAATAGAATTGAAAAAAATCTCTCCTCTATGATATTGGGATTGATTTCTCGATGAGGAAACCTCATAAAATTTGTAGAGGAGGAGCCTCCTATCAACCCACCTAGTTCTTCTGAAAATGAAGTTTGTAGACATGGGATCAGATAAAGGAAGTAATAATGAAATCCCTTTAGAGGAACAAAGTGAAGATTTAGGGATAAAATAATTTTTTAGTGATTCCCCTAAATATGCAAAGAAGAGGGTTTCTAAAAGGGATACAAAGTGAATCATAAACTCAGATACCAAACCAACTAAGAGCTCTTGTGTTATCCCAAGTATAACCTATTACAACTAGCACACCTAGAAGAAAGAGGAAAATGCCTAGCAAAACACACTTAGTCTCCCATGGCTCTTCAAAGAAACAAGCTACAACTCCTCTTGGTGACAAAGACAAATCACCCACTTAGGAAAAATCATCAATTAAAGAGAGTTTACCTACTTCTACAGCCAAAAATTCAGAAAATTTAGCAAATGTAGCTAATGAGGTTCTAGGTTCTGAATAGTTAAAGGATCTGGATGATCTCACAGTCCTAGGTGTTGTGTATCACATAACCAAAATGTCAGTAAATTTATCTAGGGAGCTACAGGGGAGCAATAGAAGAAAGACCAAAGAGGCACCTATACCTCTTAATGAAAGTGAAACTAGGAATAAAAATGAAGCCGGGGGTGAACAAGAAAACCAACTCCTTCCATCTTGCCCTTCACTTTTAGTAGTATCCGTAGAAGGAAATATAATGGAACCTTTTGATGAGAATGCATAGGCTATGAATGAGGAACACTTGTCATAGGAGGAGGATATTCCTAACAACACCAATATTCGAGACTCTCCAAACTAGTTAATGAATGACGATGTTTTTAATTTGACAGAACAAAAGACCACTAAATTATCTCTCCAAATGGAAAAGAAGAAGTTGAATGAGAAATAAAAAATGGAGACACCCTCAACTAGACATCAAGGAGTAGAACCAGAACCATGAGAAAGAACAGAAAAGGAGGTGAATGAGTTGGATAATCAAAAGAAGGAAATTTTTTAAACTCCCTACCACGAGCAAGTAGAACAGGAATTTGAGGCAGAAGAAGAATTTGAGGGTGAGCCTCCCCTGGTAACCAATGATGAGATCCATAGCATGCAAAATATGGTGACTAAGTTGATTGCAAAAAATGAAGTCCTCCATAAATAGGTTCAATATGTAGATTCATTCAATGCCTCACAAGAAGCAGAGCTCAATCAGCTCAAGGAAACTCAAGCAGGAAAATGTTACTAATACATCTATGGTAACAATTTAGGAACATGAAAAATAGTTGCAAAAACTCTATCAATTGTGTGTCACAAAGGTCACTAGCACTTTGAAGAAACTTGCCCCTTCTCCTATTGGTTTGTATTATATACTCTTTTTGTATGAGGTCATGCAAAGTCTTCAGTTGGGGGGAAATGATGGGGGGGAAATATGTCATTATTTTACCTATTATTTTCTCTAACCTTTATCATCTTTCCTAGTATATCCTACTTCTCTAGTCACTTTCCGTGAATGAACTAAAGATATTTTATAGAATGCAAGGAAAGATAAAAATATGTGAATATATCAAATCCTTTGGTTGTTTATTAATTGTTTCCATGATTTTGATAATAGGGAATGCTTGAATGGGTGGCATATGGGCATGAAGGCATTGGTGGATGGAAGACTAGGCCGGTTGGAGTCATTTTATCACTTTGGCTATACTTGTGTCAAGAGTAGAAAATCTATTTTGAGTTATGTTGTTTTAAGATACTTTCAAAAGAATTTAAGATATTTTTGATTATCTTTCAATGGTTGTTAGTTGTAAGCCACAAACAACCAAAATTTTTACTCACCTTCATCTACAAGACTATTATGGGTATAGAAAACTACAATATATATATGTGTTTGTATGCCAAAGACTCATATAGAGAGACATAATAGAGATCTTATATTGGTGTTAAATATGCATTCATAATCTGTTGTTGCAATTCGAATGAATGGTAATTAGCGTGGAATAGTTATACGTTTGTGAGATTCTATCACTCAATAGCCAGTGAAGGTAGGGCCCACTTCCTCGGTTGTTGGTGATGTTTCCATTAGATATCTATGTGTGGTAATGTATGTTGTGATTTTGTAATTAGTCAATTCATTTCATATTGATTATTGTGTGAAGTGTCAAATTCTTTTAAGTTTATTTAATCTCTATGAATGTGTTCAATATTTTTTGGTTTGTTCAATATTTGATAGTTTGCATAATTGATCTATCAAACATTATCAGTATTGTTAATAATAGCTAGAAGCCGATTAGTAAGATCACTATGAGTTGAGGAGTTGAATAGTTAATTAATGTTGAGAGCATATCTACATTCAATAGCATAACTTAAATTCTATTTATTTTATTTTAAGAAAGGTTTTCATTCTATTGTAGAGAGATTTTTTATTTTGTTTCGTTGTGTGTTAGTGAGTTGTTTTCTATTGCAGAATCATTTCTCCATGAGTTTCTGTCACACATGTGATAGGAAGTATGCAAATCAGATTTTTTTTCAAATTTAGATTACATTAGTTTTCATCCATCAACCCTTAGTTTATTTTCTACAACCCTTTGACATAATACCACAACACGGTTCAAAAGCCTACGTTCTCGTATTGATACTTTAGGATGAACTAAGGAAGTCATTTCTAAGAACTAATTCAGATCCATTACAAGAACAATTTGAAACCACATTTTTATCCAACACTTAAGTCAAATCTAGTTGATGATCAAGAGACCCTTAATCCAACGCTTATACCTAATACATAGAATCTATGCCAAGAGATATCACCCTTATATTTGCATGATATCCAAAGGACCTTTGAGATTGATCCATGTTAAGAAGCTGATCCAAAGCACATCAAGGAAGCTCTAAAGAAAGCATAAACCCCCACCACCTCATTTGAATATAGAAATACTAGAAAAGAGTCCTCCATCCATTCTATACCATCTACTAAAGAGTCATGTCAATATGAGGCTCCTAAGTATAACAAAATTATATTCGAATCAAGTCAAGATCGAGATCTTATATCCCCACAACATTGCCAAGATTTTCATAATGTCTTCCAACCCATGAATGATAGTGGCTCTACCATAATTCAAGACGAAGAGACCACTTCCCCAAAATTTTATTAAGAACTTATGGATATCTTCCAAACCATTTTAAAATCCAAAGATATCCTCGATATCACCCCTAAGATGTTCCTTTCTGATGGACATATAGACATTCTTTATCCAGAGCAAGTGTATCCTACTCTTGGCATCCCCACACAAGAGCAAGCAACAATTGAGTTTCTTAATTCTTATAGTGATTATGCAACATTAACATCTCTTGGACTGACATAACCAAATAATGCATTTTAAGCTCTAGTTGAGGATATCTTAGAATCAGAGAAAATAGTTAACATTCATAAAAAATGAGAACAATTAGCAATATCATGTGTCCATGGCAAGTCATATTCAATGGCCATTGATCTGAGGAGATAGTACCAAAGAAAAGGGTCAAGTCTTGTGAAGCATGATATCTTGAAATCAGCAAAATCAACACATGTCAGTAATACCTCTACAATACTGGGGGAAACTTTTTCTAGTGTAAACATCAACATATGAGGCACAAAGTGTAATTCCCTACCACACAAACCCCATAGGACACAACTACTAACAAGAAATAATTTTTTTTTTTTAAAATAGCAATTACATTTAACATAATTAAATAATTAACCAACATAAGTATATCATATAAAATTAAACTAGTCCCATGGGGTATATGGTTGGCTACGCGAAACGAACCCAAACAACCTACAACATTAAACGATACTAAACTAGACTAAATATAGAAGCATGAATAAGACATAATATAAATATAACATTCATCCAAAATGAACGCAATAAATAAATAAATGCATGAATAACATATTATTACATTTCAACTCCTGAGTTCAAGGTTACATTCATGGAACATATTTCCATAGATACAACACAATGAAAAACCCATATTAGAATACAAAGTTGCTTCCTGTTGATGGTGAAAATGACACAAACAATGTGTAAAGAAAATATTTCTACCCTATTTCTCTGGAAAAAGAAAGAAACATATAGTGGCCTAACTCCCAAGGTCTTGTTAGTTGGTTCTCAATTGTGCGGTGTCACCCAATCGGTTCATGCAACTATAATATTCAAGGGGGATGTTAATGATCTGACTGAAAAGTTTGAGGAGCTAGAGGTAGTCATTGCTATCATTGTAGATGTAAATGTATTAACAAAGGAAGGCATACCTTTGAGTCAGATAAAAGAGAAATGGGATGAAATATTTAGAAGACTCATGTAGAAAGGAGATGATGGATCGACTAATGGATGTCAAAGAAGAGATAAAAGTTGCTAGAAGGGAGTTGACAAAGGTTAAGGATATGGGAGGGTTTGCTGTAGCAGAATTGGAACAAATCAAGTTTGAAGACAACTGGGTTGACGGGCCAAAATTAGATATATTATAGCAAGTCTTCACCAGTTATGATGAGTTCATTGCAGATCCAACTTCACATGCATAAATCTCCTGCATGCATGACTTTCTTCTTCGTTGCATGTTGCATGCAGCACTGACAGTTTTGAGGTGCATGAATTTTTTTTTTATTTTTTTTTTCTATTCTCCAGTTTAACTAAAGTCTAATGTAAGAACTCAAGATGAAATTGATCTGAGTTTGGTGCAAGAGCACCTACACCTTGTGAAGTCTAAGTTGATACCTAGGTGTGTCTTATGTTCATTTATGCTTAATAAGGTCTAAAGGACCAGTCATAATGTAATTTGAAAAGGTTTTGAATCATTTAGTTGAATTTATCAGTTTGATTCATAATCCAAAAAGCCATGTGAAATCATGAGTTTTAAGGGATATGGGGAGTAGGGTCTTATTCCATGTTAAATAAGGTCTCAATGACCATTTTAAATGTATTGGAGGGCTTAATAGGTCAGTTAGGTGGTATTTGCAAAATCAAGTTGATCAAGTTGTAATGGGATAGTGATTAAGAGCAAAATTGGCAAAAATTGTCATCTTAGACTCTAACAAAAGGTGGTTATGGTAGTTGGTCGGTTCAAGGGGTGGTTTGGATGTGATTACATGATATATTGTTGTAAGATCTCGAAGGGAGGCTGTTGGAGAAGTTTGGAATGAGTTTCTAATAAGAAGTTTGCTATTTTTATGTGTTTTCCATTAAGAAATTGCTGATCCCGTGCATTGTACGACCTGTACGTATTGTTTTATACTACAATCCTATTATGGTTGGATAGATAATTGAATAAAATTTCTTTTTGCATTGGAATGGTGTGATTTCATTAAAAATTGAGTGAGATATCCTTGTTTTACTGCCGGGTGGTCTCAAACCCCATGTTTTTCCTGTTTTCCTGAACTTTGCAGGCTTGGTACGGATCCGTACAATATATTTTGGCTCTAAAAATCATTTGGAATGTGTATAAATATGAGTTAAATTTCAAATGCATTTGATTTGAGGATTTGAACATTCATATTGAGGGAGAAATCATTATTTTTCTGAACTGCCTATTTACACTGTTTTGGGGGTTGTGAGAGGAGTCAAAATGCCATTCTAAGCCTTCCACCCACTGTGAAGACCTGTAACTCGGTGGATAGGCTTAGATAGGCATAATAAACATGTTAATACTTTTTTTTGTGCAGGTTAAGTGATTTTCATAACTTCGTGAGAGCCTCTGGGGTGGATTCCATTGGAAAGGTGCATGGTTTGATGGGTATAGTCTTGAATTGGACAATGGGAAGTTAGGTATGGCTATTTTATGAACTTTTGAGCATATTGGGGATAAAATATGAGTGTCTAAGTGGGTGGAATGGTCTGGGAGGCTTTGTAAGTGTCATTTTCAATAAACCCTCATGAATTGTGCCTAAAACAAGGTTTTTCAAGTCTGACATGTGTTTGTCCGTACCAATGGAATATTTTTGTGATTTTGGAGGTTTGAAGGCATATGAATTGCTGCCCCAAGGTTTCATGGTCCTGTGATAGGTTTAAAGGAATGTTGCTTTGGAAAATAGGCCTAATCAACATAATTGAGCCTTCTGGGTCTGCATCAGAGTTTCCAAGAAAATTTTTGTTCCTAAAAAGGTGGATGACTTAAAATAGAAGTAGAGTTTGAATTTTGTATATCTATAAATACCCTAGGGGTATCATATTGAAAAGGTCAGCTAATAGAGAATAGAATTGGCCACCTGATATTAGGAGATAGAGATTTTATAGTTTTACAGAGATAGCTTGTTACTTAATGTTTACAGTTGAATAAAATTACAAGTTTTTACGCAATACAGTGTTATAATTGAGTTTTTGAGAGATAAGATTGATAAATATAATCTATCTATATGCCAGTGACTGTGTTGAAGCATAAATGTTTCTTATATGATGAAAGTCATTAGAGGAAACAAGATTTAAGGATTGTTTTGTTAAAATTGTCTATGAATTGAGTTTATTGGAGTCTATTGATCTATGATCTTGATAATGAGTGAATGCATGTTCTTTTTTCCTTAAAGTATTTTATGGTATGTGGTTGTGATTAAGCACTTTAGATGCATGCAATTGTGTGGATTATTCCGTAATTTGCATCATTCTATGGTTTTCTTTTGATCTATTGAACTACATTCGTTGTTGAAGATATATGTCTAGGTATCCTATAAGTTTTATTCTTGTTTTTCTGAATATACACCCTGATCCATCTTTTTCTTTTATTTTAAACCCCTCTACTGAAGATAAATTAGTCATCGCTTGAATTCCTTTTTACCAACACAGGCCCCTTGAATATTACAGTTGCATGAACCAATTGGGTGACACCGCATAGTTGAGAACCAACTAACAAGACCTTGGGAGTTAGGCCACTATATGTTGTCTTTCTTTTTCAAGAGAAATAGGGTAGAAATATTCTGTTTACACATTATTTGTGTCATTTTCACCATCAACAGATCTGGCGCTAGGAGGGCCTGAAGGAACAAGCTGGCTCAGATTAACTCATTATCTCTGGAAAAATATGAAAGGATCCTTCGATCCTCTACTAACCTTGAACCACTGCTAGAACTTCAAACCCCAGAGAGACCTAGGACTCACACTCATAAAATATTGGTACCCACATTGCCACCACCGCTTACACCACCAGGATTCCAACCAATTCCACTTACACCACCACCAAAATAGACAAAACATCTGCCTAAGTGAATGCCTATCTATTTTAGAATAGCTTTACCTTTGATTCAAGTGAAAAATCTGACTCCAAGGACTGTCATGAAATCCATTGTAGTTCTCAACCCACATATCAGACCATATGTGTCTGATGTATTGAATAAAGTTTATAAAGAGATCTTTGACAAAGTAAAAAAAAAAAAAGAGAGGAAAGAGAAAATAAAAGGAATGCAACAATTAATATCAAATGGGTGAATCAAGTATCTCTATCGGGGCTATGGACGCCTGACTGGCAGTAGATCAATGCTTAGAGAGAACTATAGGTATCTCCATCGGGGCTATGGATGCCTGACTGGCAGTGGAGCTATGCCCATGATTTTATTGCACGACAGTTAAAAAGGGGGTCAACCTATGTAGCTTGAATCTTAGGTATAGTTGTTTTGAAGAAGAGAAAGTGTCTGTGAAGAAAGATGCACAATATAAGCACACACTCAGATTTGGAAAGAACATTCATAAGCACATACATTTGAGATTCCAGCTCAAATCTATTCTAAAAATGTATCTGATCTTATTCAAAGTTAGCATGTTTCATAAAACCAAGTAGTTTTGGGGTGACTGAAATTTTTCTTTGGGTATTTTGAAAATGGGTAAACCATTTTCCTAGCCGAGTCGCCATTTTTTATGCCTTGGATAACCACCCCATCTTTTTCCTTGGTCAAAATGGGCCCCCTTGATGTTTTTATATCCTTAGGTTGTTTTTTTAAACAAAGTTGGTGTTTTGTTTTTCCTATACTTTGTTTTTCTATGATTTACTCTATCGAAATCGGAACCGGAAATTAATCAGGTATTGAAGCCTTTTCTCATTTTCATTCTGACAGTCTTTTCTTTTGTTTTCACTTTTTGTCTTTGTCGGAGTCGGATCCGGGATGGAAACGCTAAAATTGGATTTCATTTAAAAGGGTTTCAAAATCAAAATCCATTCCACCTTCGCCTCCGCCTTTTTGTCTTTAGCTTTAGGTTAAGTTTTATTATTTTATTTTCTTGTCTTGGTTCCGTTTGTTTAATTTTAATTATGATTTTTGTTTTTGCTTTCTTGGCGGGAATCAGAACTAGAATGGGAATGAAGTTGGGAAATTATCTAGATTTCCAAATCAGTTTCCACTCCAACTCCGCTCCCACTGGTTTTGGTCATTGATTTTTTGTAAAAGTCACACTGCAATAATGAACCAGTTCGTCGACAGTTTCGACTCCGATCTCTTCATTAATGAAAGTAATGGTAGGTGCCCTACATGCACATAACTTAGTGACCATTTTTGCTCCAGGCCCGACAGTGTTTTTAAGGAAGGTTGTTTGATTTTCTCTTTTCTGATTGGTTCCGCTTCCGATAGATATGAAAGATAAGATGTTAAAGAATGGTTTATGATGTAAATGTAGGATCTAATCAATGGTTTTGTTGCAGGAAAACTGAAGGATGTCTGGAACACTAGGGGAAAGGAACCGGACTGCAGGAACGTCAAAAGTAGCAGTTCAAGCATCTCAACCCAAAAAGATGAAGCCAGAACAATTACCTTATACCTTGAGGTATAACCACAGGAGTCATGTTGCTATTATGAGTAAGATAGAGTCAAATTGGTTAGATATCACTGACACAAATCTTGGCTCATCCAACTTTGAGGAGTTATATACAGAAATATTGGATGAGGATGCGGCACCTAGAGCAAAGAGAATAGCAGATTCTGGCTTGGCCCATATCAGTGTGTTTCCTTTATCAATCCAATGCCCGGAGTTGATCTTGACAACAAATACTGCTTACAATCCTGCTACAAGACTATGCATGGATTTACAAAACAATGTGATCATTGATCTTACTCCTCAAGCATTTCAAAATATATTTAATGTCCTAGATCCTAAGAACTTGGTACGGTTGTATGAGGCAGAAGCCTTGGAGAAATATAGTAAGTATAAAGAATCCAATAAATCTCATTTGAACAAAAGGTGGTTGAAGACAGAAAAGAAATCTCTAAGCAAACTTGCAGATCCAGCTTCACATGCATAAATCTCTTGCATGTGTGACTTTCTTCTTTGTTGCATGTTGCATGCATCACTGACAGTTTTGAGGCACATGACATGTTTTTCTTCTATTTTTTTCTATTCTCCAGTTTAACTAAAGTCTAATGTAAGAACTCAAGATGAAATTGATCTGAGTTTCCAAGAAAATTTATGTTCCTAAAAAGGTGGATGACTTAAAATAGAAGTAGAGTTTGAATTTTGTATATCTATAAATACCCTGGGGGTATCATATTGAAAAGGTCGGCTAATAGAGAATAGAATTGGTCACCTGATATTAGGAGATAGAGATTTTATAGTTTTACAGAGATACATTATTACTTAATGTTTACAGTTGAATAAAATTACAAGTTTTTACGCAATACAGTGTTATAATTGAGTTTTTTGAGAGATAAGATTGATAAATATAATCTATCTGTATGCCAGTGATTGTGCTGAAGCATAAATGTTTCTTATATGATGAAAGTCATTAGAGGAAACCAGATTTAAGGATTGTTTTATTAAAATTGTCTGTGAATTGAGTTTATTGGAGTATATTGATCTATGATCTTGATAATGAGTGAATGCATGTTCTTTTGTCCTTAAAGTATTTTATGGTATGTGGTTGTGATTAAGCACTTTAGATGCATGCAATTGTGTGGATTATTCCGTAATTTGCATCATGTTATGGTTTTCTTTTGATATATTGAAATACATTCATTGTTGAAGATATATGTCTGGATATCCTATAAGTTTTATTCCTATTTTTCTGAATATACACCATGATCCATCTTTTTCTTTTATTTTAAACCCCTCTACTAAAGATAAATTAGTCATCGCTTGAATTCCTTTTTACTAGAACAGGCCCCTTGAATATTACAGTTGCATGAACCAATTGGGTGACACTGCATAGTTGAGAACCAACTAACAGGACCTTGGGAGTTAGGCCACTATATGTTGTCTTTCTTTTTAAGGAGAAATAGGGTAGAAATATTCTGTTTACACGTTGTTTGTGTCATTTTCAATATGTAAGAATTTGGGATTGATTCCTATCCCAACCAATAAGAAGGTGGTCTAGTTAGACAAGACTGAGGTTAATGTCGTAGGAGAACTAAAGAATATGCATGTCTAGGTTGGATCAGACCCAAGGATCCAGACCTACATAGATATTCAAGTAGTTAATATCCCAGAGACATACGGTATGCTTCTTAGTCGGGAGTTAATGAAAATTATTGGGGGGTATCTGTCCTTGGATTTCTCTCACATGTGGTTACCCTGGAAGGGGATTGCTACATAGATAAGGATTGAAAGTGAACTGAGACTCAAGCATATGATAACAAAATATGATGCTTCGAATGAAGTAGCATATTTTGAGATTGAGATAGGAGTTTACAAGCAAGAGGAGGTCCTTACTTTCTCTATGCTCAATTCATGGGACACATCTCCCCAAAGCAATGGTAACCACATGATTTTCATTAACCAGAAAGTTCTAATAAGGAAGTTGCAACAAGATAAGTTGGTTCTAGGAGATGGAACTGACTTGAGTAGCTTATTACTTCCCAATTGGTGTAGGATTCACTATCATAATCATTTTGAATTAACATGCCAATCATTCTTGGATATCTTAGGTCATGTCAACCACCCTCAGCAAATTGAAAGTCAAGGGAATTCCCAGACCCCTATCAATGAATTTTCTTTTCAAGTTAAGGATGCAACTATCCTTACTAGGACTGGTCTTTCTCAGAAGGAAGGTCTTTCGTTAGTAGACTAGACTCAGGTTCTGAGTTCAGAAGTTGAGGTGTCCCAATACCCATTCAAAACACTTGCCCCAGATGCTTTGCCAATACCCAAGGCATTACTGAGAACTGAATCAGATTACAATTTAACCCAAGAGGTTGATCAGGAAATAATTGTTGAGCAGGTTGAAAACATGGAAAATTCTTCAGTTTAGCCTGGCTCTAAGCCCATTAATGATAACCAGCAAAAGTCCAAGCTTCCACACATCCTAAGCCACCCCATGCTATCCCTAAAAAGAAAGAACTCCCAGCCAAAGATCAAATGTGGAGTCTTAAATTTGATGGTTCCAAATCTAAAGCAAGAAGTGGAGTAGGAATTGAATTAACAAACCCGAAAGGGAAAACTTACTTTGCATCTTACAGATTGCAATTTGGCTACACCAACAACGTGGAAAAGTATGAAGCCCTTGCTCGAGGATTGATGTTTGCTCATAAAAAGAAGGTCACTGCTCTCACAGTTATGGGATATTCTAAAGTGATTGTAAAATAGGTATGTAGCCAATATACCTATCATAACAAAAGGTTGGTTGCATACATAAATAGAGTTTGGAATTTAATAAAAGACTTTGATGATTTTGGGATTACCTTGATTCCCAGGAAAGCTAATCAAATTGCAGATGCACTGGCTATTGTTGCTAGTACATTGGAGCCCATGTAAGACTCTAATCTAAAGAGATTTTCGGTTGAACTAATTTCAGTCCCAATTGTCCCTGATAATGTACAAAATTTTTAGGTATTTAACGATGATCAACATATATTGGCCTTCTTGGCGAGTTCTGATGTTTTTGAGGGATAGATAATAGATGAATCAGAAAGGGATCAGGGGGATTGGGACCCTTAGATAGAAAATGAAGAAGGGATATAGGATTTGAAAAGTAATAGTATTCCAAAGGGAATGGTAGCTTTAGAAAGGGTATTTGATTCTGACCCACAGGCTTGCCAGAGGATGCCAACTGAGAGTGAAGGAGGAAAGTATGAATTAGTCAATTTGAAAGACTCAGGCCCTGAAAGAAGTGTACTCATAGGAAAGACTTGTCCTCAAGGAATAAAGGATAAGATAATTAAGGTTCTAAAGCAAAATATTGCAGCTATTGCTTGGAGTTATGAGGATCTAAAAACATTTGACACTTTGGTGATTACACATACCATACCTCTTAAGCCAGAAGCCAATCCCTTTCGTTAAAAACAATGCTCAGTCAATGTTTTAATGGAGCCCCTCATTCAGAAAGAAGTACAAAAGTTATTATCTGTGAGGATAATCTTTCCGGTTAGGCATTCCACCTAGGTGGCAAATTTAGTTCCTGTATGTAAAAAAAAATGGTGAGAAATTATTTCTTGTGTAAACATAAGAATGAGGTTCAAGGTGCTATTAATGATCTAACTGAACAGTTTGAGGAGTTGGAGGCAGTCATTGCTATCATTGTAGATGTAAATGTATTAACAAAGGAAGGCATACCTTTGAGTCAGACAAAAGAGAAATGGGATGAAATATTTAGAGGACTCATGCAGAAAGGAGATGATGGAGAAGATTTGATGATGGATCAACTAATGGATGTCAATGAAGAGATAAAATTTGCTAGAAGGGAGTTGAAAAAGGTTAAGGATATGAGAGGCTTTGCTACAGTAGAATTGGAATGAATCAAGTTTGAAGACAACTGGGTTGATGGGCCAAAATTAGATATATTACAGCAAGTCTTCACCAGTTATGATGAGTTCATTGCAGATCCAACTTCACATGCATAAATCTCCTGCATACATGACTTTGTTCTTCGTTGCATGTTGCATGCAGCACTAACAATTTTGAGGCGGATGACATTTTTTTTTCTTCTATTTTTTTCTATTCTCCAGTTTAAGTGAAGTCTAATGTAAGAACTCAAGATGAAATTGATCTGAGTTTCCAAGAAAATTTTTGTTCCTAAAAAGGTGGATGACTTAAAATAGAAGTAGAGCTCGAATTTTGTATATCTATAAATACCTTGGGGGTATCATATTGAAAAGGTCGGCTAATAGAGAATAGAATTGGGCACCTGATATTAGGAGATAGAGATTTTATAGTTTTATAGAGATACATTGTTACTTAATGTTTACAGTTGAATAAAATTACAATTTTTTACACAATACAATGTTATAATTGAGTTTTTTGAGAGATAAGATTGATAAATATAATCTATATGTATGCCAGTGATTGTGTTGAAGCATAAATGTTTCTTATATGATGAAAGTCATTAGAGGAAACCAAATTTAAGGATTGTTTTGTTAAAATTGTCTGTGAATTGAGTTTATTGGAGTCTATTAATGTATGATCTTGATAATGAGTGAATGCATGTTATTTTGTCCTTAAAGTATTTTATGGTATGTGGTTGTGATTAAGCACTTTAGATGCATACAATTGTGTGGATTATTCCGTAATTTGCATCATGCTATGGTTTTCTTTTGATCTATTGAAATAAATTCATTGTTGAAGATATATGTCTGGATATCCTATAAGTTTTATTCCTATTTTTTTGAATATACACCCTAATCCATCTTTTTCTTTTATTTTAAACCCCTCTACTGAAGATAAATTAGTCATTGCTTGAATTCATTTTTACTAGCACAGGCCCCTTGAATATTACAGCTCCATGAACCAATTGGGTGACACCGCACAGTTGAGAACCAACTAATAGGACCTTGGGAATTAGGCCACTATATGTTATCTTTCTTTTTCAGGAGAAATAGGGTAGAAATATTTTGTTTACACGTTGTTTGTGTCATTTTCACCATCAACACTTCTCTTATAACATTGGGAAGAGTACAACATAATCCAAAGAATACAATAATGTAGATTTGAATACACAAAAGGTACAATATTCTTTGTGTGAAGCGCTGGGATCACTTCATCTACTTTGACGCCATGATCATCACCTAGTGACCCAATGGGCATTGCACATTTCCACCCAACCTTGTGAACTCGAAGGAACAGCCCCTTGTGCAAGGAGTTGATAAGAAAGAACCCTCTCCCAAAAAATAAAAAAAAAAACATAAAGGAATAACACCATACAACTCAAGACCACAAAACAACATACTCAACAATAATGATAAAATTCTAGAGGCAACAAAAAATAAGGAAAAATAATGGGATAGAGGGAGAGTGTCATCACATGGCCTTACATGGATTCACCTAGCTACCTAACACTAGGAACTGCCTCCATCTATGGTTAACCAGGAATCCTATCTCAAGGTGTCGCCCCATAGGGTGACTCATGTGGATCCACTTACCTTTCGCAGAGACAAGGTAGTGACCTTACCGACTAGGTCTTCCCACCCATCCTTAGCCTTTGAGAGAACTAACGACATTGGTGAGGTGCATGGTTTTTAGTCTTGTTATGTGTTAACTAACCTATCCCACTAGATACATTAATTAGGTTATCATGTATTTAAGTGAACTCTTTCATGGGAAACCACTTGACAATGGCCCCAAGAAGAGTCGCTCTCCCCTACGGTTACCCCAAAACCAAAGACAAGTAAAGGGTGTACCTTGATACACAAAAATAAAGGACCTTTTTTCACAATAAGGCACATGAGGCATGACCATCTTGTGACTACACAAAGTATCAAACCCATAAAACTAGGAGGTACCACCCACACAAATATTCACGAGGTAAGATGATAGATAAAAAGGTGCAACAACAAACATGCACACACACAATTTCCCTAGCCTTTGGAGGTAAGTACCCATCTACCCAAGAACCAAAATAACACATTACTTCAATTAAAATGATCTTTGCAAACTATATAAAATTTAACCTAAATTCAACATATGCCACATCAAATACAAATTTCTATCATTTTGAAATCCATTGCTACTCATAAACTTCATTACGGAATTAAATATTCCAACTTAATCTATGGAAAGAATGATTCACATTTAGTATCTAATTTCAGAACTTAATTTACATAACGTTAACTATCTCATCAAATTTATTTTACCAAGTTAGAAAATCTGAGTTTTTTCAATTGTTTCTAAATCAAATTTAATAAAGGTAAACTACATTTCCTACAATTGTTTAACTCACAAATATACTTTGGAAATAAAATTTTTAACTTAAACTGTTAAAACAATTATAATTAAACAGTATATATTTTAATCCTACACAATATTTATTTCTTGGTTTTTTTTCTTTTTCGAAAATAAAATATTCTCTAAATTTTATTTTTCCATGGTTGTAAAATCTAATTTGCAAATTTATTTCTATATACAAGTTTAATAAAATAGTATTTAAATCTGAATCTAATCAAAATAATTTTGTTCTTTAATTACAAAATTGAAAATTAATTTTACATTACAATGATATATTTATATCAAAATACACACACATACACACACATATATACATATATATATGTATATATGATTTTCATTAAATTAAAGTTATTGTTGCATATCAAGACATAATTAAATGAGTATCTATCCAAAGTATGTACATATATATACATATATATATAATAATAATTATTTAAAAACTGAATTTAAATTTTAATGCCAATTACTATGCAAATAAAATACTAAGGACATAAACCAATCGCTGCTCACAACCACATATATGTAAAATGCAATTCAAATAAAGCTCATAGTAACAGGAATATAGCGCAACCTCCTTTCTTGGATGGCTACACACAACAACCATAGGTTGCTGCACAACCATCCAAGTAAGGATGGGACTACCATAAGAACTGACCGATAGGGTACAATGAGGGTGGGACAAATGGGGGGTGACGCAAAAGGTGTAAGCACACAACCAATTGGACTAATAAAAGACCCATGAGAAATTCGAAAGCCAAATAAAATTCGCAGGTCAAAAGATTTATATATATATATATATATAAGAAATGCATAAGCACAAGGAAGGATTGGGCATAGCCCACACCCAAAATCACTTGGATAACAAAAATAGATTGGTGAATTACTATGGACAAAATATGAAATACATTAGAAATAAGAGGAAAAATATCTCTGGCAAATAAAATTATAGAGTACTTGATTGAGAAATATCAATGGACAAATTGAAGCGGAAATAAATTTATTCAAAGATAAAAAAATAAGTTTCCAACCAGCCAAACTTGTATATCAAAATATTAAATAACATATTGGATAGGAAACGAAGGGGAAAGTGAAATCTAAAGGCTAGATATGACATTTACACAACAATGATTTCACAAAAACAATAATTTCAATCTTCACAAAAAACATATTGGAATTTCAAAAATTTCAATCTTTTCTTTTCAATAGAAGATTACAAAGATATTCAAAGTTACAGTGCTAGCTGAAGTCCTTCACTTGAAGTTGATTTGGAGACAAATTATTGCATCGTGCATATCCAACCAACCACATTCTTCACCAAATTCAGAGATCCGCAACCTCCAGAAGAAATTTCAAAGAACAATAATCTAGGACAATTTACAATTCTAAATTCTTCTAACAATTTTTGAAAGAAAAAACAAAGATTTCAATTTCCAGAGAAACTTCAAAATTATGAATTGCAAACCAAATTTTTTTTTCCTTCTCACTTTGATTTTTCGAAAAGCACCAGATTGGATATAAAATCCCAAGAAGTAAAAATTCAGAACATTACTAAAAACTTCTCAATTTCACTGCACATGGAAAATAGCCACTTGCATTTAATTTCCATAAATTACTAATTTTTGAATAGGCATTTTTCCCAAATTTACTAAACTAACTATTTCTTCCAAAAATTTAAACATTATATTTCCCTTTAAAGTATAATTAACTTTTTAAAACAATAAATATTATTAAAATAAATAAATAAGCATTTTAACTCAAGCAACATTTAAATTTAAAATATAATATTAAACTAACTACTTGATGATAGAATTAATCATAATAATAATTTCAATGACTTAATTTAAATAATCAATAAAACAATTTATTAACTTATATTAATTTAAATTAAATGGTACTCTACGATAATTTAAATTTTGTAATAATAATTAAACCATTAATGCCATCCACTATAGAAGTAATTTAATTTATTTAACTATTCAAATTGAAGAGTAACATTTTAATTTAAAGCAATTATTCATCAACATGGCCATAATCGAAAACCTATAATAAACATTACTAAAGCCATAAAAGTAATAAGTTAAATTAAAATCAAACCCACATGAATGAAGTACGGATATAAGACATGAACAAACACTAACCCAACCACAAACATAGACGTGGGTACTTTCTTATCAACTCGCTAACCACATCAAACCATTGGGTATGTAGGGCAAACCTGATGTGGGTGGAGTTGGCACCTAGTACCTGCATTCCTGCATAACACCAAACTTCAAACAACATATACATATACATATACATATAAAATCATAATCAAACACAATGTGAAAGAGAATTGCGGTGAGGTAGGGTGCTCACAGATGAGTGATGCAACACCGTCTCCCTCACTTGAATCATATATAGTAATCAAAATCTAAACACAAAATCATCATAAAGAAATCAATAACATCATCATAAGCATATGTACCCAACACATATGTCCAAATATCATAAGAAAATAAACAGAACTATCTTCCAATCCAAACCACATGGCGAAATAGATGTCTATCAAAGTATCAAGTATGCATCAAAACATAGCCTGAAATCAAACAAAATCAAACACACACACAAATCAATATCATAATGTATCAGTAACATGAGAGGTACTACACAAATAATCCTTATGATGGAAATGATAACGATGGTACAAATAGTTGTATCATGAATCATCATCCACACATCATTCCATTCACAAATTATGACTAACAAATGAAGAAAGATTCCTATCAAAGAAAGGAGAATTCCATCAAAGAAAAAGAAGCAGTAAAGCTAAAAGGAAAAATCAAATACAAATGGATACCAAAGAATAGAAAATAAGATCATCCCAATCATAATCCTTTAGTCAAAGAAACTATGGGGAAAAATTAAAAAGGGAAATGTTCTTAGAGTAAAAAGGAAATTGAGAGGGGTGGGGTGAATCAGTGTCATGAACTAATTTAACAATTTTCAGAAAATGAAATAAAACTGAATTATGCTCTCACTATGTCAATGATCAAATCATCCATAAATTGAATGCAACCATTTAGAACGAAAATGAGAAGTATGACGATAAAACAATGAATAATAAATAATTCTCACAGTAAAGCAGTGAAACCACAAATGAACAATGAGACACAAGATTTTTCAAGTGGAAAACCCTCTTGGGGTATAAAAACCACTCCTAAACCACTTCCATACTAGCTTGTATTCTAAAATCACTATATACAATGCCTTACAGGCTAATTTATGAGCACCAACTCAAGGAGCACCAAACCCTCATTTAGAGACACCAATATCAAGGAGCACCAACCCCTTTTCAGTTTACAAAATTACAATAACACAAAGGATCTCTCTTTGTTTCATTTTTTCTCACTCATACCTCTCTATCTAATACCCTAAAGATTTAACATGAATCCTTAAAATATTAAATAAATAAGGTTTTTATAATCATACTCTCCATCATGTTTTCAAACTTTTATTACAGAGCTTTTTCACTATTTCAGAGACAATAATCATTAATAGAATGAACCTATTTTTCACCATTTCACCTATGTATCCCTATATACCTATTTTTCACCATTTCACTTATGTATCCCTATATACCTATTTCTCTATCCCTCCCTCCCTCCTTACCTCTCTCAATATCTCCACCATCATCCTTCTCTCTCTACTTCTCTCTATCACCTCTCTCACTTCTCCCTCCCTCTCCCCTCTTTCTCTCTCTCCCCCCTTGCACCACTATCTCTATCTCACCTCTCTCTCTCTTGATCCCCCTCTTTCTATGTCAGTCTCTCTCCCTCTCTCTCCTCTTTCTCTCTCACTCTCCCCTCTACCTCTCCCTCCCCCCTTAACTCTCTAAATCTACCGACCTTCCTCCCCTTTTTGTATCATGATGCACATCCAACAAAGAGAAAAATAAAGAGACAGAGAGAGATGAGGGAGAAGTAGAGAGGTAGAGGTAAGATAGAGAGGTAGGTAGAGATAGGGAGGGGGAGATACAAGTGGAGGGAGAGATAGGTAGATAGATGGAGATTTAGATAAAGATAAGTAGAGAGGGAAGGATAGAGGGAGGGCAAGAGAGGTGAGATAAAAAGAGAAAAAAAGATAGAGATGGAGGGATGGAGAGGTAAAGAGGGATAGTTGAGATAGATAGAGGGTGAGGAGAGATAGAAAGAGGTGGAGGGTAGAGAGGGGGAGGAGAGAGAGTGAGATGAGAGATAGAAAGAGGGGGTAGGGAGAGAGATTGAGATAGAGAGAGAGACTATAGAGAGGGAGAGGAGAGAGGGAATAGGTAGAGAGGGAGAGGGGAGAGAGAAGGAGATGATAGATAGAAAGAGTGAGGGGGGGAGAGAGAGGGAGGGATAGAGATGTAGGGAGAGAGTTGAGATAGAAATAGTAGAGATGAAAGGAGGGAGAGAGGGAAAGAGAATGAGGTAGATGGATAGGTAGGAAGAGATAATTAGAGAGGGAAAGAGAGATGAAGGGAGAGGTAGGGATGGAGAGATAGAGGTGAGAGAGATAGAAATAGAGGGAGAGGTAGGTAGAGATGATGGAGGATAGAGAGAAGTAGAGAGGGAAGGACAGATGGAGGGAAAGGTAGGGATAGAGGGAGATAGGGATGGAGAGATATGTGAGAGAGAGTAAGAGAGAGAGAGAGTTAGGTAGAGAGAGGGAGAGGGAAAGGGAGGTAAAGAGAAGTAGAGATGAAAGGAGAGGTAGGGAGGTAGGGAGAGGGAGGTGAGATAGAAAAAGAGAGGAGGGAGGGAGGGATATGTAGGGAGAGAGAGGTGAGATAGAGAGAAAGAGAGTAGAGAGGGAAGGGGAGAGAAAAAGAGAGATAAGAAGGAAGGTAGAGATATTGAGAGAGGGAAGGAGGGAGAGAGAGAGAAAAAGAGAGATAAGAAGGAATTTAGAGATATTGAGAGAGGGAAGGAGGGAGGGAGAGAGAAAGAGGTATATAGGGGTAGGTTAGATAGAGATATGTAGAGAGCAAAGGTTGGTGGAAGGAAGAGAGAGAGAAGGATATTTGAGATATATAGAAGGAGAGAGAGGTATCTAGAGAGAGGATGATGAAAGATAGAAAGATGGGGGAGGGAGGAAGAGATAGATAGAGAGAGAGGGAGGGAAAGGTAGGGAGATAGAGTTGGGATAAAGAGTAGAAGGGGAAGGAGAGAGATAGAGGTGATAGAGAGATTTGATAGAGAGAGTAGAGAGGGAAGAAGGTTGAGAGATTGAGATAGAGGAGGTATAGAGGGAGAGATAAGTAGGTATAGAGGGATAGGTAGGTAGAGAGAAGTAAAGAGGGAAGGAGAAATAGAGGGAGAGGTAAAGATGGAGAGAGAGAGGTGAGAGAGAAACAAAGAGAGGTAGGTAGAGAGAGGGATGGGGAGATAAAAAAAAGTATACAAGGAAGGAGAGACAAAGGAAGAGGTATGGGGGAGGGAGGGAGAGAGAAAGAGGTATAGAGGGATAGGTTAGATAGTGATAATTATAGAACAAAGGTGGGCGAAAGGAAGAGAGAGAAAGAGAAAGAGAGGTGGGAAGATAGATAAAAATACAAAGGGAGGGAGGGAGAGAGAGAGATGAGACATAGAGAGCTAGAGATGGAAAGATAGAGAGAATGGAAAGATAGAGAGTATAGGTAAGGTTGAAAGATGGAAGGAGAGAGTGAGAGAGAAAGAGGGGAGAGAGAGAGAGAGAGAGAGAAGGATGGAGAGGTAGGGATAGAGAGAGGTGAGATAGAGAGTAGAGAGAGATATATAGAGATAGAAGAAGAGGGAGGGGAGATAGAGAAATGTAGACAGGGAATGAGGGAGGGAGGGAGGTAGATAAAGATTAGAGAGGAGAGTAGAGAGATATGGATATGTATAGAGGTAGTTCTTGAGATTAAGGGAGAGAGAGTCAAATAAAGGGATAAAGATAGTGAGAGAGAGAGAGATATAGAGAATAGAGATGAAAATGAGTGAGATAGAGAGAGATAAAGATGATACAACTTGTTGATTACTAAAATTTGACCTCCTAATTACTAAAATTTGACATGTTGATTACTCATATTTGACTATCTAAAATTTATAAGATCTTCCAAAAACTAGAATTTGTATTATAACTCCAAGAGATTTGAAACCACTCTCAAACATCCTAAAACTATATACATTAAATATAACTTAAAGTATAAGAAAGTAACTGTCCATATGTAAATATTTATTTCATGTATATAGTTTCCTTTATAGAGAAAGAGAAAATGAAAGAGTTCACAAAAATGCATTGCAAAAAGTCATGCTTCTCATTTGGCGAGTGCCAAATTTGGAGCTAGCCAAATAGAGCACTTCATTTGGCTAGCACCAAATTTGGTGCTCGTCAAACATTTAACTTCAGTTAGCAAGTGCCAAATTTGGTGCTCACCAAATGGGTTGCTTTGGGAAATACCAACCCAAAGGGTTGAACTTTGCCTTGCGAATCCAACCCAAAGATTCAGACAACCATTTCATGTCAAGGACATGATTTTTTGAAAGGGTAACAAAATTTCAAACATTTTTGGTTGTGTTGACCATTAGGTTTTCACATCTTTCAATGCAAGTTTATAAAAGAATGTGATGACACTAGGCTCTCTCTTACTTGTATAACCATACATTGTTTTTAACATTTTGATTATGTTAAGGTTTTCATCCATAAATTCTTATGTTAGTGCCTTTGTTTTTTGTCAAAAACCAACATGTGCTAGTTTTAGTATAGATTTTTACTTGTTCATTGAATTTTGAAATAAATTACATTTTTCTAAACTAGACTCCATTCTACACGTAATGAAAAAAAATTGATTAGTTTTCAAAAATATTAGGGGGGGCATGCTCAAATTTTATCTTTTTAGGATATGTCCATGTCAAAAATTCATAAAATATTATATATTCATTAATAATTTAGCCGAAAGAAACAAGATAAACTACATACTGTTAGCTAATTTCTTACCATTTGGATTTTTAAAATTCTAAAAAAAAGCTAGCAAAAAAGGGGGGTCACAATAGACACTGTGTTGCCTTTTTCAGAAAAAACATGACCAGTTTTGGTGACCCCCCTTTTTCAAACCCCTAATCTTCATTATTTTCAAAGAAATAGTAGCATAGAAAGTAGATTCAGAGCACTACAACTCTTGTTCTTGTTGCATCTTCAAATTTTGAGTGTAACTAGATTTTCTCATGAACATCAAAATTTGTTGATTTAAAAAAAAGTGGCATCTTATGAGCCATTTTTGTGTCACAACTTGGTGCACTTACCCATATAGGATAACCAAAAATGAATTAATGGAGTTAAAGGCTCAACTATAGGAATTGTTTTCCAATATATTAATAAGACCCGCTAGGGAGTGCCAATGATCTTTGTCAAGAAGAAGGATGGTACACTATTCTTATGTATAGATTATTGTATGCTTAATAAAGCAATGATAAAGAATAAGTATTCCTTACCACATATTGATGATCTCTTTGATTATATGCATGTGGCAGTATTATTTTCAAAGATCAATCTGTGATCTAGTTACCATCAACTAAGGCTCAAGGATGAAGACATCCACAAAATAGCCTTTAGAACAAGGTATGGAGATTATGAGTTCATAGTCCTACCCTTTGGACTGACGAATTCCCTTGCTACATTCATTCACTTAATGAACATGTTTAGAGACTATTTTGAAAAAATTATGTTAGTATTCTTAGACAACATTCTCATCTATTCTAAGATTGAGGAAGAACATATCCATCACTTGAAGATTGTTCTCCAACATTTGAGGGAGCATAAACTTTATGGAATGCTTTCAAAGTGTACCTTCTTCTAGAAGAGAGTATAATATTTGGGTCATGTAATCTCAATGGAGGAAATTTCATTTGATCCGGCTAAGATCAAATTTATACTAAAGTGGTCAACACCAAAGAATGTGCATGAAGTCTAAAGCTTTATGGGTTTGGTTGGATACTATAGAAATTTTGTAGCTAACTTTTCTAAGATAGATTTTTCCATCACATCATTATAAAGGAAAGAGAAAAAGTTAGGGTGGTTAGAAAAATATCAGGCAACATTCGACCAATTAAAGGAGAAGTTGACTACAACTCCAATATTAAAGGTACCAAATCCAAAAAGTGATTTTTTTGTCATTATTAATGCTTCAGGAGAAGGCCTAGGAGGGGTACTGATGTAGGATGGTCATGCTATATCCAATGAATTTAATAAGTTGAATCCGTATGAACAAAACTATGGTCTACATGATCTAGAGCTATCAATAGTTATTCATGCATTGCAAATTTGGAGGAATTATTTTCTTGGGAAACCATTTGATCTAAAGACTTCCCACCACAATCTTAAGTATTTGTTTACCCAACCAAATCTGGATGCTCAAAAAAGGAGATAGCTTGAACTAATATTAGATTATATTTTTTGATCACCTATATAAAGGGAAAATAGAATCGAGTTGCAAGTGACCTAAGCCAAAGGAGACATATCTCCTTGATGATATAAATTTATTCTAATTTCAAGAATCAAGTGTTGTCCAAGTCTAAAGGTGATGAGTATTATGAGTAAGTCAAGCAAGCTCTCTTGGACAATCCTCAAGATTTGAGGTATGATGGTTCCATTTTGAACCTGATGGACTACTAAGAAGTTAAGGAATGTGGTGTGAATGGAAGTTCATAGTGTACCCTATTCAAGACATCCTAGAGTAATAAAGATATCAGTTGATGTGAAGCCATTATTTTTTGGAAATGAGTGAAGAGATATGTTGCAAGGTTTTATAGAAAGTTTTCTAAAGTGCAAGAGGGTGAAGGAAAAGCATCATCACTTGGAAGTACTATTATATGCTCATGAAATTCCAAATAGGAGATGGAAAATCATTATCATGGATTTTATACAAGGACTTCCTATGTCAAGGAATAAGCATAATGCTATCCTAGTGGTGGTGGAAAAGATCACCAAGGTAGCCAATTTTATACTAGGAAACTTGATAGATGGGGCACCTGTCATAGCTCGCAAGTTCATGCAAGAGGTATTTCTTTTGTGTGGTGTTCATAAAAGTATTATATCTGATAGGGATGTATGTGTAACGTTGAGGTTTTGGAAAACCTTATTTTCCTCACTTGGGACTTAGTTGAACATTTTTTCAGCATATCACCTAAAGAAAGATGATCAAATAGAAAACATAAACCAAGTATTGGAAGATCTATTGAGAATGTATTGCATGGATCAAAAATACAAGTGGGAATATTATTTACCACTATTGGAATTTTCATACAATAATTCTTATCATTCTACTATCAAGATGACTCCATTTGAAGCATTATATGGAAGGAAGTTTCAAACTCCTATAAGTTTGGATAAGATAGAAGATAGGATTAGCCTTGATCTAGAGATGCTATAAAAGATGTAGGAGCATGACAAAGAAAAGGTTACTGAAATTTAATGATAGGAAAAAAAAGTTATGCAGATGTTAAGCACATGCCAAAATGTTTCTCAGTAGGAGAGAAGGTGTTACTCTGATTCATGTATCGTAAGAGTTTGATTAAGTTTGGAAAGTCATCCAAGCTGGCTCCACGTTATGTAGGTCCCTTCAATGTTCTTGAAGAAGTCAACCCTATCACATATCGAATTGATTTACCACCAACTCTTACTAGGATGCATAATGTCTTTCATCTATCATACCTTAAAAAGTATATACTAGGAGGTGATCATATTATTGATTAGAATTATTTACAAGTACAAGACCTAGAAGTGGTAACGATCGAGGTTCTCAAAGTGCTTGAAATATGTAGAATTAACCTACATAATAGAGAGGTCCTTCAGTACAAGATCCCATGGAACTAGTATGCTAAATATTTGTCTATGTGGGAAGACTATCTTGAGATCAAGTAGAGATTTCCTCATATTATGCAAGCTTTTGAAAGTTCCTATTTTTTTTTGTTATGTTTAATGTTTATGTTTTGATACTTTAAATCATCGAGGATGATGATTCTTAAGGAGGAGGATATGTTGCACACCATTGTTTATTTACCAAATACTATAAATTTTATAAGTAAATATGTTTTTTAACACATGGTTATGTCTTTATGAATTTTAATGGATGAATAAAATGTATGAATATGCACTATGATGAATTAATTTTTAAATTCTTTAATGAAGCTTATAATATATGATTAATGTAATTTATATGTTATCATCTTTAGAAATACAAACATGTTTCTCTAAGTTGGATGTAGGAAAGGTTTGGACCCTCCAAAGGGGGATGGAGAGTATCACCCAAGAGAGGAGGTTGGTATGGGAACCATTGGTATACCTATGTAAGTAGAAGTCCACACTCACTTGCATAGCTTAGAGGAACCTTGTTGAGTACGTCCGAGTTTGTGTTAGTATGTGCTAAACCTAAGTGGATAGATTTTTCGTTGATAGGAAAGATAGGTTTGGTTGTCTTTAATCTTCATTGTTTAATCAATTTGAGTTAGAGTGTTAAAATTCTTTTGATTATCATATGTTATATATTATGTATTTAAATATATATATGGATATGTATATGTATGTGGTGGTGCATATATATGAATAAATTTAGATAGAGCATACACAAATAGTAATATGTATGTATACCCATACATAGATATGTAATACATATGTGGACACCCAAATGGATAAATATATATATCTTGTATATATGTATTATAAAATTTAACTAATTGTTATGAATGCATATATTAATATACATATATTTATGTGAATGTTTTTGATATGATAAGAATAATTTACAGGTTGTCATACCCTTTACACATTGAACTTCAAGGGCCAAAAAATATCAAGTCCCAAAAAAGAAAAAAAATCATAGACATAGCAAATCAACACTTGAAAAGAACACTAACTAGCATTCTCACAATTCTAAGAGAGGAGGTTAACAAAATCCTCCCCAATGCATTCACGACCATCATCCACAAACTTATCCATCTCAACCTTCAACACAATAGAGAGGGTGCTAGTCACACAGTGGACCAACTTGACAATGAACCGAGTCAAGCCACTAAACTTTTTCTCAAGCTTCATCATCCACTCTAGCAACACACTGTGATCAACCTCTTTATCCATAATATTTTCCATGTCAGCACACTCCACATCTAGAGGGTCAAAGGACTGAGAAGCCAAGTTCTCATTCATAATTTTTTTGAAGGTCAAAAAGTTGCTAGGCCCTTCAACAAAATACTCCTCCTCTTCCTCATAATCTTCCTCATTCCTATTAACTTTGTTGTCAAATTGCTCCTCATCAAAAGAAATTACCCTAATCTACACTTTCTTATTATTTTTTTCCAACCTACTATATCTCCTAATGTTGGTATTTTGAACCCCAGTCTCCATTGTAGCAGCAGCCATGCCATCCACCTTGGAATATTTTCCCACCACATTCTTCCCTCTATTGTTAGTGATCGACGGCTCCACCAAACCCTTCCTCTCATCCTTCACTTTCTTCTTTGCAATAGGTTTGATGTTAGTCTTGGCAAGGGCCGACTTAAGGTTGCAAAGACCAACCATGACATTAGACTAGGAAATCCCTGCATTCCCATTCAACTTTTTGGATGTTGGTTTAGGCTTAGGGGTATAAGCAATCACAATAGGGATTTTTCTTTTGGGACCCTTAGACTCAGCTGGGGAGATATTGGCCTTAGTAGGCGGTTCAATTTCTTCAATACAAATAGAGGAGAGTAGAGCGCAAGGTGAAAATGATAAAGCCTCAAGATGAGGCCTTGGTGGAGTGGCAGGGGAGGAGAATCCTCAAGGTTTTCGGAAACAGTTTCAATGCACTTCTTAATAGAGCTTTCCAAATTAGTAAGTAAGAAAAATGGGAAGCTTAACAATATTTAGTGGTGAAGGTGATTCAGGAGGAAAATGATAGAAATATAAAGTCTTATATCTACCTTGTAAGGTGAAATGCTTCATGAGAGTGAGACAAACTTGGTCCTAGGGCTATGGGAGAGCTTCTCTTTCAAAGCTGAACTGAGAGAAAATAGGTTTTCATTACCCAAAAAGAAAGTGTTAAAGATTTCACTGTCCTAAGCCTTTGTTTGCTTAGCATACTTATTCCTAGTGCACAACATCCATGTCACCTGATAAATCACCTCTTCATTCACCTTGAAGGAGATACCACCCATGGTAATCCTTCTTTCTTTCTAAGAATTCACAAATTGCATAGACAACTTCGGATCATGACCCACCAAGCTTTCCATCAAAGGCACCAAATTTCCTTCAACAAAAATTTTCCAAACTAGTGGGTCCTTGCAAAATTCCCCACAATTTTCTAGCTTTGTTCTCACCCTATCACCACCCATATTTTCACTCCGCACACTAAAAAACCAAGAACTTTGTGAGAGAAAAAGTTTAGAATTTTCGACAAAGTGAGAGGTCACCAAATCACTAATATTTTTAAGCCAAATTAGAATGCCTTGTGCAATCAAGACCATGTACCAGACATACACTTGAAGAGTAAAATCCCAAAAGGAAATCCTCACATCCTCATTAATGAAAATATCCAAACACTTGTGCCTAGGTATATATAAAATGATGGAATTAATCGGTTTGCCAACCACATTGCCTTTGCACAAGTACCGATGAAAGTTGGCTGCAACGCCAAATTTAGAATTCCCTAAAGTCTTGTATTTTCTCCATATTTTCGTGAATGTTATATATACATATATTAATATGTATTTAATATATATATGTGTGTGTGTGATTTCAATATGAATATAAATATATTTCTATGTATATTAACATATATTATTGTATACCAAAATAAATATATTATAATATATATATATTAATGATATTCTAAATACATGATGTCAGCCATATTGTAAGGCAAGAAATGTCATGTGAGGAATGTTTTGGTGGCAAGCATTTCATGCATAGGAAAATTTAATAACTATTTTTATATCATTGTTGCAAGCCATGAAGGTTTTACACCATATCATGCATTGTGTAAATGTTAAAATGCCATGCCAAGATAAAGATGTTTGACTGAGAAAACATGAATAATGCATCCCATGACTGGGGTGGTGGAATGAGTGGTAGAATTTTCTTTTGATTGGATCTCATGTGTGCCAAATAAAGGACTTTTTCTTTTATGTATTAAACTGCCATCCATCAGAGGTGTTGTGCCCAACTAAACCATAGAAAAGGAAGCATGAAGTTGATTGGTATTTGAAGACTTAATAACTTAAATTTTCATTGTGTTGATCTACAATCTTAGTATGGACTAAGTCTAAATATGAGAGATAAAAAAAAAGAGAGTTGAGTCAACTCCATGATTGGTAGGAAATTTAAGAAGTGGAATCAATTATAGATTTCTTTAAGGAATCAATCTCTCTCCCATTTGTAGTATAAAAGAAAACAAACTCACTATTTGGTTGTTCATTTTTTGTATTCATTTTTTTATTCCAAGTAACAAAATATTAGAGATTTAGTGAGGAGAGCATAGAGTATTTGTGTATTTTGTGAGGAGATTATAGTTTTGAGAGCAAGTGCATTGGAAATTTGTATTCCTATTCATATTAAGTGTGAGGAAAGGTTGTTATGTGGAGTTGAGTAGTTGTAGTTATCATCTAGAAGAAAGAGAGAGAAGCAATAGTAGAGAGGAGAGTTGAGAATAAATGAGGCAACAGTTTAAGGTTGAGCCATGAACACACCTAAAGCAAGGAGTTGCAGGAAATTGATTCAAGTTGTTTTAATCCATGATCTCTTTCTCTTTTCCATTTTAATTCTGATTCTAAGTTTTACTTTTGTCTATAAAATTATTTTGGAATCTTTCTATGAAAATTATTTCTATTATAAATTATGTGAGTGCATGTACAAATTCCTAGATTTTCTATTCATAGAGCTAAATTAGATTTATACAAGATATAAGTTGGATTAGGGAATCAGTATAGCATGATAAGTAGCTATCTTGATTACATTGTTTGATTAATATAGTAAGAGAAGTTAAGTAGGGTAATATTATATTGTCCTAATAATAAGATATTATATTTATGTTGTTTGAATGAGTTTATGTTTCTTTTCAATAAGATGATTGAAATCATGTTAGAAGCATTTTGGTTTGTAATGACTATAGAATGATATTATATTAAATATATTCATTATGATTACCTATGTATGGCAGCTAAACCATGAGTAAATAAATTACATTATCATAAGCTTATAACCCTTAATTTAGAAGGATAGGTTATTCCCTTGGGTTAGGGTAAACACTTGAATAAGAGGTAGTTTCTAGACCCATATTGTTCTTGTATACACCTAAAAATGGTCTGGATAATCTAATTAATTAAATATGATTTATTTGATTAATTAACGTTTAATTCTTCTACTATTAAATAAATAGAAATATTTCTTTATATAGTTCACTATTAATTTTTCAATCTCTATTATATTATTTCTTCTTGATTAAATAAAAAAATTTGATACTTTGTTTAAATTGTTTAATTATCATTGTAGAAATCCAAATTTGACCACTTTCATATGGTCATAATCCTATCATTTATTCATCTAATACATCTATATTAATTAAATGACATATTTAATTAATATTATCCCCTTTCCCTAAGGTTCCCAAAAGTATTTAGTTAAATACTTTATCCTTTACCATTTCCTCTCTAAATTAAATAAATAAATCAATTTATTTAATTTAGTCAATTATCCTTTTCAATTGTTAATTCATTCTTTCTCTCTCCTTGTCACATCCTCCATAACCCTTTCACTAAATTGGATTAATGTCAATCCTTCATAACTTTCCTTTTGCTTCTAATCATCATTAATTAATCTGATCACCTTTTTGTAAAATCCTAATCCTAATCACTTACCGCTTTTAACATTTCCTTAAGTCAACCTTCTTGGTACTTACCTTTTCTGGGTCGACCTCTTCCCCATGTGAATTAAAAATTCACACTTATTCCCCCATGCATTTGTCTTCCCCATGACATCTCATATGTCACATCATACCCAAGGGAAAAAGACCTCTTTTGGAGGGATCCTCTTTTATCCTTTGGTCTCTCCCAAAAATTGAATTAAAAATACACTTTTATTTCTTCAAGGTCTTCCTCATTCCCCATGTTGACAAGGGATGACTTTCTAAAAGTCATCACTTGTCACTTTCAGCCCCATATGGAACCAAGGAATAAATTTTTGGAGAAATCCTCTCCCATCCCAAGGTACTTGCAAGTAACTTGGGACCACATGGCCTCTTCCATGTCATTTGCACCCTTTCCATCTCACCTTGTCCTTTGGAAAACTCACCCACCACATGTCAAGGTGTGAGGGTTTGTGAGTCCTCAACTCACCACAACCCTCCATCTTGGCCATGGTGGTTCAATATAGACCATTGGATCCTCTAGAAGATTCAATTTCTTCTATAAATAGCCCCTTCTTCTCATTAATTGAGTTAGAAAGTTAATTTATTCTTAGCCAACTTATGCTCTCATGCTCTTCAAGTCATTTTAGCCATTTATTGTAGCATTTTAGCACTTGACATTGCATCTTAGAATCCATCATTACATTTCATCTACCATTATCATTTCATTCTTATCATCTAAGGAGCACACATCAAATCGATATCAAGGGCCAACCAAAGGATCGATTCCAGACAAGGTATAATAATTTTGTTTATCTTGCTTTCTTTTGAATCCAACTAGGCTAATTGTTTAAGGTGTTAGGTGTTTTTGTGCTCTTCTTGCATTCTAGTTTGTTTTGCATTTTATATTAGCATATTTCTTCCCTTCACAATCATTATTAAATTCTTCTATCAATTATCATATTTCTTCCATATTTATTTAATAAACATAGACTTCTAAAGTTTGTTTTATTAAATTAAATATATATTTTTCCTAAATTGAATAATTCTAAATATTCAATTGAAATATATTCTACAACTAATCATATCTACCTACCAAATTAGATATGACATGTCTAATTAATTCATCTCAACCTTCACAGGAAAATTTGGAGACAAATTTGCAGGAAACTCCTTCATCTTCTTCCATCGATTCTTCCTATTATCTGGTCATGTATTTTTGTGGGGAGGAACAATCTCCATAATCAGCCCAGAATCCTTCATCCTTCACCATTAAATCCTTAGGATTGAATCCAGATTTTTTCCTTGCTTCCTCTTCACAAATATGTTGTCAGGAATCTATTAATACAACCTCATTCTATAGGAAAAAGATCCCAACTTTGTGCAATCTTACTCTGCAGGAATATCAATTAAGCAATCAAACATATTATTTAGCAATAATCAAAGGAATAGAAATAACATTATCATAGCAATCATAATCATGGCTCTTCATTTAGATGCATCTTAGTTTATAGTAGTTTCTTTTATCAACTTCATGTCAATTTAGATTACAGTATCATCACCATATCATTTAGCAATCATCATATAGGATTATATTTCTACATTTTAGCAGCATCTCATTCTCTAGATTGGTATTTTAACAGTTACAATGCTTACAAAATCTGAGAGCCCTATGATTTAATAAATCTTTGGAGATAGAGAGCAATATGACACTTTCAAGAGTTTCATTCTTTTAATTGGATAAATATCTTATTAACTCTCTTGATATATTGTCTTATTAAGAAGTGTTTAGTTATTGTACTTATTTACTTATTTCACACTTACATTTTGGCACCCACCGTGGGGAAAAAACCCCATTTTTAATGTATATCTCTTAAAATTGTCCTCGCAGGATTCTGAAGTGTTTATTTTAGCGCGAACAAGAGATCTTGCAACACATATGACATATACTATAGCACGTTCACCAATTGTTCCAATGCATCAACAAATTATTCTAGCACATTCACCAATTGTACCGATGCATCAAATTTTTTGTATCACCAGTCAAGGGGCTTTTCCTTCAGTGCATAGACCTACTATTTTAGCATGTCTATCAATTTCTTTAGCGCATAGATTTTTTTTGGCGCACCTGAAAATTATTATTACGCATCTAATAACTGTTATATCGCATAGGATTAATTTTACAGAATTTTAAATAATCTGAAGCCTAATCACTATTTTATGTGTTCCAGGTATGAAATACACTTGTCAAAGACAGATATTGGAAAACATACACTGGTCAAAGACAAAACTCATAGAAATTACTAATGATGTTTGCAGGGGTTTAAATTTAATTATTTTTTTTTCCTTTGGTTAAAATAGTGCATCTAAATTAATTAAAGAAATAGTTTTAACCCCATGTTTTATGTATCTCAAAAGCAATAAACCTATGCTCTCCCCTTAACTGGGTGATCAGAACACTAGACTTGTTATTTATACTTTTATTAAATCCTTTAGAAGGCATGTTGTAGTGGGAAAAAGTACTCACCCTACAGGAATGACCTAAGTGGGAAAAACCAAAGCCAGGTTTTCCAACCCACTATAATCAAAAGTGAATTTTGGGAACCCACAATTCAATGGAAGTGTGCAAGATAACCATCCCCAATATCTTTGTTCCAAAGATTAGGAGGTCTCCTGAGGGAGTTTATCAATTGCCTCTCTGAATGAATACCCTATCTACAAACTTTAGTGTAGAATCCAACTGTGTCAATTTATGAAAACTTCTTATATCATGGTGCAAGGGGAGGGAAGAATCTTCCCCCAAGACACTCACCATATAACTATCACAAAACCTAGCCAAAAGTGGAGGATTCGACTTTGGCTAAGAGTCAGGAAAGGCAAAAACACGGGCACCCTCTAGGGGGTGACAAGGCTGTGTGAGTTGACATAGTTGCAAGTTGTGGGATTTGATATTCTAAGTGACCTACTTGAGATAGAAAAGTGCTTAAAATGTTTGTTTTTGTGCAAAATCCATGAAAAAGAAAGAATCAGACGAGATTCTAGAACACTCACTACATGTTTAATGTATAGAATCTGAAACAAACTGTTTACAATCTGGTTGTATTATGTGAAGTCATGTTTTGAAGGAATAATCCCAATAGATTGTCAAAATAAAAGATTTATAAGAAAAAACACTTACCCACTGTCTTCACTAGTTAGAAAATCATACCTTGAAATTAATCATCTTATAGAGAAAAACCAAAAAAAAAAGGAAAATTTGTCAACATCCGGACAACCTCTAGTTTAGTGCATCCACAGTCTATTTTAGTACATAAACCCAGTATTTTAGCACATACATAGTTTGTCTTAGCACATTGACCACTTGTTATAATGCATATATAGTATGTTCTAGTGCGTACAACCATTGTTTCAATGCATCTATCATATCTTATAGTGCATCTAACCATCTTCCATCATTATTTACCACTATCATAGCGCATCCATAGTCTCTTCTAGCACATACACCCTATTTGACAACACATGCACCATATCTTCTAGTGTGTACACCATCTATTTTAGTGAATTGACTATCTGTTATAGTGCATCCACAAAACAAGAAAACAAAGAGCTATTTGAAACTCGTATGAGACTGATAACATCAAAAACCAAGATTTTTTGTCAGAGCAAAAACATTTCCTTAGTCCAAACAATGTCTTAAACCTAGAGAAATAAGATTTACAAGTCAAAATTTATCAAATTGAAACAATATCTTGTAACCTTAAGGTGTCTAAACTATCACACAAATTTTGAATTATTAGGTCAAGTTTCTTTATCAGGATTTTGTCATCCCACAATCAGGAAATGAAACAAAATAATCATATTTTTAGCTTAGTATCATCAATAGAATTTATCATTCTATTCGACTTAAGTTAATACCTTGACACTCATCCAAATAAAAAGAACAAAGTTTAGTGAGACGAACAAACACTTGTATGCCAATTTTGACGAGGTTACAAAGACATAAACTTAGAGAAAAGGAAATAGAAACACAAAATACCATGGCTGAAGAAAAAACTTGGAGGAGACTCCACCAAACTGACACCAATGAAATAACCCAAGAAGACATCCAAACAACACAACAAGACCCAAATTTTTATAAATTTATGGAAAAAGTCTTAGAAAAAGATATGAAAACATATCTTTTGATGCTAGTTGAACTAGGTGAAAAACTTCCAAAATACTTTGATATCAATCGATTAAAAGAGACACCTAGAACAACTAAAACCAGACCACAAAAGATGCAAAACATAGATCAAGTGGTTTCCCTAACACATCAAATGCAAAACTTGCAACAACAACTCCAAGATATGCAAAAGGGAAACAGTAAAAGGTACTCATTATAGGAAATTTGTCCTTATCCTTTTGATCCAAGTGTGGGCTTGATACCATTTCCTAGACATTGCGAATTCCCAAAATATGACAAGTACAATGGTAAAACAAATCCAATTGACCATGTGAGGGAATTCAGAACCATGAGTTTAGAATTTGCATGAGGAAACCTATCAAATGAGGTTATTCCCAAGGAGCTTAGGAAGTCAATGTATGAAATCATTCTCTAAACTATAACCAAGGATTCAAACTTTTGAAGAAAGTTAGTCAATAGGTTTATCTCACAATTTTCCTATAATATTCAACATGAGGTAACAATAAAAGACCTTTACAACATGAAACAAAAGAAAGGGGAAGCATTCCTCTCATTTCTAAAACAATGGTGAAGGTTGTTTGCTAGATATCCATATTCTATACCTGAAGAAGAAAAGATGGAATTATTCATTGACAACCTAAATTAAGACATGAGCTATAGGCTTGAACAATAATGTCCACCTACATTTGAGAAAGTAATTGAAAATAGTCTCAAGATCAAAGAAGCTTTGCTAAAAATATGGGTGATAAAAAATTACAATGAAGGATCAAACAATACAAATTCCTCAAATCACTATGGAACCAATGATAAACTGAAGTTTTAGCAAAATAATAGAAATACTAGAAACAATGATGCTACAAATGACACAAAAAATGAAAAACCAGTATTTAACTTGATGACATCTACACCAATGACCAATCAAAATAATGACCAAAACATCAATCAAAGTGCCAATCAAAACAACAATCCGAACGAAGGAGAATCTAAACCGTAATCATATCAAAAATCATCAAATTGATGAATATTCAAACCATTGGGATAGACACTAGAATCAACAATGAGTGAACTTATTGCAAATAGATTTATCACCTTACTTGAAGCAAGAAATTAAGAACCAAAAGTGAAACCATCTTGGTGGAATGACACAAACTATTGTAACTTTCACAAAAATAAAGGACACAAAACAAATGACTGTTTGTAGTTAAAACATCTAGTCCAAGATTTGATTGATAATAAAAAGGTATTCATAGAAGGACATCAAACCAAAAATCATCATACTGCATTTAAGGATCCTTTACCAAATTATGAAAAGGGAGAATCTTCTTCGACAAATGGTAAAGGTAAAAATGTAAACTACGTTTATGATGGCACAATATTTTGTATTTCTATGATTGAGAATGATTTTGTCACTGGAAATCAATTTGATAACGTGGGAACAATGACATCATACCATTAGATCTGATCTGAAATATAGACACATCCAACAATCAAATCAATTCCATAAAAAATAGGGAAAAGCAAGACTACCAATCGGTCAACATAACAACAAGGGGGCAATCCAAGGTAATATTGATAGGAGTTGCATCTAAAACCACTAATCCCCCTTCAAGACAATACAACATTGTCGATCAACTACAAAAAATACCAACACAAATATCAATATTAGAACTCCTTAAAATATCACCGTCTCATAAGGGGGTTTTGGAACAAGCTCTGGTAGCCACCACAGTGCCCAATAATCTAGATGTTTGTCAATTTCAAGCTATGGTGGGACATTTAACCACACCTCATTGTCTATCACTCTCTAAACGGGATGATGTATCACTACATATCGATGTTTTAATCCATAAAGACCATGTTAAACATGTCCTAATAGATTTGAATTCGGTTTAAACATTTGCACTTTAAAATTGATTCGTGGAAGTGCTAGGTTATTCTAATGATATTATCGATAAAAAAGGAAAATAACAATAAAATCCTATGATGAAGAAGAGAGATCCTCCAAGGGATTGATCATGTTTCCTATTCAAGTAGGACCAATTATGAAGAATATCATTTTCCAAGTGCTAGAAAAAGAGATAATGTATAAAATACTCTTGGGGCATCAATGGATTCATGAAATGCAAGCAATGCCTTCAGCTTATCATCAGTGTTTAAAATTTCTATTCAATGGATAAGAAGTAACTATATTAGCTTATTACAACAATCCCCAACATTGTAACATGCTTAAAATAGCTCAAAACACTTTTGTGCCTCATAATAGAGAAGCAAGCACTTCTAGTTCCTCCAATGGTGAAAAGCAACTAAACAATGTATCCAAATGGGTTGTGAAAAAGGACCAGCCAAAAGACAAAAGTATTGTAGACACAACTCCATTAAACTATGAGGGTCACCTGAATTTTCTATCACAACAATTTCAAGAAAAGATCCTGTTAACCAACAAAGGAATGAGAGAATATTCCATTGGGAAATCTCTATGTCTTTCACAATTGCTACCATCTCCAAAATCATATGGGAAACCATCAACAAAGACACAATAATCATCACAACCTACCATAGTTCTAGATGAACTATTTATAAAAGAAGGTACTGTAGAAGATGAAATAGAAGACAAGGCCATCCTCAATTGGCTCTATAAAGATGAAGAAGCATCAACATCAACAAATATCAGCTTAAAGATAGATCAGTGTGGAAAAGGAAAAGCTATCTTAGAGAAAATGGGGTATAAAGGACAAGGACCTGTTGGAAAAAGAAAGGAAGGCATCATAGAACCCATTCAACCTCTTACACTTCAATCAAAAGACAAAACAAGACTAGGTTATATAGGGAATCAAAAGAGGAAATGACTCAAAAGGTTGTTGAAAGAATCCTTAAAATGCGAGATAGTTTTGAAACAGATTCCAATGAGTATGAGTGGGATCTTTTCTCTGACGTATTATAAAAAGACATAAAAATTGATGTCATAAAAGAGTATGCACCCACAAGTGAGGAGGGATAAAGCTCGAGGACTAGACCACTTGTATTTGAATCACAAAATATCGATGGCTCAAGTGAGGATGGACAGACATCGAGTGAACTAAATTACTTGGAGGAGAGTAATATCCTAGACTATGAAATTACCACTCATAACTTTACTATTGGAACCTTCATTGTCATTGACCTTAGCCAATCTGATGAATTTTTATCCCTAATGCATCTCGAACTTATCGATTGGGAACCAACTGAACCTATGGATGTACCCATTTTTGCGAGTGATGATGCTATCATAAATTTCCTTTGTTGTGACGAACCTGACACAAGTTCTAGTCATAAATCTCATGATGACATGTTCAATCAAGAGGGTGTCAAATCTTCCAATTGCAAAAGTGAAAACAAGAATAATGGAAGCATTAGTTCTCAAAAAAGTAAAAATAAAGAATGCATTTGATGGTGAAAACCTCTCTAAGGCACCAAAATATGGGGGATTTGACACCCTTCCAGAGCATTATCATGAAAGATCATCAGTGTTGGTGGAGCCTACACAGTCTATAAATATTGGCACAACAAAAAAAGAAAAGACTACATGTGGCAACATCTATGACATAACAAGAAAAGCTAGACTTTTTCAAGTTCTTTGAGGATAGAAGCATTAAATTTGCTTGGTCATACTCTGATATGCTATGTTTAGATCCAAATCTCCTATTGTATCATTTATCTCTACCATTTGGAATAAAACCTGTGAAACAAAAACTAAGGAAAATGCATCCCCATATTGCCTTGATGGTAAAAGTTGAGTTGAAAAAGTTGTTAGATGAAGGATTCATCAGGTTTATCAATTATGTTGAGTGGATTTCTAATATTGTCCCTGTATCTAAACTAGACAATAGTATCAGAATATGTATTGACTTCAGAGATCTCAACAAGGCATTCCTAAAGGATTTTTTTCATTTACCAAACATTGACATAATTGTGGACTTAACAACAAGACATGACATGTTATCAATAATGGATGGTTTCTCAGGTTACAATCAAATCAAGATAGCACCAAATGATTAGGAGAAAACAAAATTCACATGTCCATGGGGAAATTTTTGTTGGAATTTCATGCCATTTGGGTTGAAAAATGTAGGGGCCACATAGTAGCGAGCAATTATGACCATTTTCCATCAAATGATACATACCTTTATGGAGTATTATGTGGATGATATCTTAGAAATGTCATATACCAGAGAAGGGCATTTAGATATCTTGGATAAGATATTTACCAGATTAGAGAAGTTCAAGTTTCGATTAAATCCTAAGAAATTTGTCTTTGGTGTTACATCATCTAAACTCCTAGGATACATTGTTTCAGAGAAGGGTATCGAAGTGGATCCCGCCAAGGTCAAGGCTATAATGGAAATGTTGCCACCAAATAATATCAGTCAACTAAGGTCTCTACAAGGCAGGCTACAATCATTCAGGAGGTTTATCTCCCAATTAGCAGACAAAAGTCATCCATTCAACCACTTGCTACATAAAAATTTCTTGTTCAAATGGGATCAAGGGTGTGAAACAACTTTCAATCAATTAAAAAAATATTTGATGTCACCACCCATACTCATGCCACCTAGAGAAGAGAGACCATTATTACTATACATTACAACAACAAACATTTTTTAGGAGCACTAATAGCATAGGAAGATCCTGAAGGAAAGGAACAAGTTGTTTACTATATCTGTAGGATTCTGAATGGATATGAGATAAATTAAACCTTCATCAAGAAAGCTTGTTTGGTGGTGGTATTTGCTACCCAACAAATATGGTATTACATGTTGACTCACATAGTTAGGCTCATAGGAAAGATTGATCCATTAAAATATCTACTCAACAAAGTTCCTTTAACATGGAGACTAGCCAAGTGGGTCATGATGATAAGTGACTTTGATATCTAGTATATGGATAGGAGAGTCATCAAAGGTCAAGTTATTTCTGACTAGTTAGCCGAAGTTCCATTAACTAATGATTGTCCTATGAAAATTGAGTTTTTTGATGTAGACATTCTTACTATGAAAACACAACAATGGAGACTATATTTTGATGGGTCATACACACAACAAGGGTCTGGTGCAAGAATCTTGTTTGTTACACCTCAAGGAAACACCATCCCAAGGTCCTATAGACTCATGTTTCCATGTACCAATAATGTAGCTAAGTATGAGGTACTAATTATTGGCATCAAGGTAGCAATTGAATGGAAGATCATAGAGCTACAAGTATATGGAGATTCATAGCTAGTCATTTATCAAGTAAATGATGACTATCAGATGAAATATGAGAAGTTGATTCCATATAAGAAGTTGATTGATGATCTCAAAAATTAGTTTGTCGATATCAAGTTTGAATAGACTCCAAGAGAAAAAAACAAAGCTACAAATTCTATTGCGACAATTTCTTCTCTCTTACAGTTACCATAAAAATGTGGTCGTTATGAGTTTATGGTAGAACAAGTGTCTAACCCTACTTTTGATAATCCTAAATATCAAACCATATGCCATTTATATGACGTTGAATCCTCAATCTATGGAAAGACCTATGCTTATCTAAAAGACAATACCCTTCCTCCCAATCTTTCTAGAAACCAAAAACACAACTTCATCTGCCAAGCCTCACGACATACCTTAATTTCTGACATACTTTACTGTCGAGGTCTAGATGGTACTCTTCTCTAGTGTTTAGAACATAATGAATTTAAGACAACCTTACATGAAGTCCATGAAGGTATTTTTGGAACTCATTCAAGCATACTAAATCTAGCCAAGAAACTCCTTCGTTTGGGGTAATATTGAATGAATATGGAGGAGTCTTATCAGTTTGTTAAGAAGTGTCAGAAGTGCCAAATACATGGTAACCTAATCCATGCACTAGCACAAGAATTGCAACCATTCACTTCAACATGGCCTTTTTATCAATGGGGACTGGACTTGGTAGGAAAGATTAATTTGGCTTCATCTAATTGACACAAGTTCATAATCACAACAACAAAATACTTTTAAAAGTGGATAGAAGTAGTTCCTTTAACAATAATCACTGGAAAGTAGATTTCTTCTTTCATACTCAATTACCTCATCTGTCGGTATGGCATACCTCAGTCCATTATCACGGACAATGGTAGACCTTTTAAAAATCAGGATTTCCAAGAACTATGTCAAAATTTTCACATCCAACATCAATTTTCAACACCCTACTATCCTCACGGAAATGTCCAAGAAGAGGCCTCCAACAAAACAATTTTGAAAATTCTAAAGAAAATGGTAAATGATGTTGGACGTGATTGGCATAGTCAACTAAACCTTGCTCTTTGGGCATATCGAACTAGCATCAGAACACCTACAAGAGCTACACCATATGCCTTGGTATATGGATCAGAGGCAATCCTACCTATTGAGGTGGAGATTCCATCACTTTAGGTGTCACTGGAGGGAATTATTTTAGATGAGGATTATAGAGTGTCTAGACTACAAGAGCTGGAATTGTTGGATGGACGTCATCAACAAGTGGTCAATCATTTAAAGGAATACCAATAGAAAATGTCCAGAAGCTACAATCACAAGGTAAAGCCTATATTTTTTCAAGTTGGTGACTTGGTCCTAAAGGAAAACCCTATAAATCAACAAGATAGAGAAAAGAAACATAAATTTGAACCTAACTAGCTAGGCCCTTTTGTTGTCATATCAGTTTATGGATGAGGAACCTATCAATTGTCAACACCTAAAGCGGATCTGTTCGATGACCTATCAATAGTATCCATCTCAAAAAGTTCTACACCTGAATCACCTAGTGAACGGTCCATGTCCTGGAGAAATAGTTACCTTGATGAAAACTTGGAAAACATGCATCTTGGTAATAGAAAAAAACAAAATACAAAAAAAAAATAGAAAATGGAAAAATACAAAAAAACCATAAAGTTTGAAAAAGTGCAATAAAAACATGTAGCAAAAACCTAGAAACATGCACTACTTGTGATTTAAACCAATAGTTCCATCTATTAGAGACATGTAATGGTCGTTCACTTTTTCTATCATTTACATTCAATATCATATCATAACGAACGTGGTCATGTCTCACCCTAGCTTGGGGGAAAAATCCTAAACTCACTAGGGGAAATAAACTTGAGCTTAAACAAATAGGTGAAAAATAGTATGACAACACAATAAACACAATGATCAAAGTGAAACCCAATGTTGAGCATGCATCGAACATCAGGACATTTCAAGAAATCAACTATCCATATCAAACAGCTAAAATCAAAATCAAATCAAGACAAACTTTAGGGGGATGATATTCTTTTGAATTATGATTTTATCACTATATGCTTGAATGTTCAACATGTTGTACTTTAATTATTGTTATCATTTCTTTGGAGCAACTCAATGATGTATTGAACTAGAGAAGCTAGGAAGGAGAATGGTATTTTCTTTGTATGTTTTATGTTAATTGATCATTTCTTATGTGAATTGTCACAAGATGTACTCTACAAAGTATCACTGATGACATTCTGAATTTACGTAGTATAATGATTCAATTCTTTTCTGTTTATGCAAGAAATGCTTAGGTAATCTTAGTTTAATTATACCTAGATGCTTGTGTTCACTTGCAATATCAAAAATCATGAAATTAGTACTTAGGTCATCTTGGTCTAACTCATACCAGTGATGCTTGTACTCACATTCAACATTTTAAAGGCTCAATGATGATAAAAAGCATGATAAAATGACTATTAAGGTGACAATTTTTGCATATGTATTTTTGCATGATTAAATTAGGTTGCATCCATTATAGTTTTTCATTGCAGAGTATTTTGTTCCAAAGATGGATAACCAATTCATAAACAATGTTAACTTTTCTTATTAAAATAGATTGAGTATACTTGACATTAACAAAAACATCATATTTATCATATAGCTTCATAATCATTTCATTAGAGAACATCATTATTATTTCATCATTCACAAATTCCATCATATATTTTATCATATTTGTCAAATCATCACATCATAAAATTGCATGACAAAAACTATCAAAAACAAATCTTTGTGTGGCTGCATTTCATTCATCCATTTATCATATCATAAAGCATACATTAAAAGAAGTATTATTATGATCATCATTCATTCATGCATTTCTTGTATCATATATCTATATTATTCATCTATCATTGAAACACCACATTCATAATCATGCATATGGTTACATTATCATGTAATTAAATAAACAAATCAACATTATATTTATCGATACATATAAATAACGACATACATCATGCATCCATACATTATCACTATTCAAATAATCAGTATTGATATTCATCATAGATAAAGCATCATTAATCATAGCATATCACATGATCATTAAGTGCATTCATAACATATCATGCAAATGATCACATAACATATAGAATAGGGAAGTTAAATGCATCCTTCATAAAACCATATAGAACACATATAGATCGATCAATCCATTGAATATCATATAGATCTCAAAAACATAATGTCAAGTATACAATGATGTCTGAAATAAAAGGAGATATAACATCAAAAATGGTTGTTAATCAAAATAACTAGAGTATACATCATGTCTCATATATCATAGAATCATATCATAAAACTATGAATTGCTACCTCCAGATGGTGTAGGTATCTCTGAGCCAGTGCCTCCCTTACTAGACATACCGAGATCTCTCAAATCTCTCCATGGAGGCTGAGTCACACCCTCGCTAACAATACTAGAATGAGTCCTACCTGATTGAGACTATGCATAACTAAATCTCTCCTCAGAGGGGACTGCATCATGGTATCGGCCCTTGTTAAACTTTTCCTCTCTACCCACATGGAGAATCTCTCTAATATAATCACTCACGGTGGTACCATCTACTAATATTTGTAGTCTATCTATGGTAGTTTGTGCCTGCTCTGCAACCTATCACATTGTATCTCGCTCTGCTATCAAAGTGGCAATCTACACTTGAGTAACTGTTAACTATCCTTGTACTTATGAAAGAGCCTGTGCATGAGCCTGTGTCTACATCTGAGTCTGAGTTTGTGCTAATAAACCTTGTGTTTGTACCAACTGACCCTATAAGGTCTGTACCTGCACCTGTAAACCTATAATTTGAGTATGTTTATGTTGTGATGGTACCCCAATATGCACACATTTCTTAGAAGGTGCTACCAATGATCGCCTCTTATGAGGAACCATAAAATCTTGCACATCTACATCTACAACTGACTCACCACCATTATCATCATCTCCACCACTATCATCCCCCTCCACATCTCAACCACTCTTATCTCCCTCATCATCCCAACCACCACCTCCTTCATCACCACCTCCTCCACCATCATCACCTCAGTCATCATCCCCCTCCTTGTCATCACTATCCTCCTCCTCCTCCAAAGGTAAGGGCACTGGCTCATTCAAAACAGTAATTCATGGAAAGGGATGTAAAATCAGATACTTTGCATAGTCTGTTGTAATGGGTGCCTCAGTAATATCAAGATGAATATCCCAAAATATAGGCTGTAGAGCCTGGTACTCTTGAATAATGACATCATGTGAGAGATAAGGTCCCAAATTTTCAACATCTATCTATCAACTCACATAATGAGCAACACCCTAGGGCATGCCCTACATGATACCATATTGTCTGAGTACCCTCCTTAGTAGAAATCTTTCCAAGACCCAATGAGTCTGACCAATTAGTAGCAATGACTGAGTGAGATATGGCATCTAAATATCATCATCATCCCCATGCTTGCAACCGAGATAAGGTCGCCATGTGGCAACCTCAACATCATCCAACACTCTCCTCCAATGCTCTAACTTACCTATTCTAGAATGAGTAAGATGACCTGTATAAATGTGCACATATGACCTCATGGTCGGTCTCTATCTCACCATCACTGGACATGTAACAACTATATGTTCCCACACCCACGCCTGTAATAATGTAACACCTACTGACAAACTGTGACCTCAGAGGTAGATAATAGAATGTAAATCATGATAAAGATGGACAAGCATACACATGCCCCATGCAAAATCATACTCTCTAATGCATGAACCCAACCAATAGAAACTCCCTTTGACCTATGATTAGGACAAAGGAACCCTCCAATGAAACTAGCAAGAACTGAAGGTAGGCTAGCATAAGCATCAACCATCTCATGCCATGGAATCTCATACCCACAAATATGATCATCCTGAAATTTTTTGCAGAGAGCATCAACCCAACCCTACTCTATAGAATCATATAACACTAGGTCATCAAATCTTTATCAAATCATCAGAAATTCATGATAAAATCAAAATTTAATAATAATAATAATAATAATAATAAACCCCCAAAAAATTAAAAAATCATCAATTTATCTCCTGAGGGGGCATATATACATCATTGAACAACAAAATCAACATCTCAGGCATAATTGAAAAAAAAAATTGTCGATATCAACAGCAACAACACAATTTTCTTTGAAGCAATGCGTAAACACATCACTTCAAAGAGGGGAAAAATGTATACACCTAAAAATGGTTAGGATAATCTAATCAATTAAATACAAATTATTTGATTAATTAACCTTTAATTCTTCTACTATAAAATAAAGAAAAATATTTATTTATATAGTTCACTATTAATTCTTCGATCTCTATTATATTATTTCTTCCTAATTAAATAAACAAATTTGATACTTTATTTTTATTTAATTATCATTATTAAATTCTTGTATCAATTATCATATTTCTTCCATATTTATTTAATAAACATAGACTTCTAAAGTTTGTTTTATTAAATTAAATATATTTTTTTCCTAAATTGAATAAATCTAAGTATTCAATTGAAATATATTCTACAACTAATCATATCTACCTACCAAATTAGATATGATATGCCTAATTAATTAATCTAAGCCTTCACAGGAAAATTTGGAGACAAATTTGCAAGCAACTCCTTCATCTTCTTCCATTGATTCTTCCTATTATCTGGTCAAGTGTTTTTGTGGGGAGGAATAATCTCCATAATCAGCTCGGAATCCTTCATCCTTCACCATTGAATCCTCAAGATTGAATCTAGACCTTTTCCTTGCTGCCCCTTCACAAATATGCCATCGAGAATCTATAAATACAACCCCATTCTACAAGAAAAGGATCCCAACTTTGTGCAATATTACTCTGTAGGAATATCAATTAAGAAATCATCAAAGGAATATCAATAGCATTATCATAGCAATCATAATCATGGCTTTTCATTTAGTTGCATCTTAGTTTACAGTAGTTTCTTTTATCAACTTCATGTCAATTTAGATTACAATATCATCACCATATCATTTAACAATCATCATATAGGATTATATTTCTGCATTTTAGCAGCATCTCATGCTCTAGATTGGAATTTTAATAGTCACAATTCTTACAAAATCTGAGAGCCTGCGATTTAATAAATCTTTGGAGATAGAGAGCAATATGACGCTTTCAAGAGTTTCATTATTTTAATTAGATTAATATCTTATTAATTCTCTTGATATAATGTCTTATTAATAATTGTTTACTTATTTTAGTTATTTACTTATTCCACACTTATCGTTACAAGTATATATAACAAGGGATTCAAGAGATTGTGTCAAACCTATTTGGTCGATTAAATCAATAATAGTATGTCATAACTTTTGAATGAAATCTTGTTTATGATAGTTAACCTTGGGGGAAAATCAAGAGAATAGTTAACCATAGGTGAATAGAGTTTTCAATTCAAGTAGGAGGTGGGTGAACTATTACACCACTTCTTAGAGAGTGGATTGATTATATATATCAAAAATTTAGCCAAAGTAGGTGTAAAATTCACTACTTACACTTTGTTTGTTCATTTTGTTTTGGGTTTGCATAGCTATTCAGTAGTGTCATGCATGGTTGGAGAGTATTCATAGTTGTATGACCATACTTGTTATGTAGGAAACCAAACTAGATACTCAGATAGGCATTACTAGAGGTTTCCATACACCACTCTTTGTCAAAGGGTATGGCCACTTCTGGTTAGAAAGGTGTGTGGGGGACCGTTATTTCCTTGGTTGGAGGAAAAGCTCTTGGGTGATGCTCTCCCTCTTGCAAATTACATCTGAGACTTGTGAAATAGAAGAAGTATGATCCAAATTTGGATACCTTTATCTTTAACTCTTGTGAGTTGTGAATTTGTAAATATATATGATCATGAATCTATTGTAATCTGTATTTGAAAAGATGAGTTTCATTTACTTGGAATTTTGCAATTTTATTTCATTTATGTAATGACATGTGAAATTTATTTATGCAATGTGCAATTTTGTTATTGAAAAATAAACTTTAAATTCATTATTTTAAAAAAACTTATGTTATTCACTTTATGAGTTAAAACTTAGGTGAAAATTGTTGAGCACGAACATTGGGTATGTAACAAATTCTCTTTGTTTTTACCTCTCTCACCCTATTCCTCTAGATATATCTCTATATCTCTCACTCTTCACCCTCTCTCCCTCTACATACCTCTCTCTCCCTATCTCCTTCCCTATCTCTCTCTACTTAGCACCCCTCTCGTTGTCTCTCCTTCATTAACCCTTAAGATATCTCTCTATATTTCTCCCTATCCCACTCTCTCCCCCCTTCCCTCTCCACTTATCTCTTTATAACCTCTCTCCCTCTCTCTCTTTCTCTCTCTTCCCCATTCTATATTTCCCAAGTTATGTCTATCACTAGATATCTCTCTCCCTATCACTCCCTCTTTCTATATCTCTCTACATATCTCTCTTTCTACAGAGAGATATGGAGAAATAGGAGATAGAGATAAAGAGAGGGAGATATAGAAGAAAAAATATGAAGAGATAGAGATATTTGGAAAGAGATAGAGAGATCCAAATTCAGATATAGATATAGAGGTCTAGGAAGAGGGATATTGAGAGGGATGTATGGATAGAAGGAGGGAGAGGTATCTAGAAGTAAAGATGAAAAGTAGAAGACAAAGGTAGAGATGAAGATAGAGGTAGAGAGATAGAAATAGATAGAGAGATTGAGACAGAGGGAGAGATAAAATGAAGATATAGATAGGGAGGCAGTGTTGGTAATGGAGCTTTCCTAACTTCTTGATTCAAAGGTTTTTGTTTTAGATGTGTTTGGGTCTTAGTTGATGATCTGGGATGTTAGGGGACTTGCTCCTCCCACTTTTTGATATCTTGCATAAGAATAGGTCATATTTATAAGGAGAGGCTTGATGATACTTTTGAATAGTTACAACTGCCCTTAGACAATTGCAAGATGATAAGATCTTGTTGATTAGTAAAATTTCACTAGGTCTAAGAAATTATAAGATCATCTGAAACCTAGAATTTGTATTACAACTCCTAGAGATCTGAAACTATTCTCAAACATCATGAAACTATATACATGAAATATAAATTAAAGTACTGAATTAAATTTTTATTTTATTTTAGATTAAAGCATCTTGTTGTAGGAAAGAAGTCATGAGGTCTAGTCTACCCATCGTCCCTATGGTACTGGAGGGCATGTCATGCCAATGTCACTAGTCATGTGAAAAAAATTTACCAGGCACACTGCAATTTGTAGGGGGGTGGATACCCAACCGATTCCTATAGTCTGAACAAAATAAAAAACTATTGTAGGTATATAGTTTGAGGAAGAGGGAGAGTGTGAGCTATATAAAGAGGTAGAGAGATGGGAAAAGAAAGATAGTGTATTTTTTTCTTGAAAATATGTACGTGTGTGTAAGTGTATAATAAGTGAATAAGCATAAAAGACACTTCTTAATACGACATTATATCAAAGATGACTCAATTGAACTTAATCAAAACAGTAATCAAATGAAAGTGTCATATTGCTCTCTATCCTCAAAGATTTATTAAATCTAAATTGCTCTCAGATTGTTTAATCAAGTAAGACTATTAAAATGACTATCTGAAGAACAAGATGATGATAATGCAATGCTAAATGATAAATCAATTAAACTAGCATGATATTGATGTGAAACAGATATTTGCAGCTACAAGAGGTAGCCATTGATATGAAGCTTGGTTGTTGAAATTGCTTGATGCTTGATGCTTGATACTTGATGTCTAGATTCCTGCAGAGTAAGAATGCATAAACTTGATTATCTGGATCCTCTTCTTGGTTGAATGAGGCTTTATTTATAGATTTCTTGGTTGTAGAAATGCACAGGGAGAGCTTTGAGAGGCTTGGATTTAATCTAGAGAATTGAATGGTGAGAGATGGAGGAGATTGAGATAAAAATGGAGATTGTCTCTACCCATGAAAACACCAGGCAAGAGAAGAGGAAAGATTGATGGAAGAGGATTGAGAGATCAAATTCCAAATTTGTCTCCAATTTGTCTCCAAAACTTCCCATGAAGTTTCAAAGTATTAATTGTGACAAATTTAGACATAGATTAGATATAGGAAATTTAATTCATTTTTGAGAGAATGTAGATTGGAATATTCCTTATGCTCTAATTCAAATATTTTGATTTATTTAAATTAGGAAAAGGGAGATAAACATTTTAATAAAACGAACTATAGGATAGTTGTTTATTAAATTTAAATAGAGGAATATGGTAATTAATTAATAAAGCATTTGATCTTTGTTTAATTAATTCAAAAATGATGTGATAGATTGAAATAGGGATTTGATAATTAAATTGAACAAAGTATTTAATTTCGTTTATTTAATTAAGATGAATTTGAATGTGAACTATATAAATAAATATTTCTATTTATTCAATAGTAGAGGAAATTAGCCGCTATGCATACACAGGTTGATACCCTGACTGTCTCGCTCCACTGTCAGGGTATCAACCTGTGTCTGCATAGTGGCTAACTATCCCTGTACCTATGTATGCATAGCGGCTAATTTCCTCTACTATTGAATAAATAGAAATATTTATTTATATAGTTCACATTCAAATTCATCTTAATTAAATAAACGAAATTAAATACTTTGTTCAATTTAATTATCAAATCCCTATTTCAATCTATCACATCATTTTTGAATTAATTAAACAAAAATCAAACGCTTTATTAATTAATTACCATATTCCTCTATTTAAATTTAATAAACAACTATCCTATAGTTCATTTTATTAAAATGTTTATCTCCCTTTTCCTAATTTAAATAAATCAAAATATTTGAATTAGAGCATAAGGAATATTCCAATCTACATTCTCTCAAAAATGAATTAAATTTCCTATGTCTAATCTATGTCTAAATTTGTCACAATTAATGCTTTGAAACTTCATGGGAAGTTTTGGAGACAAATTGGAGACAAATTTGGAATTTGATCTCTCAATCCTCTTCCATTAATCTTTCCTCTTCTCTTGCCTGGTATTTTCATGGGTAGAGACAATCTCCATTTTTCTCTCAATCTCCTCCATCTCTCACCATTCAATTCTCCAGATTAAATCCAAGCCTCTCAAAGCTTTCCCTGTGCATTTCTACAGCCAGGAAATCTATAAATAAAGCCTCATTCAACCAAAATAAGGATCCAGATAATCAAGTTTATGCATTCTTACTCTGCAGGAATCCAGACATCAAGTATCAAGCATCAAGCATCAAGCATCAAGCAATTTCAACAACCAAGCTTCATATCAATGGCTACCTCTTGTAGCTGCAAATATCTAATTCACATCAATATCATGCTAGTTTAATTGATTTATCATTTAGCATTACATTATCATCATCTCATTCTTCAGATAGTCATTTTAACAGTCTTACTTGCTTAAAAAATCTGAGAGCAATTTAGATTTAATAAATCTTTGAGGATAGAGAGCAATATGACGCTTTCATTTAATTACTGTTTTGATTTAGTTCAATTGAGTCATCTTTGATATAATGTCGTATTAAGAAGTATCTTTTATGCTTATTCACTTATTATAGACTTACAATTTGGCACCCACCATGGGGCATTAACCCCATTTTTATCAAAAAATGCAATTTTTTGGAAAGTGTCACGCAGGTTCGTAGCGTGTTCTATTTTACGCTTCCGTTAAAAACTTCGGCGCTTTCGGTCTCTGTTTTAGCGCATCGGGTGTTTTAGCGCTTCCATTAAAAACTTCGGTGCTTCCAGTCTCTATTTGAGTGCATTGGATGTTTTAGCGCTTCCAGAACAAACTTCGGTGGTTTTGGTATTTGTTTTAGCGCATCGGGTGTTTCAGTGCTTCCATGACAAACTTCGGCGCTTCGGTACCCTGTTTCGGCGCTTTCGGGTTTTAGCGCATCAGGTAATTGTTTCGGCACTTCGGTGCAAAATTTTCAGTACTTTTGTAAAAATCATTTTGGATCCGATGCAACCACGGCCAGATTTCAATTTCATTTTCATTATTGGATTAAAACATATCAATCTAGGATAGTCACTTCAAAGTTCTCTAAAAATTGATCAATCTAGGATAGCCACTTCAAAGTTTCAAAAGTTTTCTAAAATTGATCAATATAGGGTAGCCACTTCAAAGTTTCTAAAATTGATCAATCCCAGGACAGTCACTTTCTTTTTTATCTTAAAAGCAAATCTATCAATCCTAGGATAGTCACCGCATTTTATAGTACAAAGTTAAAAAGAACATCATGATTTCAGTGAAGCAATACCTTCACTTAGATTAAGAATATTTCTTTTTGGGCTTAAAACAAAACAAATCTATATGTTGTGCTTGTAGTGATTAGGTTTATGCTCTTCCCTTAACTAGGTGACCAAAGTGCCAGATTCACTTTTATTTTCATGTCATTTACGCTTTTTTTAAAACCTTTAGCAGGCCTGCCGTAGTGGGAAAAAGTACTCACCCTACGGGAAATGACCTAAGTGGGAACAACCAAAGCTAGGTTTTCCAACCCACTATAATAAAAATGCAAGTTGTTGATGAAAGTCCAACTTGACGATAGTAGGCAAGATAACCATCCCCAAAATCTGTGTTCTAAAATTGGGAGGTCTCCTGAGGGAGTTTATCTATTTGCCACACCGAACGGAACCCTATCTACGAACCATAGCGTAGTTTCTTGCCGATTCAGTATCCATACATTGTCATACTCACGGTGCAAGGGGAAGGAAGAATCTGCCCCCAAGACACTCACCATATAATTACCAAGGATTGTTTGCTCAAGGGATTCGGTATCTACGTCCGTCACTTTGAGTACACACCTGGCAACGACAAAAACACGGGCGCCCTCTAGGGGGTGACACTGCTGTGTGAGTCAACGTAATTCAAGATGTGGGTTGTGAGTATAATGATGACCTACTTGTCCTTAAGTGTGAGTCTACATGATTTGTGTACAATTTTCAAAACAACCTGTCAAAATAAATAAAAAATATCATTTGTGGTTTTTAAACATACACGATCTTTTTAAACAAATTATTCAAAAGTTGCTTGTTGTGTTTTCACAAAGAATCATTAAAATCAGATTAAAGATCATCCTGAAAACGAAAAAGTCAAGTTAGATCAGAAAACTCCATGCTTAGAAAGTGGAAGTCCATCACATTTGTCAAGAGGAAAATCAAAATCACCAAGCCCAAGAAACCACTCAGTCCTCGAGGTATCTTGAGAAAAAGACGTTTCCTATATCTAAATCGCAATATTTTGTTACACCATAGGACCTTCATTCATAGGTATCATGACTTTGCTAGAGGGTACATAGATGACTATGTTGTAGAACCACTCTACTCACGAGCCTTCTTCCAAAGGAGAGCCCTCACACAATATCACAACCATAGTCAACGCATTCGTCAGACTTATTTTCCACAACCCATGATAGAATATTCCACAAGGCTGGATCAAATTTTACAGTAGAGAGTCTTTAGCGTCATGTTTTTAGAAACTCTGGAAAAACTTGTTTCAGCGCTTCCAGTCACTGTTTTAGTGCTTCTATGAAATAGCGCTTTCGGGCTCTGTTTTAGTGCTTACAGTCCTTAAATTAGCGCATCTGGTAAAGTAGCGCTTCCATCACTTTTTATGGCACTTTCATGCACTGTTTCAGTGCTTCTGGTAAAATAGCGTTTTCGGTCACTGTTTTAGCGCTTCAGGACTCTGTTTCAGCACTTCAGGTAAAATAGTGTTTCCAGTCACTGTTTTTACGCTTTGGGACTCTGTTCTAGCGCTTCTGGGAAATAGCGCCTGTATACTCTATTTTAGCGCTTTCAAAACAGAGAGTTCAAAAATCTTACCAGTCAATCTGTCAGTCTTTTATCCGCAATCTTTTCCAGAAAACAATTTCCTTGTCATCAGAATCACTATTTAAAGACCAAAATCAGAGAGGTTTATACAAATTTCCAAACTTTTTGACTCAAACCAAATCTTGCAAATCAAAAGTGTCATATCAGAATACACAATCGATTACTATACAAAGGTTTCATTATCAGGATACTATCATCCTTTATCATGAAACCTGAGTATAGTGAATCAAATTTTTAACATAGTCTCATCAATAAGATCAGTCATCTTATTTGACTTTGTTAAAAATTCAAATTGACATCTTTCTAGCATAGAAGATCAACATTTTGGAAGGAAGTGTAAAATTTTTCTATGCCATTCTTTACTAGGTCCCAAAAACAGAGACTCTTAGAGGAAGAGCTGAAACATCCCAAACAATGGCAGAAGAAAATCCTTGGAACAATCTGAACCAAAACAACAAAAATGAAATAACTCAAGAAGACATTCAGGCAGCCCAACAAGATCCTAAATTCCATATATTCATGGAAAAGATTTTAGAACAAGATATGGAGAAGTATCTGTTGATGTTAGCTGAATCAAATGCAAAGCTTCCCAAGGACTTTGACGTTAATTGTCTAAAAGAACTGCCCACTACAAACGAAACTAAAATACCATCCCAAATGCCAGTAATAGATCCTATTGTGGCTTTAACATCTCAAATGAAAATATTACAACATATACAGGATATGACAAAGGGAAATGGAAAAAGGTACGCCTTACAGGAAATTTGTCCATACCCTTTTCATTCAACAGTGGACATGGTTCCCTTTCCTCGGCATTGTGAATTTCCAAAGTATGATAAATACAATGGAAGAATGGATCCAATAGATCACGTAAGAGAATTCAAAACAATGAGCTTAGAATTTGCACAAGAGGAAACATACCTCATGAGGCTTTTTCCCCAAAGCTTAGGAGGATCGTGTATGGAGTGGTTCTCAAAATTACAACCAGGTATTAAAACTTTTGAGGAATTTATATCAATCGATTCATCTCCCAATACTCCTTTAACATCCAACACGATGTTACAATAAAGGATCTGTATAACTTAAAACAAAATAAAGGGGAGACATTCTTGTCATTTCTACAAAGATGGCGGTGATTGCTCGCTAGATATCCTCGATCCATTCCTAAAGAAAAGCAAATGGAGTTGCTCATTGACAACTTAATAGAAGAAATGAGTTATAGACTAGAATTGCAATGTCCTACATTTGAAAAGGTTGTAGAGAACGGTCTTAAAATCGAAGAAGCGTTAGTCAAAAGGGGAGTTATTAAACATTTTAACGATAAATCAAACAACACCAATAACTCCTCAAATCAATACTCAAGCAATGATAAACCAAAATTTTGGCAAAAGAATCGAAATACAAATCCAAATGAAACAAATGATTCTCAAAATGTCAAACCGGTTTTTAACTTAACAACTTCTACTTCAAAGAATCAAAGCAATGATCAAATTGTCAAGTCCAATATTGTGCAAAATAACGAGACCACCAAATCACAGTCTTATCAAAAATCATCAAACCGACGTCGGTTCACACCTCTAGGCTTAACAATAGAATCAACAATGAAAGAGTTAGTAACTAAAGGTCTTATCATAGCGCGAGAGGCAAGATTTTGGGATCCAAAGGTTAAACCATCATGGTGGAATGACTCAAATTACTGCAACTTCCATAACAATAAGGGTCACAAAATGAACGATTGTATGGAGTTAAAACACGCCGTGCAAGATTTGATCGATAACAATAAAGTGTATGTGGAAGGACCCCAAAATAATAATGATCATTCAGCCTTCAAAGACCCTTTGCCAAACTATGAAAAAGGTGCATCATCCTCAACAAACAAAGGTAAGAATGTTAATCACGTCTATGATACAATGATCCTTTGTCTTTCCGAAGTCAAGGATAATCATACAGTTCATCCTATCATTAGCAAGACCAAAACCAATGACATTACCCCTTTGGATTTGTTACCAAAAATGCAACACTCTGACAATCAAATCAATGTTTTAAAAATTAGAGATCATCAAGAGTATCAACCAGTAAATTCCATGACTAGGGGGCAATCCAAAGTCATATTAAAGGGAATTGGATCCACACATGCAGTTCCACCTCCATCACATTATAACATTGTCGATCAACTTCAGAACATCCCCTCTCAAATATCGATATTAGAACTTTTGAAAATATCACCATCACATAAAGAAATTCTAGAACAAGCGCTAGTTGCCACTATAGTATCAAAGAATCTGGATGTTTGCCAATTCCAAGCTATGGTGGGACATTTGACTACCCCGCATTGCCTATCATTCTTTGAACAAGATGATTTCTCATTAAACCATCCCCATAATACTGCATTGCATATTGAAGTCCTAATACACAATCACCGCGTAAAGAGAGTCCTAATAGATGGGGGAGCTGGTCTAAACATTTGCACTCTCAAGTTAATCTGTGCATTAGGATACTCAGATGATGCTATTGATGCTTGACGAAAAATGACTATCAAAGCTTATGATGAAGAAGAAAGATCATCTAAAGGATTGATTGTGTTACCCATTCAAGTGGGGCCAATAATGAAGCATATAGCATGTCAATTATTAGAAAGAGAATTAACATACAACATTCTCTTAGGCCAGCCATGGATCCATGACATGCAGGGAGTACCTTCAACATATCATCAATGTTTGAAGTTCCTAGTAAATGGACAAGAGGTGACTATATCTGCTGATTACAATCATCCTCAACATTGTGATACAATCAGAATATCCCAAGAAACCTTGGTACCTCACAATAGGGAAGCATCTAGTTTGAAATCATCCAATGAAGAACAACGTCCAAGTATTACCACCAAGTGGGTTGAGAAAAAGGGTAAAGAAAAAGAAACAAGTCCTATTCAAACTAACTCAACAGATAATCTGGATCAGCAAAATTCCTTATCACAAAAATTTCACGAGAAATTCCATCTAACTGATAAGGGAATGGGAACGTATTCTATGGAACACTCACTTAACCTAACACAGTTAATGCCATCTCCTAGGACCTATGGACAACCTTCTTTGATAAAACCTCAAACATCTTTACCAACCACAGTTCTGCAAGAAAGGTTTGTCAAAACCGGTACCATAGCAGATGAAACAGACGACAAAGCAATCTTGGATTGGCTCTACAAAGATGAGGAAATTTTTTAACATGATCACATTAATAGCACAAGAATATTATAATGTGAGAATGTTATAATGCACTCATGTTATTATTAATTTTGGTTATTTCCAACCCTTAGAGTTGGACTCACATGTTAATGCCCATAGGCATGTTTTTTACAAATTCCTAGATAATGACACAATCTAGAGCATGCTCTCCATTAAAGTTTTTCACATATTTCAATGACAAGTTAAATAAAACAGTAGCTTCAATATCTCTCTTATCTTTCTAACCATGTAAAAAAAATTCTATATTTCAATTATGTTAAGGTTTTTATCTTTAATTTATTTTGCTACTATCTCCATTTTTTTATCAAAAACATACATATGGTATTTTAGGTTTAATTTTTTACTCATTTATCAAAATTTGAAATAAATTACATTTTTGAAAACTAGATTGTATTTTTTACATATTAAATTTTTTTGACTAGTTTCCAAAAAAATAGGGGATCACACGCTCATTTTTTGTTTTTCAAGATGTTTCCACTTTGAAAATTAGTAAAAAATCATATATTCATCAAAAACTTAGCAAAAATATTGAGCATAAACTACACATGTGGTGCTATCTAATTTTTTACTAAGGTGATTTTTGAAATACTAAATAAAATTTAACATTTTATGGGGGCCACACCGAACACTATTATATGTTTTTAATAAAAATAGGAGCACTTTTTGTGACCCCCTATTTGAACCCCTTAATCTCCACCATTTAAAAAATAATAATATTTTAAAAAATTGGTTTTGAGAACTACGACTGTTGTTCTTGTTGCATCATAAAATTTTGGGTGTAACTATCTTCAATTTCTCATCCAAGATAAGTTTTTCTTGATTTTAGAAAAAAGTGATCACCTAAGAACCCTTTTGGTCTCCAATTTCCTTGCTCATACTCACATGGTGTGAATGCAATATATTAACAAAGTAGTTCCCATCTAGGAACTATTCTCATTTTGCTAATTCTAGTTAGGACACTTTTAGGTTATTTATTTGTTTGTTGCATGCCATATGATTGTGATACTTTTCTTAATCATATTGTCCCACCTCTTCGCATTGCCTATATAAGCAAGGATTTTCATGTTCATTACGTATCCCTATGGGTCCTATACATTATATCCTATTGTATTATATAATAGTATTCATTTCTTGCAACTCTCTTGTGGAGGATTTCTTTTGTTTTTTTAGATGGTCTTGGTTACTTGAGTTTGTTCTATGAATCTTAATCATGGAAGGTTAAGATGAAATATCTACTTGTTGACATTGATCTATGGATTGATGTATCATCAACAAAACCATATGGTATGAAGGATGGAAATTGAATGATTATTCATAGGAAGAAAATGAGTTTAATTATATTATGATCTATTGAATGTAACAATATAATCCACAACAAAGGAATTATGAGATAAATTGGGTACTTATTATTAGAAAAATTATTTAGAAAAAAAAAAATCTTCAAAATAAGTTTTTTCATAGAGAATGAGTGGTGATGACTCAATGAATAAATATTTGAATTCCTTCACTATTGTAGTAAACTAACTATCTTTTTTTTATATTAAAATGTATGATAAAGAGAAGTGTATTAATTTTATTTTGTATTTACCTGAATTCTAGAGAATAATTTAGCAATGGTAATCACTAGTACTACTTTTGAATTAAAAAAAGATGTTAGTAGCAACCATGTTATTGAAAGAAATATGAAGAAAAATGAAAAATGATTACTAATCAATGTATCCCTTGGTTGAAATAAGTCATTCCTATGAAATAAATAAAAATCATTGAAGAGAAAAATTTAGGGGACAAAATATCCAAATCTAGAGGTAAATCTAATGTTGTAGATGTTGGAGTTGAGAAAATACAACTTCAAAGGAGCCCAATGATCTCTGCAAGCAAATAACCTATTACAAGGAGAAGCAAAGAGAAGCAACAAAGAACAAAGAACAATGCTCAAAAATGTGGAGCTCAATATTCAACAAATGTGTAAAATGAATTATAATACAAAAGCAAAGAATTCAACCTAATATAGGTCAAAGAAACCCTAAAAAAGGGAAACCCTAGGTTTGCACAATAATAATTAATAAAGTAATTAATTATTATGCACCTAATGTTAGCTTAAGTGTAAAAGAGGTAAAAGGGAACTTTAAGTAATTAAACAATTATTGTTTAATTAATAAAGTAAATAACCGATTACTCTAACACCCCCCCTTAAGCTAGACTTAGGGAGAAGCTAATACCTAGAAGAAGCTAATGAAAGCAAAAGCAATGGGTCCCGACAACAAGGCCAGATCAGGTACCCATTTTACAAAAGCAATGCAAACTAAATGAAATGGGGTAAAGGAGAAAACCCAGTGGGAACAAAACTCCTCCCCAAAATAGAATGCAAGGAAGGAATGCAATGCACTAATGAAAGAAGGATAGGAGGTGGATAACATGATACCCCTCATAGACAACTTCTATCATATAATTACATGTACAATGGTCTCCATAGGAGAGATAGAAAGAGAGAAGAAGGCCCCCCCACAATGAAGAAACTCCTATCGCAATGGTAGATGCCTGATGTAGAATCCAAAAAGAGATCCTGAAGCGGCAAATGATATTCCTCCCCTTGGGAAGAAATGGATCCAAAGGACGATGTCGAAGAAACCCTGTGAAGAATGATGAACCAATCTGTCTCAAGATGTGTGCCATGATAGGATGCTGAAGAATCTCACTGTCTAAATGGAAACAAATGATGCCAAATCCAAACTAATGTGGAGAATATTGAAATGCAGCCTCTGAATGCACGGATAATGGTGGGTGAATAGTGATAACCTGACTGTCAAGGTAGAGGAGATGAATGTCCTCAAAATAATCCTCCAAATCTGCAATATAGGACTCAACAAACAAGAAAGATATGTCTGCAACATAAGAGTCCAATGTAGCTATGTCTGGAAGATGTATGATTCCCTGCTGCACTGAATCAAGAACAACAAGAGATGTTGATGAAGTCTCAGTCTGAAGAGTAGGAACTGTGAGACAAACCTTTGATCCATCGGAACATGTAAGGGTGTCTAAATACTCAAGCTCCTCTAAAGTATCATGATCAAAGGGTGTATTGTCTCTCCAAAATGGGTAAGAGACAATCTGAAGTAGGATCCTCTTGGAATGGAGAGAGAATTGGGTCTCCATAGATCTCCCAAAGACGTGTCCAAAGTGGGTGAGGACAATCAATGTTCGATATAACCAACACAGTGTCATGATCAACACTAGACAATATAAGTCCTACTATGTGATTTCTAATGATATCCAATGTTAATTTTCCCTCTAAAGTTGTTGGTTTAGGTATGAGATCATACAAATAAGGAAAAATATTAAGCCACCTATAATGTGTAAGTATACCCTTTGCCCATGACTCATAATTACCCCATTCGAGAAGAACAACTGAAGGGTGAGTAGAAAAACCCATGATAACTCTTCAAATGAAAAATTCAGAGACTAATAATCTCAGCAATGATAAAGCATATCAACATAACCCATCCAACGCAAACAAAACCCATGTAGGAGCCAAGATGACCAAGTAATTGAGCAAAGTGTAAAAACACACAAAGATGAATAAAAAATACTTAGTAAATATTATGATAAAATAGATTGTATATCTGGAAAGATCACTATAATACCTTTCCAATGCCTATTCATTTACGCAAAACGGAGTTTGGACGCAAAAGATACGCCCCTTGGAGTGAAAAAACCAAGTTCTGACTTTGACTAGCAAAAAAGACTGCAAAAATACAAAATCAGGAGAAATTACAAAAACCATTGGAACGGTGCCAAAACTAGCTTTCTGACGATATCTCGTTTTCAAAAATTCAAGAAAAAATGCCCATTTTACGCCCAATTTAGTGCAAGCTGCTCAAGAGGGGAAAAAAATGTCCCACAGCCCTCATGGGCTAAAAAAAATTGGCCCCTTGCCATATGGACGACCAGGGGCTAGCTGTCGGTAGCGATACTCCCGGTCTGCTCGACCTCGATGCGCGGCAACCTGTGGGTGCCTGGCTGGTGCTAGTCACCCATTGACTCCGCTGGGTTGGGGTCGTAATCGGAGCCGGTCTCCAGCCGTCCGCTGAAGGCTGCCAGGAGTCACGGCGGTGGCAACCGAAGGCAGTTTGGAGCCTGAGGCGCCAGGCCCAGAGCCCTGGCCAAGGCAACAGCCGAAAGCGCGGAGTGCCTACTGGTTGGCTGAGCAGGCTGGTTGTAGGTGCCAAAGAACCAAAAATAAAAAACCTTAGTTTTTTTTATTTTTGCGATTTTTTTTTGCGATTTTTTTGCTCCGGAGGGCCGTACGGCCAAACCCTAAAATTTTTTTTGCATCCCTGGTTGACTGTAACCAAAATCGACGATTTGATAGTCGATTTAGGGGTTTTTGGGTGCTATGAATCCAATGGCACTGTCCTTTTGGGCCCAAAGTGAACCTAAAATTCAGAGTATGTTGAATCCACAAGAAGAAACCTTAGAACCCTAGATCTGCTTCCAATGCAAAAAACTCAAAACAAGAACAAGTAGCTATAGATCTGAAGCTCTGATACCATGTTGGAGTTGAGAAAATACAACTTCAAAGGAGCCCAGTGATCTCTGCAAGCAAATAACCTGTTACAAGGATAAGCAAAGAGAAGCAACAAAGAACAAAGAACAATGCTCAAAAATGTCGAGCTCAATATTCAGCAAATGTGTAAAATGAATTATAATACAAAAGCAAAGAATTCAACCTAATATAGGTCAAAGAAACCCTAAAAAAGGGAAACCCTAGGTTTGCACAATAATAATTAATAAATTAATTAATTATTATGCACCTAATGTTAGCTTAAATGTAAAAGAGGTAAAAGAGAACTTTAAGTAATTAAACAAATATTGTTTAATTAATAAAGTAAATAACCGATTACTCTAATAGTAGATAGAAGTTAGTTTAGTGTTAGAATTATGGTAAAATATGGCATCACCCAACATATTGTGTTGACTAAAAAAACTTGCACAATAGATAGTCATGAATCACAATGGTGACTCTTCTCTTCAAAGGAAATATTGCAATCTCCCTAGGTCTAAAGGTTGTGAGGTCTTGGCTTGAGAGTAAAATTTTTCATCATATATATGAGGTGTTATCATAGCATTGTGCCTATTTTTTTTTTTAATATTGTTGGAAACATGATTTGAGAAGCTTAGTTTGATTTGCAGCTTGAGCTAAGCCTACAATAGCCAACTAATAAAAAAGGAAAAGAGATAAACATAAAGTGACAGAAGAAAAGAGGAAAAAAAGAGAGAGAAAAGAAAAGAAAAGAAAATCCATTATTTTTAACGATGAACATTCTCACATGAGATCATTCTTAACCCACATTACTATTAGAGATTAAAAATTGTGACCCAATGCAAATTTTATCTTAACATATAACCACTATACATGATTAAAAGGAAAACATGCATTACATAATAACATTTATAAATCAATACAAGAAAAAAAATTCATGATATTAAAATAAATATTCATTAATTTCAAAAATAAGTATTGCTATAAAGAATACTAGTCCCAAATATGATATTCAAACTTAGAGAAATACAGTTCTAACTCCTGTTACAATCTATTCTCCATCATTTTTTCTTTCTTTTGCGTTTTATTAGTTTGCAAACTACGAATGGCTAACTTTTGCAAATACTTTAAAATTGACTGCCTTTCTAAGTTTAATGGCCTCCTAGAAGTTTATTCCTTACAATTTCTAAGGACAAAATCAGGGTACAAGTCTGCTTAAGCCTGTTTCCAATTCATTTCAGAGGGAATAATACACATTATCTATAATGTTTTCTATTACCTTGTCGACCTTGTAGAAATAAATGAGGAAAGTTCACAATAATATCATGGTTATTATTTAAAATTTATTTTAATATCAAAATTTAATTTTAATTAATAAAAATAAGATAAATATTTATCATTTTTGGTTTGGATGATATGTAAAAATGTTAATGATTTTTTTATCATTAAATTGAATGATGCTTAAGTAGAGTGTAATAGTATATAGAACAATAAAAAGATTAAGTTCAGTTGATTAAAAAAAAATCAATCAGGGACTAGACAAATCCAAAGTAACAAATGACAAATTCATCTTATCCCATTGAATTAGCAAAACATAAAAATTTGTTGTAGGTGTCCGCACATCAATTACAAATCCTCTATCATGGTGTTTACTACAAAGACTCAAATAACTAGGAAATGTAAGTCATAAATTTATTCTAAAGAGCTTATTCATTTCAAATAACTTTTAATAATGACATGATTATACTTTGATTGGTAAGTATAATAGTATGTTCCTTGATTATGCCATTCACAAAGATTCAAATCCCTCAAAAGTGATTTTAGGCTAGATTTGACCCTAACAGACTTTGATTGAGCCCATACTTGTGATAGATTAGGCTAATAACAACTTTTAGCTTTGAGGTATGCTCCCTCGTAATGTTCTACTCCACTATATAAATGGAAGTTATGTTGATATCTATGTAATTTAGTTGAACTATTAAAAAAAAATCTTAATAGACTCATTTCAAGGTTTACTTAGAATACCAAGCCTATATTTTGAGGTATATCAAACTTGATATGAATTTTAGTAAATTGCAAAGATAATTTTACTAAGAAGTCATGCTTATATGATAAAGTGGATATTATGTCAAGAGAGATGATGGCATGTGATCCTTTGAGTCCTTTTGAGTCAAGAATAATATTTAAGAAGGGGGTATTAGCTCAAAAGGATTTGTGTATTAGGGATAAGAAGGTGTGAGGTTTTCTAGAGCTCATTAAAGCATTTTGATTTCAAATTTCTTTGATTCAACTCTTTTCCTTTGGTTCCTGAGTTGTTAGCCATAAATTTCCTTATTTGAACTCCTTTGTTGATTGTTTGTTGTTTTAATGTAGCCTTAAGTTATTATGTGTTCCATGTTGTTACTCTTTAATGTTTTTATCAGGCTTCATCATTTTATCTATCCTATTTTGTAAAAAAGGGTTTAAGACCTTTCAATCATTCACATTTACCAATAATGATAAAAATGATATTACAATCAAAATTTTAGCATTAAATTTTACTACAACAAAATCTTAACCCTAAAAAAATCTATATAATAATAACCTATCAATCGATGTATTCATTAAAAACTATATGTAGCATAAAAAATTGTAATCCCTTTTAGGTGGAAGTATAATTTCACGCTTTATTTGGAATTCACTTGAGTGACCCTTGAATCAATGCATTTCGACATCCCTTAATCAAGATCTAATTTTCAAAGTTATGCATTTTGTGGCCCATTTTATCATTTTTTGGCAAATTGCAAGTAAAAATCAAAAGAATTCATTTAATATTTTGTCCTTGATACCTTAAGTCCTTCAAAATAGGGTTGGGACATAGTCACCTAGGGTGACTTAGTCCCCCTATTTTGCCTCCAAAATTGAATATGTCAGTGTCAACATTTTTTCATTTGAATTTCAAATTTCCAAAGTAAGTCATTGGGATCTAATTTTTGAGAAATTAGATTAAATGCCTATAAATATCTAGTTATTGCATCATTTACAAACTAATGGGAATATTTGAGAAATTTTGAGAAAGAGAAGAAGCTGTAGATCATAGGATTCTTCCACATAACTTTAAATTTATATGCTTTCAAGCATATTTTTAAATTTGATTAAGTATAATTCAATGACTAGAGTTTGATAGAAATAGAAGGACATGATGGATTCTAGGTTTGGAAAGTTCTCTTGGCTATTTTCTACAACCTAATGACTTGTTCATAAGTGTTCTCATCTTCAAGCTTTAGTTACTTACTACCCAAGGTGAGGTATTAATGTGTTTTAGATTTCCTAGGGGTATTTGACTTTCTCTTAGGTAGATCCTATCATTACCATCTAGGAATTCTTCTCTAATACACTTGAGTAGGTTTTTATGCATTTTAGCTCATCACAATATTAGATTCACTTAGTCCTACCAAATCAAATTCAAACTTGCAGGATAGGTACACAAAGCTTTTCCTTTCTTATATCTGTTGTAAGAATTTTTTGTTATAGTTTGTCTACTATCGAAATCTAGTGTTTTCAAATTAGGGCACATAGTTTAATTAGGTTAAATAAGGAAATTCAATTGCAATAAATTTATAAGGCTCAAAAGGATCAAATCTAGGTTTTTTTGACTTGCCTTCGTGGTTGAAAGCCAATCTAATTACCTTGTTGATTTTCATCCTAATTTTCTCTTGATAAAGGATTGATTATGGTGTTCTATGCATTAGACCTAGGATCCCTTTTTCATCAAATCATTTTGGTGAACCTAAAACTTTGAGCATCATTTAGATCTAATTATTAGCATCATTTAGACCTGAAATAGTGCGCAATATTGGCAAAAAAATTAGAAATTTTAGTCTTTTATTTGCAAAAAGTGTCATTTTTGTCCATTTATTACAAATTTGTGAAAAATTATTGCATTTCAATATTGGAAATTATCATATATGTAGGACAATTGTTTACATTTTTTGAAGCATTACATAATTTGGTTAAATTAGCTTTTATTTTTGCAAAAATCAAAACCTTAGGTTGTTACACTACATTGCAAATTTAAAATCCTCTAAAACAAGAACAAAATTACTTCTAAATTTATTTATGCACTCTAGTACATAGGCATTTCTTGACAGCGATCCCTCTAAAACTAGAATTTTAGAAAAATCTCTAGCCTAACATAGTCACCCCAGATGACCTAGTCTTGCTAAATCTATTAGATTTTAGGAGATATATCTATTGTTAATCTACAAATCTAGAGTCTAATTTCCATATCTATATTAGTAATAGGTATGTGAGAATTTTTCATTCATAGTTAGCCTTAAGATGCATAAACATACATTGAAATTAAAATTTAATGATTAATCTTGGAGGAAGCACAACCATATGATCATGCCTGATCTCTTTCTACAAATACATTATATACATATTAAGACCTTTACTTGTGATGAATTTGATATGTTAGATGAAGCTCTTGAGGAATTCATCTCACCTAGATCATCCACTAAGGCTTCTAATGTCTCAACACACCAAATAATAATTAATGCAATCACACCTCAACTTATCATTTATCCACCTATGAAGCAACCTCAAGACCAAACCAATCTCGTTCTTGTCATAGGACCACCAGAAAACAAACCAAAACCTTCAGGTCATATCTTGAATTATGCAAGGAAATTAACCCAATAAACCATGTAGACAATATATTGCAACAAAAAAATTATCATATTGTTTTTCATACATATAACCCAAGTAATAACAAGCAACCAAGAAAAACACAATCCATTCACTCATCAATAGCACTCCCATAACCTATTTTAGCTAGTGCACCTCATTTACCTCAACATAGTGGAAAGGAGTATGATCCTATGGAATAAATTCATGCTACTCCTACTAAGATATATTTGTGGGATTTAATTCAAAAATCACCTATTTATCATGGCATGCTTTATTTTATTTTTCAAGAATTTGTTGTCCCTCATAGTGCACAACCAAAAAATGTAGAAGATTTTCTTGAGGGTATGAATTCAATTAATATGGAAATTTTCTTCCATCAAAGTGAATTATACCATTTGAAAACACAAAAAAAATCATGCCTTGATGATAATGGTTGTTATTAACAAGACTAGGATTAGGAATACCCTTATTGACAATGGCTCAAGGCTTAATGTTTGTAGCATAAATATTTTGGACAAAATTGAAGCGAATAAGACTAAAATTCAACCAAATACTTTTCTATTCATGGTTTTGGCAATGTAGGAATAAAATATCTCGGTGTAATAACATTACCAGTTAAAGTGGGTCAAGTTGTGTTGCAAACTCCCATCCATGTCATGCCCCATGATCTTTCATATTTATCTTCTCTTGTGTAGACATGGGTTCATGAAATGAAAGGAGCTCCTTCAAAGATTCACTGTTTAATGAAATAGACATACAACAATAAGGTTTACATGATAGAAGCTAATCCAAAATCTTAAAATTGTTTACAAACTGAAATAAGAACAAAGAGTCCTTTTAGAAAATTCATACCAACTTCAAAAGTGGAACCTTTACAAATTGAAGACAAATATGAATTCCTTTCATCTATGAAAAAGTTTTTGGATGATGATTGGAGGTCATTAGATATTACACATAATTTCATGGGGGAATATAAGATTTCACCATCAAAATAAAAAATCTAAGAGAAGTAATTTGTAATGGTATCAACACAATCTATCATAGAATCATCAAAAACATCTAATTCCATAACTTGTAGAAATGAGGAAAACACAAGTTATACATCCACTTATGATGAAGCATATTATGAGAAACCAACTTCCTCAAAAGAAATGAAATCCATTTACAAAAGAGGTTATCAACTATTGAAATAATTTGACTATAATGGAAAAGGATGTGACACAAAAGAACAAGGCATTTGTGTTCCTATAGAGCTCAATGTGTAAGAAACATGGTACAAAATATCTTGGCTATTTTCCTTCAAAAATAATGAAATAATCAAATAAACCTTCACTTAATGTCAATGTCATCACACAAGATTCTCCTAATGAAAATTTAAACTTAGATGCATATCTTGAAATGATAGATAACACATGTAATGATATGTCATTGGATACCTTTCAAAATGATGAGTCTCTAGCAAAATTTTTGGGTATGTATGACACTTTACCTAGACATCATCATAATCATAGATTTTCCTATTGTTTGAATTCTAAATGATACTTTGCGAAAGAAACATAATTATGTTATGGTGGACAAGATGAATCACAAACAATTCCTAATATTTCAAACCATAATGTGTTACTTGTAGGAGACACGATAAACATAAAATTGGACCCATCTAACAAGGAAAAGGTGTTTCAAATTGGAAAATTCCTCAACAAGAGGATCACACAACATTGTTACATGATTTTATTGAAATCTATGGTTGGACTTATTCAGATATGCTAGGTATTAATCCTAAAATAGTCACTCATAATATTGTTCTTGAAAAACATGCTAAAGCCGTAAGATAACAAATATGAAAAATAAATCTTAAGGTGGATTTATTGGTTAAGGATGAGATTGAAAAGCTTTTACAAGATGGGTTCATCCACCCTATTGATTACTCACCATGGATATTTAATATTGTTGCAATGGAAAATCCCTCCAATAATCGTATTCGAATGTGTACTAATTTTTGTGATCTTAATAAAGCATCTTTAAAGGATGATTTTCCCCTTCCAAAAATTGATATGATAGTGGATTCAACTATGAGACATCCTCTATTATAATTTATGGATGGTTTTTTAGGATATAATCAAATTTTCAACTAACCTCAAGATCAATATAAAATATCATTCACTACACCTTGGAGAACATTTTTCTAGGTAGTTATGCCTTTTGGATTGAAATTTTTTGGAGCAACATATCAAAGAGTTATGACATTGATATTCCATGATTTCATACACAACATTCTGGAAGATTATGTGGATGAGATTTTGGCTAAGTCTATAACATGTCAAGATCTTGTTAAAATCCTTTGTCAAATCTTTGAAATAATCTAAAACTACAACATGATATTGAGCCCAAAGAATTGTGTCTTTGGTGTGGATAGTGGAAAGTTGTTGAGATTTGTAAAGCAATTTTTCCTTTAAACTATTCTTTTGTTTTCGACCCTTACTCTTTTTTGCTTCGAGATGAATCCACACCCAAAGGATGAAAACTGATCCTCCATAAAGGTGCACAATGTGCCGTGTGGTGGTTGTGTGGCTTTATTTACATATCATTTTCCTTTCAGGCATGAATTGGGGTACGTGTCAGCTTAGCGAGGATTTTTGTAAAACTACTCTCACAAGTTTGAGATCGCTTTCTCACTTGACACACCATCTATTTGGGTCGGGAAGTGTATTTTTGTGGAGTGATATTTATGGGAACCTTTGAGTCAATGCCATGAACCTTTATGGTTGATCGATCAAATTTTTTCTAGGATGTGTTAAATCCAATTTTTTTTCTGACAGCTATCTTCACTAAAATATTTGAATCCATTAATGAAGTAGTTGAGACTTAATGAGCAAAGATTGATATGATCTAATTGAGATCTAAGATCAGATTGTGAGCTATCAGGTTCAAGAATCTGACAATTTTTGCTTCTAGAATTTTTACGATGGTGTTCTCTTCTTTTGGTTATAAATAAGGGTTGGCAGCATTGGCAATGGAATTTAAAAAATTTCTTCAAAAATATTTTCAAAAGATGTAGATATTATTAGGGAGTTTCCATTTTCTTAGAAGTAGAAGGGTCTTTACAAAATACTAATATACTCTCTAGCATGTTATATTTCGTTCAAACTATCATCAAATTGGTATCTGACCTTTTTTTTTAGTTCATATATCATAAAAGTTTGATATATTTGGGAGAAATGTTTGAAATTGTGCATGCTATGGCCTTTGTCAAATTTATTTTTCATATTTCGTTCATGTTAAAACATTGTGTTAAAATTTTTTTTTGATAGTTCTGAGAACTAATAATTTACAAGTTGCTAAGATTCTATGTTAAATGCTAGCTTTCAAAAATTGGATTATGTCTATTGAACTTTTCTATTTTCTATAAAAGGTTTTCCATTTTCATATTATGCTGTAAAAGAAGAAGGATTTTGTAATTTTTTAAATATTTCTATTAATCTTTAGATTTTTCTTATATCTGATTGGACCTTAATGGGTACTTCCCACGAGGAGATTTGAAATATTGCATTGTGATTTATCTATCATTTTTTTCTTGTTCTCTTCCCAACAATGAAGGGTCTGCAACATTTTGTGTCTATCATATCAGTTATAAGGAATAGTTAAGGTTTTAAATGTTGTAAAAACTTTGGTGCATCACCATTTTTATGTTTTATTCACATTTCTCTCTACCTTTTCCCCCAAACACAAAGAAGAGCCGACTTTCCATAAAAATCTTGGAGCTCATTTAGTGAGGTGCAAATTGGTCCCCCCCCACTCATTGAATTTCCCATAAGGTTGTTGAAGAAGTGCAAGATTTTATGATCAATAGAATTTATAGTGTCTAATTGATGCATTGAGGTGGAAACAAAAAAGATTGATGCTATAATAAATATTCAACCTCTTAAGAATATTTCACAATTGTGTAGCTTACAAGGAAAGATTCAAGCTATTCACCATTTTTTTGCACCATTGGTAGATCAGACTCTTCCCTTCATCTAGCTTCTTAAGAAAGAATAAAAATTTAAATGGAATTAGGATTGTCAAAAATATTTCAAAGACTTGAAAAAATACTTAGCTAATCCTCCCATTTTACAACCATCCATATCTAGAAAACCTTTTATTCTTTATATTTCAGCTTCAACCCATGCCCTTGCTTTGTTATTGGTGCAACAAGATGAGAATGGTAAGGATAATCATATTGATTAGGTCATTCAAACATTGATTAATTATGTAACTAATTATATAACTATCGATAGAAATATTTGTCTCTTGTTCACTAGCAACAAGTTGAGACATTATTTATTAAACATAGAAGTTCATGTCATTAAAAAATTTGATCCTTTAAAACATTATTTTTCAAAATGGATTTGTTAAGGCATCTCACTAAGTGGGTTATGTTGAAAATTGAATTTGATCTTAAATTTATTGTGATATTGCTATTAGGATTCAACCGTGTAGTTTTACGAGTCAACTCATTGACCCATCCCTCATGAGTAGTGATTCACAAGAAGGTCCATCTCTCATGATAGTGAATGGACCACTTAGCACTCATTGCATCTAGGTGATGCTCACATAGGTGAAGCACTAAGCCTTCCTAGGAGGTCACCCATCCTAGTACTACTCTAGCTCAAGCATGCTTAAATTGATTTCTCAAAAATAAATCAAAGGACAAGCATTGATTGACCATTTAGCTGAGGCTCCTTCACCATTAGCATTAAAAAATTGAGAACCATTTCCTAATAAAAATGTGTTAATGATAGATGATAATGAAACATGGGAATTATGTTTTGACGGTTCTAAGTGTTGAACTAGCTCCAGTGTTGAGGCTATACTAATACCACCCTCAAGGAATCCAATTCCCTTATCCTACCATCTAAATTTCCTATGTACAAACAAAACTATGAAGTATGAGGCCCTTATAGCCAGATTATGTGCAACCTTGTCTTTAGGTGTCCAACACATTCCTATATTTGGCGATTCTCAATTGATCATTAAACAAATTAATTGTTCCTATCAAGAGAAACATGATAATTTATCTCATTATCAAGACCTCACACTAATAATATTAGATTTTTTTTATATTGTACACTATTGAAAATGTTCCAATTAAAGGCAAGAATGTAATGCCCTGCCATGCAACCCTAGGGGAAGTTTCATTTCATGATAAAAGCGTACTAATTTTTTTTTTATTAAAGTGAATTAAACATACATGTTCATCTATAATTGATAGCATCCCCTAAGGCTACGCAACTGAGATTACTTAAATCCCCATTAACATACATCACTAAAACTCATTGCATTTAATTACTTATGTAGTAAGCATTAATTCAACATACATAAAAAATACAAGATAAGAAGGTAAACATCCATACATAATTCCATTACTTAAAAAACTATTTACAATACTCATTCCAAGAATGAGGCAATAATACGGAGTGTTACAATTACACAAATCCACCTCATAAATACAAGAGGGGTTAAAAACTTATTACATTTGGAAATACAACCAAGCTAGAAATATAACAAGAACCACGAGTTGTCCATCAGGATGTCTCGCCACCAAGTACTGAAGAACAAAGGGGGACCCAACAGTTTATGGTGCATGTTCCACCCAACCAAGTGGTACTCGAAGGACCACCCCCCATGCTAGGAGATAGTAACAAGGTACCAAGGACAAAGATCTACTACCTCTAACCAAAGGCAGACTCATACTGACTCAACCAAACACAAGTACAATATAAGTCTATTACTAACATGGTCACATTGCTTCCAGACATAAAATTGATCAAGTATGATAAAGAATCCATACACACAACACAAAACCCAATGTTATCCTAGACAAAGTGTCATCACACAGTTAGTCATGAGATCTCCTCTAGGCATTCGTCATAGGCTCTGATAATCTTGGTGACCTCAACTGAATCCTTGCCCTCATACTTACTCATACAGAGTCTACTACCTCTCGTAAGGACAAAGTAGTTGACCTAGCCATTCTAGGCCTTCTCAGTCATCCCAAGTCTAAACGAGCCCGTGTGTCTATGAGTGAGGTTAAATAATCTTGGTTAATGTGAAATGCATCATAATCATCTAAGTACATTAATCTAATTATCACTGGATTAAATCACTTCTGTAGGTTACCCGATTTACCTCTTTGGGCTCCGGCCCCTAACAAAATCCACTCTTCTAATGGATAACAAACTATACAAACTAGAATCCAAGGGTAACTCAAGTGCTTATGGAACTAAACAACGCAATCTCTCTTATACTAGGAGGCAACAATTAAGGAAACCCACTCCAACACTTGGAGGAACAAAACACATAAAGCACTACCCAAGGGAAAAATGAATGATTGACTTAACATAGAATCAACCCACATCCACTGGAAGACTTTACAATTAAAACATAATTCACCCCTTTTCCCAATATAACCAACATAAGGAAATTTAATATCAAAGGCACAAGCATGGAAATACACTATATTCAGATATCTTAAATCCATTCTCTATTTAATGCTTCACGCAGAAAATTAAAATAATAACCTTACAAATTTTCATTAAAACATATAAGTTCCAGAATATAAAAATAAATATCTTTTCTCTATCTAACTAACCATGCACACTATTCATTTTAGTTTTAAATCAATAGTTAAATACTTGCATGCAATCAAAAGCCTAAACAAAATATAAAATATATATTTACTTTAAATATATATGCAGCATATCATATATATTCAAATACATATACTTTATATATATACAAAATTATATTTTAAAAAATAAGATTTACATTAAGCATTGATTTTAACCTTCTGTTTTACCTAAAAATTACTAGACTGTATTATTAAATTAATTTTGATTTTAATTCATACTTCCATATACATCTCCCAATATATAAATATATATATATATATATATATATATATATATATATATTAAATATTATATATTAACATATAATATTAAATTATATATACTATTTATAATAAATAAATCATAGGAATAAAAAAAATTACAATTAAATAAAATTCATGTGGGAAGATCTAACTACAAATTAAATTTTGCATAAAAAGCATTTACACAGAGGGCGAGCGGTACTCCACCGGTTTGATGGTATCGTTGACTCCCTACCAAAGTACATTTGCCGACTATACATTAAGTACAGCGGCCGCAAGGCTTGGAGAGGCCGCACTCCCCATGGGAAAGGTGGGTGGTGGGGTACATCTGTCGCCACCAACCACTACCAACATTTTAAAAAAATATTTTTAATTAAAAATTTCCATTGCTAAGAAAAATTTTGGAAATGACTTAAAATATTTTCATATGAATTTTCAATGAGATTTCTCGAAATCCATTTCCCAAAAATGCCATACAGACAATGACATTAAAATAAATAAATAAAAATACAATCCCCAACAAAATATATATGTATATTTATATTGCAAAATAATACATATAATGAATGCATATATTTATTTACACAGACATTAAATTACTGGTAAAATTGATAAAATAAATAAAAATAACCATTAATAGGAAATCAATAGAATTTTCCAGAATAACTTCCTAAATCCACAGAGGTTTAAAATTATTTCTTTTAACCAATTCCTCAAATTACAACCATACACAAATAGAAAAAACCAAAGGGGATCTAAATCTCTCCATTACAAATTTTCTAGAGAGGATTTGTTGATTAAATTTTTCTACAACAATCTATAGGTGTTGTACAATCTAAGATTTGATTTAATCAAACAATACTACAATTTACTCAATTTAAAAATCAAATCCTACAACATATTTATACAATCTTCCAAAATTTAGATTAATTTATATCTAATCTCCATTAATAAATTTTGAATCCCAATGAATTCAAAAAAAAAATTCTTTAAACAATAAATATTTGCTTTAAACAAAACAAGAACAAAACCATAGAATAAAACCTAGAGTTTGAAGCTACAGGAAAGGATTTTGATGCAGAGCTTCCTCCAAAGATCTTACGATTTCTTTTCAATCGTGCAGTGAATCCCAACAAACAAGAAAGTCCAAAATACAACCAACCTCAACAAGGTTTTTCCTAAATCAATCCTACAGCCAAAGATCTTCAAACAATCCTCTGTGTGCTTTTTTTCCCAAAAAATATCAATCCCTGTGAAGAAGCTTTTTCCTTCCCAAATACTCCCGTGAATGAATTTCCCCCACCCTTATCTAATTAATTAAACATATACTTGTGGCATAAATCAAAAATATCTTCAACCACCCAATCAGATTTTGCATGCAAATTATATTTTAAAATATCTAAAATATTGAATCCACTCCCATAATTTCGAAAACTCACTTTCAATTTAAAATGCAATTTCAACTATATTTCAATTTTAACTTTTATTTGATTTAATCCAAATAAAACTCAATTAATTAATTTTAATTATTTAATAACTAAATTCAACCTTTTTGAGATTAAATTTAATTAATTAAATAAATTAAATTAAATTAAATTAAATTTTATTAATAAATTTAAATATAACTTCTAAACATGATTTTAATTTTAATATGAACTAATCAACACATTTAACCAATGCAATCCTTCTAAAAATTAATTAAATAAATACGCACCTTTCAGAATCACATAACATTAAGATAAGGTAAACTATGAATCAACAACCAAGACTGACGACACACTAAGGCTAGGGTGTAGACTTGACACATGTTACCTAGCTACTATCTCCCATTCAACTTAACCATTGGATCGACACACTCAAACCTGTGAAACCAGGTGGAGTCGATGTCATGTACCTACAACTTGAAACCAAGTAAACACCATCATATAATATTACCAGTATATAATACACACCGTGAAGAACTCACGGATTCATAGGGCACTCGTAAGTGGGTGATGTGAACCCGTCCTCTTCACCAATACACTCATCAAAGACTGTCATTATGTCATAATCAATAATCACAAATAAAATCTCATGCTAACACTACTAACATCTTTAAACCATTAAAGCATGTAAAACAATAACCAAATAACCTCATCACACAATAATAGTTCGTCGCTCAATAGGTAGCGATCAAAACACAATAACAAAGTGTGTCCAGTATCAAAAGTAGCTACAACCAAACAAAATATAAAGCATCTAAACAAGAAGCAAAACGGAGGGGTATTACAAAGAAGATGAGTCCACTTCTAGTGAAAGGTTCAAAATTAAAAAAATCTTGAAATCAAGCAAAATGAAATGGGATCCATTTTTTTAGACAATGGATCTTGTTATGCTTTGGGATCTTGAGCCTAAATTTAGAATGAGATCCCATTACGCAATGGTATCTCAAGCCAAGAATTATAAAATGGGGTTATGTGCACAATGAAACAAGATCTTGTTTAGTCTAAAAAAGGACCCAGTTTCATTAAGGTTTTTAAATTTTCTAAAACTCGCCTACAAGCTCATTTTTACTAGAGCTTGCAGGCGACAAAAAATGGGATCCCAAGTGTTAACTACCACCAAATTCCCCCAAGTTCTTTTTTTTGTATTTTTTCCATGTTTTGGCATTTTGATGCGAATTTTTGGTTTTCACTTTATTTTGTTTAAGCTAGGCTCTAATTTTGTAAATTTCTTGCAAAACAAAATCCTAGAAACTAAAATTTAGGTTTTAAATTTTCAAATTTCTTACAAAAAACAAACCCTAGAAGCTAATTATTTTTGGTTTTCATTTGCATTGCTTTATGTTTTAATTTCTTATGCAAATCTTTCAAAATTAATTTTCATTTTTGTTGCTTTATGTTTAAAATCTATATGCAAATATTTTAAAATTCATTAAATTATTTGCACTGCTTCATGTTTAAAATATGAATGCAAATATTTCAAAATCACATAGTATTTGCTTTAAATATATATGAAAATAATTAAAAATTAGATAGTACTTAATTTCTTTGAGAAAAAAATTTAGGTTTCCATAAGTTTATTTTACTCCATTATTTAGCACTTATTATTAATTGTTTAATATAGTCACATGAAACTAGAATTTGTAACACATGGAATCCATATGTACCCATGCACAAACACCTATTGGAAACCCTAAAATATTGCAACTTGGCGACTCTCATTACAATATCACATGTGAGAAGAAAAAACTCAACAAAAAACTACTTCTAGAACAACTACCATAATCATGAAGAGAAACTCTAGTACCAAGAATGATACACTTGAACACAACCTTGAAGTTTGAAGTAACCATCCCTATAACTCCATGTGCAATTGGATCCATTTTAACATATAAAATTGTTATGAAATATCCAAATAATAAACGGAAGGCCACGTAACATCATGCTATGCATACCATAGCATAAATGACGACCATAAATTATGACTAAATAAAGTATTTCTTACTACGAATCACATAATAGAAGTATAGATAGCTATAAAACTCTTGAGAAATTGAGGATAAGTGAATCCACTTAAGAAAACAGGAATTTACACTTGACATAGTTTTAAGATTTCCAAATCATGTTCATAAAAATAACTCATTCATATATTAAGAATGAAAACAAATAAAATAAATAGTGTGTGTATGTGATTTTGTTGAATTTTCTTAGAGTTGAGACAATTAACCATTATAACTAGATATTGGGCTAGTTCATTGACAAGTAGATATAGGTCTACATATTATAATCATGCATACTAGTAGAGATAGTTGACACATTCCTAATAATTTCTCCTTTTCTATCCAAACATCAATAGCCTTGATGGATTTATCTCTACTCTTGTCAAGGTATAGATCTAATACCATTCAAGCATCTGTATAGTCCTACTAGAGATACCTAGTTAAGGCCATGTCAAAATTAAAGTAAATGTACCCACATCATAAAATTAACATCAAGATCCCTATTCAATGTATGATCAAACATTTCCACAACCAATTCAAGGTAAAAATTATTATGTTGATCCCATTAATCATATCCAAGGATAAAAATCATCTCAATCACCCACAACCCATAGAAGAGCCAAAATTCCACCCATTTTACCCAAAAAAACTTTACCTAATAGTATTTTCTTAGTGAATAGATACTTTGAAAAGCCTAATGTTACCTAGAAATCTAATGATGCATTTGCATCTTTCTTTCAAAGTAAAAATATCCCATTACAAATTAAATTTGTCAAATCATGAAATATCAAGGAAAAATATTAAAGGCATTCATTCACAAAGAATCCTTGAACACATCCATATTTATGCAAACAAAGGAATCTAATTTATTGGATCTATAAATCTTTAAATAAGAATAATAAGGATGCTAAGTTCACATGAGCACTAGGGTAACTTCTCTACACATCAAAATAAATGCATCTTATCATTCAACCAAGAAAAGTGCTACTATCAATCCTTTCATTGACCTACCGCCCTCACCACCAACCATTTTGTTGATCCTATACCAATCGTTTCATCAACCCCATCATGAAACTTAACTATTCACCTCATTTTTCCATCACTATGGACCATAAAAATTGCACACCATTCAACATCTTCCATGATTATGAATTGATCACCTCCTTCATGGGACTTAAATATCACATCTTTCTCGAGGATTATAAAATAGGAATTGAATTAAACTAGAATACATTATATCCCAGTAATTTCCTCTAATTGGCTAAGATTATTTTTCCCAAAAGGCCTCAATCCAAAACATTTCAAATTCAAAAGGTCCACAGGTCTACATGGACAAAAAAATCCCCACATGTGTTCTATTAATTACCTCCTAAACATGTACATTTTAAAAAATAGGATATGTAATTTAATGAAAATTTTACTATCAATTAATTATTGGTAGGGGATTGAAAGTAAGCGATAATTAATCTAGAACAATAATGTGGCTAGAAAACTAGATTTCACATCACATTAACAATTATTTATTTTTTGAAAGGTAGACTTGAACCATGTCTCATTCTCAAGGGATGATCATAAAATTTATATCATGATCTAAAAACACATTTTATCTTTACACACTTAGGTCACATAAGATGGCTACACCCACATAGTCCACATTATTCAAGGGCTTGAACAAGGTCTCATCGTATGACCTAGTCTTTCCAATGCAACCTAGTCTAATTCTAATGTAACTTGTAGGGATCTATGTGCATATGTGTCTTGACCCATTTGTGATAAATTTTTGTGCTTAAAAACATAACAAGATTATTTTCAAGACAAGAGAAGACCTAGAAAAGTATATTAGTCACAAGCCAAGCACCTATAATTATCGAACAAGATTGTTTCCATTCATTGAGAAAAAATATACTAATGAAGAGATATAATGAAATAGTGTACACAATGCAAACATGTGCCTCTAAATTCCTACTAAATCATATTACTCTTATGTGTGATTCCATGAATTCCAATTATTTATAATAACCTAGGAATGTTCATAAATAAATGTTCTTAGTCACTCAATTGAAAACTTATTTGGTGCATAGGCTAACAAAGTAATTACTAGTCTTCAGAAAGGTTAGCTCAAGAGTAGGAGATTTGAATTTTGGATGTGGTGGACTACATCATTTCATGCATCATATGTCATTATTACCTCCTAAATGTATATTTTAAAAAATGTATACATAATTTAATGAAATTTGATTACCTTGGGAAACTTCACCAAATTTGATCCCCTTAAGCCATCATGATAAAGTGATTATACATTATCAATAGGAGGTCATCATATGTTATTAATTTCCTCCTAAAATTATATTTAAAAAAACTGTATATACAATTTAATGAAATTTGGTTTCCTTGGGAAACTTCACCAAATTTGATCCCCTTAAGCCATCCTATTACAACCCCTTAATCCATCCTATGAGGACCCCTTAAGCCATGATTTCTCCTAATTTAATGTAATTTAATGATATTTCACATCACATAAACAATTATTTGTTTTTTCAAAGAACTAGACAAACCACATCTCATTCTCAAGGGATGATCATAAAATTCATATCATGATCTCATACTGTATTTTCTCTTTACACACTTAGGTCACATAAGATGACTACACCAACATAGTGCACATTATTCACAACACACACCAAGTATGTATAGTAAATTTTATTTCATCAATTTCTTTCAGTGATATTTCACATAAATATTTTATATGAAATCATTCTCCATTCAAAAACCTCAAAATAAATTTCATTATCATCATAAACACAAGCATAATTTTATATAGTCATATTTTATCATACAATATTAGCATTGTGAAGATGGTTTCAAGGGGTGTAAAAGTTTACACTAACATTGATGATGGCATTTAAAATAAATAATAACTTTGAAATTTTCCCATTACACATGGATCCATATAGTTTTTTTCCCCTTATACATGGATCCATATAAATGTAGCCTATCCATGCCATATATTAAGAGGATTTAAGAAAATGGCTTAGGACAACTCATTTCATTAGCATGGTTTATAAACCTAGGAAAGATGGCATGGATTAAGGGGATTTATAAAAAAATTCTTAAGGCTCATCCTAAGAGGAGGTAGATGGTTCAACTTGAAATATACTCATTAATCTCTTTAAGCCACTAATAGTAGTCAAATTGATCATTCACATTTGATCAATTTGTATAATATTAGATTCTTGAAGCTTTTACAAGTTTATTAAAGATCTATATATTAAAATTGGTCAACTTAGGACAAAATCATTCCATTAGCATGGTTTATGTACCTAGGAAAGATGACATGTGGATTAAGGGTATTTAAGAAAATGCAAATTAAGGGGAAACTTCATTATTCCTTAAACACTTTAAAGTACATCAAGCCACAAAATTTTACATTCCTTAGACATAAATGAGCCTTACACATTTTTTTATTTGTTTAATTAGATCTTAAATTTTGAAATTTATATGTATGCTCAAGTTGAATGATGTATTGTATGTGTATGTATCCTATTTTTTCTTTTAAATAGTCATGTAAATTTAAATTAAATATTTCTTGTAATTTCTCAACATGTATAGTATCTAGTAAATTTAAATATGTTTATTTATAATTTATATATAGATTCTTGAAATTTGATTTTGTACTTCTTTGTTAATTTTGTATAACTTTTGTAGGTTCGCTTTTATATCATGGACAATTTTGATAATTTTGATATGGATAATTTTGTTGTCATCAGTCATGTTATGGACTTGATCAAGCTACATCCACTTTAGGTGGACATGAAGCATTTGATGATATCAGTTCATATGTTGATTTTCTTATTATTGAGCATCACCCTATAGATCATCTGACATAGGTATAAATATATGTGTACATGTTGAATTCATAACAATTTTGTAAGCACGTGTTTTAATGAACATATATATTAAAAATTAATATTTTATTAAATGTGTGAAAAAATGGGGTTATATAAAAGGGGGTTCACCAAAATGATTGGAAATAACCCTATTCTCTACTATTTCATTCAAGAAATGAGATCCAAACAATGAAATGATTGTCAACCAAAAGGTGTGACAAATCAAGATGTGAATCTACATATTTCCCTTTTATGCAAGGATGAGGGTATGAGTCAAATAAAACTTTGGGGAGAAAGATTAAAAATCAAAAATCAAAACCCAAAATGCAAGCTATAGAGTACACTTAGAAGATCAAGCTCAATTCTAATGGAACTAATAGCCAAATTGTAGATTTGAGAATGGGTTCAAGTGATGTGTACCAATCACCAAAAGTGACTTCATATCTTACTAAGGATTCATTCACCCTATGGTGAATGGGCCTTGGCTAGGGCTCCTGAAAATCTATTTATGGGTTTTGTTCTCCTATGTCTACACTCCTAGATTCCCAAATCTTGTGATTGAAAAGCCAAAAATATTTTTTGTAGGTCAATTTACGTTAAATTTAAAGAATGGTTACAACTTTGAAAACTTTGGAAACTTTTCAAATTTTTCCCTTCAATAGATCTTCCACCTAAAATTTGTAAACACACATCAAGAGAGAAAAATGTTGTTTCTTAGGTGAATGATGGTTTTCCTTGGTCAAAACAATGTTTTGGTAATTAAACCTTGTAATTAAATGAAATAACATGAAGGAATGATGAATGAAAAAATTATATAATGTCACAACTCACCAAACCCTTGTTTGAACCTTTGAATGTAGATCTGCAACTTGCATGAAATGGCTTCAATGGATGTGGATCTTGATCATGAAACTTTATTTGAAACAATGCCTTTTATATGCTTGAATGGATCTTGAACACTACATCAATATATTAGCTCAATTAACATGCATGATGCAAGAAGACTTTGACATGATAATAGAATATTGATTTTTATAATAATTATTCTACAAATCTGCCCTTGAATTTCTTGAAATACTCTTGATAATTCTTTTATAATGCTCTTGTAAAAAATTATTGATTTCTTGAAAGTATCAGATTTGCTAGCTTGAAAATATTAGATGAAAATTAGTGAAATGACCTCCTATTTATACATATGTTAACATGAATTCCTTGGGTTGACCCCATAGTGCAACAATTAAGTTGTAAGGGTAGCAGTTGGGTTTCCTAAGGTTTGAATCACACGATGGAGAGTGGGAATGCCACGGGGAGAAAGTGATAGTAGGGTCAACAAAAGGAAATAGTGACGGTGGATATGGTGGTGGCAGCAATGGATATGGTGGTGGCGATAGTGGATATGGTGGTGGTGGTGGTTTAGAATGGTAGGGATGAGATCCTCATATGTGGCCTCACTGGTTCATAGCTCCAATCAAAAGAATTCAAGGTGTTGCACCTTAGTAGTGATTTATCAAACAAAAAAAAATGAATTCCCAAAATTCACAAATAACACAAGCTGACATTTGAAATCATTGAAAAATCACCAAAAACATGTTTGAAATTTAGGTCATAGGTCTAAGTGAGGACTCATTTTCCCTTGGGCAAATGGTTCCTAGGTCACTTACCTAGGAAACACATTCTCCAATGTTAAGTATTATGTTATGGAATTGATGAATGTCAGGTTTTACCATTTGGAAATTGTAATTAATTAGGCCTGTATTTGAATTAAAAGGGACAATTAAGGAAAAATTAACCTCAATTAATTAATGAAGCCTTAGATAAGTGTGAAAGTTTCAAGGTACACCTTACAACACCATAAATAAGGCACAATTAAGTCCATTTTATTTAATAGGGACCTAAAATTAATGTGAATGTGTAAAACATATTGCAACACTAAATTGAGGCATATTTTAGTCCTTTTATTAATTTTATTTCCCAAATTAAGTGTGAAAAATTGATACTTTTTCCTACACTACTTTTAGCCCCCACTTTAGTGAGAGTGTGACCCCATGTCAAACTCACACTAAAGTAGACATTCAAGAAACATATGTATGAAATAAAGAGAAAGATACTCAATCATACACTATTAAAGACTGGGAGAAGAAAAGGGCAGATCAAGCTACGACTGTCCCAAGGAAATGTGGAAGACAATTGTTTGTCCAAGAAAGCGGTGGATTAAGCTTTGACTATCCCAACACGATGTGGAACATGTTTGTTTGTCCTATATGTTCACAATCAAAACTTGATGTCCACTATGCAAAAAACACATTCTTACTTTGGGCTAATGGAACCTTAGGTTGTTCATTAGGTGAGCCCCCAATGGGTGGAAAATGAGGGAATATTATTAGGCTCCCATACCATATCAAATCTATCCTCTTGTTCATGAGGCCTAAACAAGATGTGTTATGCTAAGCACTCATGAACATGGGGAAGGCTCTACTATCAAGCAAGGTGTGTTATGCTTGGTGGCCTTATAGGGATGGTTTTGAACTTCACAAGGTTAACAAGTTTTATTATGCTAAACACTTATGAACATTATACATATGTATATGGTTTTGTTCAAAGGGATCTTGCTTAGTTCGTGTAAGGTCTCTCCTTAAGGACCATTATGCCTAATGTTTCCAAGAGGGGACATAATGAGGGATACCCTACACAAACCCACACAAAACACAATAACAAATGAAAACACAAAAAATGAAAGATAGGAAACAACCCACTTCAAATTATTTAAAAAAAATGAAATTACAGATTCAAAAATTATAGTGCTACAACCTCATAGGCTTGATTCATTACATCCAAATCAACTCTAAAAATAAAATATATTATTCAAAGCCAAAATTTGAACTAATGAAGCCACCTTCTACAACCCTCACTTAAATTTTTTATTTTTACCCAATAACCACCCGATAATGTTCTAAAAAGTGTAAATTTTCCTTTTTTTTGGCGACAAGAGTCCCACCATTTGATTTCATGCCTAGGAAGATATTTTATGGAAATTCAGTTTTTAGTGGGAAACTTCTCAGGGCCATAAATTTTGCACTTAATGATTAATAAAATTAACAAAATAAAGGATTTTTGAATGATAATTGATCTAATCTCTAGTGGAAGTGCTTAAAGTTTAAAATTTGTTACAAATAATTCACCACCCTCTCAGTTGTCTTGTTCAACAAATTTGTAGGGTGGGAGGAATAGAGAGAGAGAAAAAGATAGAGATTGGTAGGGTAGGTTGGAGAGAGAGATATAAGGATATAGGGAGGTATGGATTGGTAAGGTGGTAGTTAGAGAGAGGGAAGGAGGGAGATATGGATTGGTAAGGTGGGAGGGAGAGAGAGAAGATAAGGATTGGTAGGATGGTTGGAATAGAGAGAGAGAGAGAGAGAGGGAGAGAATAGGATATGGATTGGTAGGGTGGGATGGAGAGAGATATAAGGAGATAGGGATTGGTAGGGTGGGAGGGGGAGAGAGAGAGGTAAGGAGATAAGGATTTGTAGGGTGGGAGAGAGAGAGATAAGAATATATAGTGATTGGTAAGGTGGGAGGGTGAGAGAGGGAAGGAGGGAGATAAGGAGTGGTAGGGTGAGAAGAATAGAGACAGAAGAAGATATCTATTGAAATAAATATCCCTCATATCCTACCTCTATCAATCTCCCTCAACTATTTTTGTCCCTCCCTCTCTACCTCTCACCTTACCAATTTATATCTCCCTCCTTCCCTCTCTCCCTCCCACCTTACAAATCCCTATATCCCTCCTTCCCTCTTTCTCTCCCTCCACCTATCCCTCCCTCTCTCCACCTACCCCTTCCTATCTCTCTATTGATCTTTATACCTACCTCTTCTACTCTATGTCTCTTCACCTTCCTCTCCCTTCCTCCCTAACTCTCTCTCTATACCTATACCTCCTATCCTACCTCTCTCTATCTGTGTCCCCCCCTCTTTCTCTCCCTCCCTCTATCCCTCCCACCCTACCACTCCCAATATCCCTCCTTCCCTATTTATCTCCCTCCACATATCACCCTCTCTCTCCCTCCCACCCTACTAATTCCAAACTCCTCTCTATCTCTCTATTCCTCACACACTACCAATCTATATCTCCTTCTCTCTTTATTCCTCTTTCCCTAAAAATCCCTATCTCCCCCATTCCATCTTTTTCTCCCTCTTCCTATCCCTACCTCTCTCCCTCTCTCACACACACTTGACCTCTCTCCACCTACCCCGCCATCTCTCCCTATATCTATGCATACCTCTTCTAAACTATTTCTCTCCCTCCTTCCCTCTTTCTCTCACTCCACCTATCCCTCTATATCTCTCTCTTACCATACCAATCCTTATCTCCTCTCTTTCTCCCACCTTACCAATCCATATATCCTTATCCCCTTCTTTTTCTCTCCCTCCCACCCTATAAATACCTATGTCCTCTCTCTCACTCCCACCCCACCAATCCCTATCTCCTTCTCTCTCTTTATTCCTCTCACCCTGCAAGTCCCAATCTCACTCCTTCCCTATTTTTCTCCCTCCACCTATCCCTCCCTCTCTCCCCCCCACCCTTCCAATTCATAAATACTCTCTCTCCCTCGCACCTTACCTATCCATATATCCCTATATCCTTCTCTCTCCCTCCCACCCCACCAATCCATATCTCCTCTCTTTATTACTCCCATCCTATCAATCCATATACCCTCATTCCCTCTCTCACCCCCCACCATACCAATCCTTATCTCCTCCTCTCTCTTTAGTCCTCCCACCCTACCAATCCCTATCTCCTCTCTCCCTCCCACCCTAACAATCCATATATCCCTCTTTCTCTCTCTTAGGTCCTCCCACCTTACTTATCAGTGTCTCCCTCCTTCCCTCTTTCTCTCCCTCCTATTCCTCCCACCCTACCTATCCTACCCCACCTCTCTCCACCTACCCCTCTCTTCCTCCCTAACTCTCTCTACCTCTCTTTCCATATCTCCATTTCTCTCTCTAGATTCTTTTAGTAATAATACAATATATAATATATATTAAAATACATTAATACATATAAATATAATATATAATATATAGTATATAGTATATATATTTTTAAAAATAATAATATGTAATTATATATGTAATATATCTTATAATACATAATATATAAGATAATATAATATTAATATATAATATATTTTTTAAGTTTCATTTATAAAGAACATCTATTTTGTGTAGCATGACTTCTCTATATTTCTTGAGACATGTCCAACCTATTTTTAGCTTTGTATAATAAATATCCTTTATGTGTAAATAACGGATATATGTTATTAATAACATGGGTACCTGTTTCATCTATGTTAATTACTTTCTTGCTTTATATATATAGTAAAATTAATATATTAATATATAAACAATATTATATATAATATAATATATTAATATTATTGTACAATCATATATAATATTATATAATATATTAATATTTATTATATAATCATAATACTAATATATACTATATAAATATTATTATATGATTATAATACTATAATATATAATATTATAATAAATATAATATTAATATATTATATGAAAAACTTATATTATATTATTTTTTATTAATATAGAAAGCTTCTGAAAATGGATATTTATTTTTGAAAGAAAAGTGGATATTTGTTTTCTATGCCATATTTCCCATACCTTATGTGAACCCTTATGTGAGCAAATATAAACATAATAGATATTTGTTTTGCTTGAGTGGAGAAAATGAATAAAAGTCAATTTTTTCATTCCAAGAGTGCCCACATTCTCTGCTTTGTTAGGAATATCATGATTGTTCCACATTATAGACAAGAATTCTCTTTTGGAGCAATCCTTTTTCATAAAAACTTTACTCTTTCAATCATTTGGTACTTCTTTAGGTTGGGATAATGGGAAGCAAAAATTGTTGTAAAGCAAAAAGGAAGAGAAATTATCAAGTGGAGGCAATTGAGGCAAGTAGAGAGAAAGATAGAGAAAGGAAGAGGTTGGAAAAATAGGTATGCCAAATTCTCTTCAAGTAGAAGGATCATCTTTACCTTTAATTGAAATTCAAAGTGACTATGATATTGAATTTGAAAATATTGAAGAAGAAATTAAAATTGAAGCTTTACAACATGAAAATGAGGTGCAAAATGTTAAACATGAAATTGTAAATGTTGAGCATGAAAATGAAATTCAAAATGTTGAACACTCAATTGAAATTGAAATTTATGAACATGAAATTGAGAGAAAATGTTCAACATGAATTTGTAAATGTTGAGTATGAAATTGAAAATATTAATGTTGAACATGAAATAAGTGAAAATGAAACAATGAATGTCAATGTATCTCCTAATTATGCAAGAAGAGAGGATATTTGTGAAGAAGAAAATGAAATCTTAAATCTATCTATTTTCAATGAATCCAATGAAAATTATCAACATTCAAGAACTCCAAAATGGTTACTTGAAATAGATGAGAATATAATAAATAATCTTGATGGAAAAAGTCATCACAAAGGGTTCAATTGTGGGCTACCCAAATGTTCAATCAATACTTTTCCAATATGACATTAATCAAACAATGACATTTTTTTGCAATTGCTAAAGTATTACAAAATGAGACTATTATTAAAGAAATTGAAGATTCGTGTCACCAAAAAGTCATAAAAAATAGTATTATTGTAAAAAATATTTTTAATTCTCTAACTTCTATTGGAAAGACTAGTAAGGAAAAAGATAAAAGAGTTTCTTGTAGATTGATCAAAACCCAACTAGTAAGCCATCATTTGAGAAAGTCTTGTTTAATGAGGAAAACTTGTATTGATTTAAATCTAAATCATAAAACATTGTCTAGAGCACTTTCAAGAAGAGGAAGACTCAATATTCCTCTTTAAAATAATAGATGGGATTTTAGTGGGAGGCTTCCATGTTTTGATAAGAAGCTAATCGATAATATAAAGAATGAAACTGAAATTTTTTGCAATTCTCAATCTCGAGTATCCCTGAATGTAAAGGATATTTTAAAGTTAATAACTGGTCATTAAGATTGGACACCGCATCCAAAACATTTCTTTGAATGTAGCCAAATAATTTTATACAAACTATTTTGTGAAGCATGTCCAAATTTATAAATCTCACAAAGGGCTTTTGAATCTTGTAAGCCATTTTATTATGTACCTATTAATATTCATAATACATGTAAATACCACATTGATTTTTCAATGTATCATGAACTATTATGCAATATTCGTTCTACTATGCATACTAACAAAAATTTATAAGAGTGTCATGCATTGTAACTTCCAAAATCATCCATAGATTTATTTTTGTGTTAGAGGCAATGGTTCTTTTTTTATAGAAATGATTGTTTAAATGAAACATGTTTGCAATGTGGTGGTTTATCAAAGTTTGTAACATGTTTTTATGAGGGTAGCAAACATGATTTTTCTAACAAGAGTGTTGAGAAAAAAATGTTTGAAACAATAAAATATAATTTGAAGAGTGGGGGTGAAGGTTCTAGATGTGAGTTGGTTACAAGAGAGGTAAATATTGGTGATTTTATTTTTGATTTTAATAGATATTTTCTACAAGTATGCAAGGCATAGCCATAGGTCTCAATGGTTGGATCAACAATTCAGGACATCTAAGGAGTCTTTCCCAATTGGAATTATTAGATCCATAGTTGATTTTTTTTTTTAAATTACATATTGCAACCACAAAGTGATGTACAATCACAATATTAAAATTCTATTAAAATTTATATTTTTATCCAGATAATATATAGGAATTCCCTTCATGGTACAAAATAGGAAAGGAAGATAATCATGGAGTACCATTTTTACATGAGTGATGATAGATCTCATTTTTCCAAGTTTGTGAACATTGTTTTGAATTTATTTTTATTTTTTTGTAGGAAAAAGGTATTTCAATGAGTTAACATCTCATCTAGTTAGATAACTACATGGGGAAATTCAAGAATGCTCATATATTTTATTGGTTGAGCATGATGTATGTACAGAGGGGTGTACCACATATTTAGAGTTTTTGGGCATGGAAAAGGTGAGCATGATGACACACGTGCATGTGTGAACAGATCTTTGGTTAAGGAACAAATGAAGATTAGAAGTGGTGGAACATTCAATGATGTAAATTCTATTGTTGATTGGTATAGCTATGCATTGTCATGAGGAGGGACACTTGATTCACAAGTTTTTAGGTGATTTTGGTTGGTTTAAGAGGGCATAGTGGGAGATAAATTGGAATGCCATACAATCTATGAAGTTGTTGCGCAATAGAGAAATGAAGAGGGATCAAATTATTGGTTGGAAAGATGTGTACAAGGAAATAAGAGGCTAGAACAACCAATAATAGATGATGATGGGGTCATGTATCCTATAGATTTAGTTGTTATCGAAACTTGGTTGCGAACGTATATGATTAGAAAGAATAAAATACCCACATTTGAAGACTATGATAAACATAAAACCACTCTCATGTATTCACACCTCATTATAGCAACAAATCTTAATTTATCAGGAAATCATGCCAAACCAAGAACAAAGGAACTATGGACAGTTAGTAATATTTATCATGATGCAATATGTTGGTTCTCCAAATCAACAAATCTAATGAGTCCTAAAGAATAGCCAATTTATTATATTAGGACTCAAAGATGGATTTGGCCAATTGACAAGATTCAGTCAAAGATTGAAATCTCCTATGTACTTATGGCTATGTAGGACTAAGGTGGGTCTCCCTTCACAATTCCTAAACACTTAATTCAATTATACATGGACATTTCATTTTATAGCAGATAATTCCCAATGAAAATATACAAAGGAAAGAAATGATAACTTCAAATCTGGCTATATTCTTGGTAGCTCAACACTCACTCAACAATTGGGAAGCTGAATTCAGCCCTAAACCTAAACCCAACAATAGGAATTAAAATGAATTGAATTTATAAATTTTTGTGAAATAATTTTTTGTGGAGTGTGCTACAATCATGGTGTCCAATGAGACCACATTACTTCAAACCTTGAATTTGAACACATCCTTGAACAATGGTGCCTCCTCCATATGCGTTGTCATCCATGAAAGTGAGATGTTTCTTGTAGTAGCTTCTTGTACCCATGGAAGTTCCCTTTGCAGTATCAAAACACCTCCATCAGCTAGTATGGTGGCAACACCCTTCTTTGTAGCACTAATAATAGAATTTCCTCACACAATTTTGATACATTTGCATTGCAAGTGCAAGTTGCTTCCTCATACTGATAGTTTGACACTCTCTCAATTCACCATGTTTCTAAGCACCTAATTCAATAATTCTGAACTACCCTCAAACTAATATCCTCATCCTTGAAGCAAATTATTTGTTCAATGTAACTCCCCGCCACGCAACCCTAGAGGAAGTTGCATTTAACTACTTAAATAGAATATATTTTTTTAAAAAAAGTATAATTAATAAGCAAGTTTGCTAACAAATGCCAACAACCTCTAAGGTTACAAGACAGAGGTTATATAGAACCTCAACAAAAAACATGATTTAAACCATGCCAAATAATTAACCAATAATTAAAGCACATACATCCAAAGAAGATGAATTACAACAAAGCATAAAGATAACTTTACATTCCATTAATTCATAATTAAATATTACAATTACATCTCTCATTCCCCGAATGAGTTAAGTCCAATAAACATAATTACAATTACACTTCCACCTCGATAACAACTGAGGGGTAAAATAATACAAGATCAACTAAAATGAAATACAACAAGAACAGATACTAAAACCAACGAGCTCTCCAACTAGAAGTCTCGCCCATACGAACATGAAGAAAGAACCCAACGGATTAAGGTGCATGCCACCCAACCAAGTGGAATCCAAAGGCCCACCCCCCGTGCTAGGAGATGGTAACCAGAAAACCTAGTCAAGACCATCTACCTCTAGACACAGGCTAACATAAACTGAACCAAATTGAAGCAACCAAACACAAGAACCTCACAAGTACATCCCAAAGTACACATCAAATACCATGCAAGTACAACATAAGTACAAAATAAGTACAACTCTACATGGTCAAATTGCTTCCACGAATAAAGTAGAACAAGTATGTTACGAGAACCATACCACATAAAATCAAGCACCAACCATGGTCACATCAGGTATGTTACGGAAACCATACCCACAATAAACAAGTACCAACTATGGTCACACAAAGTGCCATCTCATAGCACATCATGAGTTACCCACACTGATCATCAAGATGGTGGCCCTAACTGATCATTCGACCTCATACCTACTAAAGCAAAATCAAAGGTCAAAATTGTCCTAGACAGAGTGTCATCACACCGCTCGTCCTGAGTTACCCAGCGGATCGTAAGGAAGGTAACCCAAACCAACCCTCGACCCTCACACTTACTAATGCGGAGCCAAATACCTTTCGTACAGACAAGATAAATGACCTTGCCATCCCATGGCCTTCTCACTCATCCCAATTCTAAACAAGCCCTTGCACCTATGAGTGAGGGATACTTATCTTTTTAGTGTGAAGTACTACCCAAACTCTAAGTATATTAATTTAGTTATCACTTAATTATACCACTTCTGAAGGTTACCCAATCTTACCTCTTCTGGGCTCTATCCCCAAACGGAAGCCACTCTTCTACTTGACAACACACATATAACATCCAAACATCGAGAGTACAAGGTGCAATAAACAAGGTATTACAACCACTCCTTTCTCAGGGGGCAACCTAAGTTCAAAACCCTCTCCAACATTGGAGGTAACAAGGTAACAAAACTGCTCCTGACCGCTCTTGACCGCTCCTGACAAGGAGACACACATAACAAAATCCACTCCTTTCTCAGGAGTAACAAAGATAGAACCACTCCTAACAAGGAGACACGGATCCCATAACCCACTCCTAAACCAAGGAGGTACAAGATATACTCGTTCATAGAAACCGAGTAGTAACAGATAACTTCACATGCCCCACCCAAGGAATACAAATCAGGTTGACATAACAAACTGACAACCACTAAACGGAAAACTCAACTGAAGGCTTGTCCAATGTAAAGACTCAATTTCCAAATGATGACAAGAATCAGATAAAAGTCAAACAAGAATTAAATCTACTTTGGATATTCTAAATCCATGTCCTCATGCTAACATTCAGGAATTTATTGCATTATATAAACTGGTACAAAAATACGTCTTATCCAGACATGGGAGAAAGTTAATATTTACTACTTAATCTCCTACTTGCATTTCATTAATAATAAAATAATCAATTGATTCTACTAATCAAAACACCATAACATGTAGTAATCGTTTTCACATTTCAATACTACCATATAAAAATATTTAACTTGACTTGCATATTGATAATATTTTAAATCAATGCTATTCTCATTAAAATATTGTTTACAACAAAACAGTGGTTTAACTAGAGTCAATATGTTTTCATTTCTCCAATTAACCTTAAGTCATGCTCAAAAGAAAAAAATCATTTTTGCACATTAAATTTATTCCACAATTATACATATATCCATTTAAATAAAGGTTCAATTCATCTAAATAATATTATAATATTATACAATATAATATTAATAATTAATAATATATATTATTCTTAAAATAACACATATTATTATATTAACATCATATTGTAATAGTAATATTATATATATATAAATATTAATATATATATTAATATTATAATATAATAATATAAAAATTATATATATTATAATATTAAAACATATATTAATAATATATATATATTTTTTTATAAATAATAAAAAAAGCGAAGTTATGTTTTGATTCGCGCGTCGGCCTCATGGGTGGATGCCTCGGATTGCGGGCCATGGAAAGCTGATGAGGGTGCAACCCGAGACACAGAAAATCACACAGAAAACTAACAAATCTTATTATTTTCAAAGTATGAAATTCCTACATGCAGAGGATCTCAAATCCTCTAGTTTTGCAATACATGCAAATTACAGAAAGAAACTACAGAAATTCCCCTATTCGCAGCATGCGATCTTCTTTCCCCAAAAACTGCCTAAAAGAAACAGTAACTCGCCCATAAATAGCCCGTTTCTTTGTTTGGAGCCAAAAACGGGATTCAAATTATGCACCAACTTTCGGAAGCCCTAACTCAAGATCTAACCGTCAGATCTTCAATGATAATACCTTTTCGGAAAGCTCTCGCGAAGATCTCTTGCCGGAAAGTGGGGCCTAAAGGCTGACCACTTTCGTATTCCGCCAATTTTTCAGGCCCATCCGGAGCCTCTAAGTACCTCAAAATTAGCTCCGAAGATTTCATAAGGCAAAAAGCAGAAATTGAAACTTGAATAACTTTTGAACTGGAAATGCTCTTGATCTGATTCTTTCACCAAAGTGTTTATTATTATGTCCTGAAGCTTCCCTTAAATTTCTGTCTCCTCACGCCTTCAAATTCATACCTGCTAAAAATAGCAGTTGATTAGAAAAAGCAGAAAAACAGTTCTGAAAGTTGGGAATTCTTCTTCGACGAAAAGGGTATCTAGAAATGCAAAAACATCTACAAAAAAAATCTAAATGAAAGTAAATATATTTTTGGGTGATGTAGGATTGTCCTTACACCACTGGATGCTCCTACATCAAAAGCACAGGGGCTGCACCTCCCATGGGTCGGGCAGCTGTGTTCACACACAGCCGACCCCCATTAATGGGGGCGGCGACTGTGTGTGAACACAGTCGTCACACCCAGGTGGGCAGCAACGGTTGGCAGGAGTAGGGTAAGGGGAGGAGGGGAGGGGCGTGCTAGGCGCGGCTCCATCCGCTCACCTCCCATGGGGCGCGGTAGGGGTTGAGCCCCTAGCTGCCTCCCATAAAAAAATTTAAAATATATATATATTTTTTTAAAACCCTCAAAATGCCTGCGTTTTTTTAAAAATGCGATTTTTGATAAATGAAATCTGCCCAAAATAAATTCGGTTTTCAATAACATTTTTTTTTATAATACCCCTTTTTTTAAAAGCATTATTATATGCATATATATATATGTATATATATATATATATATACGTTTAATGTGTATATATATATGCATTTTTGGTTTAAAATATAGAATTAATTGAGAAAACCAGAATGATAAGAATTCAAGAACAATGATTTACATTCCAAAAAACATCATTTTCTTGGAAACAATTTAAATCTAAAAGGGTTTTCATGCAATTTTGAAGAACAAAATTTCAACCTTGATTTAATTGAATTCAAACCACAAAATTTAAAATTTCTTTCCAAAAGATCTTCAACCATATATTTTAAAATTCAAAATTTCAAAACAAGCATTTAAAGACTTGAACCTGATTTTTCTCTGAGTTTGAGGAGGTCCAGATGATGCCAAGCTTTCCGCCTTGCTTCCAAATCCAACCCCACAAATTTTCACACTCTCAATCCAAAAACCCACAAAATTGAAGGATTCTTCCACTCACTAATTCAATCTTTTTTAAAAACTCCAAGATCCCCAAAATTGAGAGCAAAATTCATTCATAAGGATTTTACCCTAAAATCCTACAACCACCCTAATAACTTCCTAAAAAACAGAAATGAAAAATATCTAATTTTAAATAATTTTAATTTTTAACTTCCAAAATATCTCATTTTTTCAATTTTGAATGCAAATTTCAAATTTGACTTTCTAAACATTTTCTTCTAATTTTTTTTTTTGAGTTCTCAAATTCCAAATTGACTTTTTATGCATTTTCTTTATTTCCAATTTTCAACAATTAAATCAATAACTTCAACATAGATAAATTAACTTCTTTCAACTAAATAAATTTAAATCAATTAATAAACAGATTTAATCAAAGATTAAATTATTTATTAATTAAATTAAATTAACAATAAAATAAATTATATTTCAACATAATTCCAGAACACAATAATCCACAAAATTTAAATACATTAAGCTATTTAAATCACCCAATTCAATTTGCAATTAAATAACGAAGAGGGGAAAATGATAATCGAAACAACACAACTCGACAAACAACTGACGACATACAAAGACTAGGGTGACGACTAGACACAGAAACCTAGCTACTATCTCCCAATCGAATACCGTTAGATATTGAACACACTCTCACTTGTGAAACCAAGTGGAGTCGATGTCCTGTACCTGTCAACCTGCAAATTAAGTAATAACAACATATAGTATGAACAACATAAAATACACACCGTGAAGAGGTAATCATGGGATCATAGGGCACTCGCAAGCGAGTGATGCGATATCGTCCCCTTCACCAATACACTGCAAATAACTGACAGTTCTAACATGCTAATATAATTCAAAGCATAATCATCATTAATTCAAATATCCATTTTGTTAATGCAAAACATGCCATAAGATAACATCACATAAAAAATCATCACAACAAAGAGTACATTAATGTCGCTTTATAGATAGCGATCAAATAACAGTCGGGTACCAAAGTCAAGGTACAACTAGAAAATACAACATAACAGAACAGAACACTATTCAACCAAAAGGAAAAATGGAGGGGCATTACATTCAAACACAAGCTTAGGCCATACCAGTTAATGAATACCACATAAACACAAGCAATTCCTTCTGTTTTGTCCAATGACCTCAATGGAGACTCCTTGGGGAAATAATTTGAATCATATTCAAGGTCATGATTTATTGTAGAATCATTTGTAGCTTTTATAGTAGCAATATGTATTAAGATTCCCATGATCAGTTAAATAAATAGATCAATGTGATCATCATCTATAAACAAATGCCCTCCCACTTCAAAAATGCTAATTCATGGAATACACTTTTCAAGATCCTATAATAATGGATAACTAGTTATTACAAGCTCCGATGGTCTATTGTCTCTAATTATTTAGAGAACAGATTGACATATATTCCTAGTCAAAACTTGTGTTGCTTGTGTAACAATAGAAAAGCCTCAAACTACATAAATAAAAATCAACTTGTCATCTTCAATGTCTTGTAGGTCCTTCACACCAATAGATTCCAGTATTGCCATAGTATATTCTTCAAGTAATGTCTCTAATCTGGTTTTGATACAATTTGGCCTTCTCAATTTCTCTAGTGCATCAATTATGTCATGTGCTTAAATATTTGACCCTGCCATAAAGTGGAACTCGGGGAACCCACATTTAGATACTAGTATCTACCCCATATGCTTCCAAATATCCTATAGTTGTCCAAACAACTCAAAAAGATTAAATAGTGATGTGACTTTGTTCCATGGTGGTTGAAAGTAAAACATAAGCTTCTTCATTTTGTATTGGAAGAAACTTGTGACACTAAAAATGAGAAACTTCAATTAGCTATGTGACACATGTTGGGTCCCCTTGTGGGCCCGACTTAAAAAAATCATTTTCAAACAAGTTTTGAACTTGAATTGTACTAGCATAGCTTCTGAATGTTCCTGGCCTGAAGAAATGAACTAGGTTATCATTATAAATATGCTTTCTGACATATTTTCACAATGATCAAAATTGGCTAGGTGGGCTCTACAATTGCCTTGGAAAATTAGTCAAATGACCTCTTGGAGGCATGAAAATTTGTAGGCTTGGGAAAAAATATCACGAGGTATAATATATTAACTCTCAAAGTTGCTTAGTTAGAATTTTATGCAACTGCACTTGTTCAAGACCAATCAAAACTCACCTAGTCGCCTTGAAAAAATATCAAATCAACTCTTTGAAAGATATCATTGGAAACATTAAATAATTTAGGTGTATTGAGCATGTGAGAAAGAGAGATTTCATTCAATCATCAATCTTCATGAGATATTAGGGGTCAAATTTGACCACCTTGAAACACTATTAGAAATGTAGATGTAAAAATTGAACAAACTGCATTTTCTTTTGATTTTGAAAAAATATCAAATCTGATCACGAGGTTCTGAAATTGGACAGGGGAGCATATGAATGTGGGGGGAATAGAGGGAAACAACCCATTCATACTTAAAATCATTCAGTTATAAAACATAAGCTCAAACAAGAGGCCACTTCATAGAACTGAAAGTTCTCAAACAAAACAACACCTGAACCCTCCAGCTTCGCTTTTCAAAACGTTGTCAAAACTCATTATGGGGAGCTAAAAATTGGAATACATTCTCACATATTTCAACTGAATATTTCCACTAAGGGGTTTGACATGAAAATTAATTGGCTTCAAATTACGACCTTCCAAAGTAGGTCACTTAGGTAGATTTTTCAGGGGCGCTTCTAAGTGTGCAAAAACAAATTTTCCAATATACATACTTCAAATTTTGAAAAATTGTATAGTCCCAATAGTGGCTTTGAATAGGGATGTATTCCCCCTATTGGCATAGCAAGAATCTAGATCTCTGGGGAGTAGACCAAATACTAAGTCTTGTGAAGCCCAATCCTTATACCTGCAGAAACATGAGAAACAAACACACAATTAGATTCAAATTCAAGTAAGAAAAATGATTCCCCATGAAATCCATTTTCAATGCTCAAATAGGAAAGAAAATGAATAAATGCATAAAGAACACAATGAAATCCTATAACGCTTCATCCCATGGGGGAGTTGGTGCCAATTATGTGTAGAAATTGGCCCTTTCCCAACTCCTATGCAAGCTTTGATGAACATTTGTAGATGATTGAAGCTCCTTTGATGAAATTTTTACATAACCTTGCTATGAAACCATGAAAATGATGAACGCTTGATATGAAATGGATAAGTTGTTGATGAATTGAAGTATAGTATACTTGCTTGGATTATGGATGATAGAATTAGAGGAAGAGTCTCTCATTTCTGGATTTCAAAATTGGAAGAATGAGTTGAAATTGAGCAATGTGGGATAATTCAACATCCAATGGCCAAGTGTCACTTGTCAAGATGTGAATGGTGCAAAGTTGTGCACATTTTGATGAATGAGCTAATAAATGATGTTAGATTCAAATTTTGAATTTGAAAGTTGGCAAGTTTAGAGGGAAAAGAAATGCAGTTAATGTCACTTGGCTCAAGGCCAAGGACATGTAAGAGACATTAAATTCCTTGTTGGAAGTACCCATCCCCTTTTGGAGGGATTTTTCAAATTTGAAGAATATTCCCTTTTGATGCCAAGTTGAGGGAAAATAGATGAATTAATAAATCAATTAAATTGATTTTTTTGGTGCAAGTTGAAAATATAGAGGATTTTAGTGATTGAGATTAAATTAATCAAGATTTGATCAATTTAATGAGATATTAGGTGATTTGACAATTTTGACTTAGATTTTAGGATTTATTTAAATCAAGATTGAGAGGAAATTGATTTAGACTTTAATTAAATAAAGATTTTGATTTATTTAACTAAAGGGGGATGATGTTAGATTTAATTAAATAAGGTTAATTTATTTAATTTAAGGATATGACTTCAGAGATTAAATAAAGTGAATTATTTAATTTAAAGAGTGATGATTAGATTAATTAAACAAAATGATTTATTTAATTAATAGAGGAGAACGACTTAATCAAATAAATAAGGATTTATTCAATTAAGGGATGAAAGGTGATGACTAGTTGAGAAGGTGATTCAAGATGAAATGATGTTAATAATCAGGATCAAGTGTGTGAGATCGAATTGTATATTTTTCATGTCTACATTTTTCCCCACTTTGAAACAATGCACTTTTTGTAAATTGGTTGAAAGAATAAACTGCTATGATCAAAATTCAAAAAATTCTTGATTTTTTAGATGCCCCATTGTTTCCCCAACGAGAAGGATTATGCCAGTATATTGCCCCCTCGAGAGATCGAGTGGAAATATTCGATTTTACAATCAAGATCATGATAAAATGCAAGAGGAGTGGTTCTATTGATCAGAGGACAAAAGATAATTTTTTGATGTAGAAAATTCTGATGATGTATAGAAAGTCATCAGACGTGGGTAGCCTCGTGTATATTTTGATACAATACACCAATTTTGGATAGAAATGTTAGTAAATATAGAATAATAAGAAGAAAAGAATGATGAGAAGAGGATCCAAAAATCCTACGTTATTAATGATGATGGTGATGATTTGCTTACCAGGAGTCGGTATTTTAAAAGAGCCAATTACTTTATGTTTGATAGCAAACGTAGGTATGATGCATCAAGGTATAAAGAACCAGGATGACGTTGTACCTAGTGTGATGGACTTTGAATTGACAATCAGATAGGAGCATTCTTGTTCATACTTAGCATATGAAACCTTATTCATGATGTGGTTCAGATCTTCTAAACATCTCAGACCAAAACATAGAAAAGAAAGCCTTCCTATGTGGTCAACAAGATACCTAAAAGATCCTCCCTACAAACCAAAAAAAGCATGCATGACTAAGTTATTTTACAAGTATCCCACAAGCACAATAGATAAAAAAGATAATGATCATTGCCCCAATCTTTTCTCTCTAAACCTATTTTGTTTAGGCATCATCGAGGGGTCTTTGGAATGAGCACAAAATAAGATAAGTCAAAAAGACCAGATAAGGTAAACAAACAATCTAATGTTCTTCGTACTGCTAGCCAAGACTAAGCTATAGCAGGGTACCTGATGCTGATGTCCAATGTAGGAAGGATGCATCCTAGGACATTTTATAATCAGGGTTTTGATGAGATTGATTGGATAATAAGCTATTGATACTCTAAGTTGATCAACTTGCTTGCTTACTGACCTAGACTTTGAGACTTTGACGATTAAGAATTTACTTTAGAACCTACTAGACTTGCTTCTGACTAACTCACCAAAGGATGAAGGCGACGATTGATTTATTAAGAATGATGATTATCCAGTGTGAGAGCGAGATGAGATGGGTGCACCATTTTGGGTTTTTTCAAATGTTTTGAGGTTGTTTTGATTTTCAAATTTCTCATTTTTTTTGGATTTTCAAGATTTATGACCAAGAGACTAACCTAAAGACCTATCCTAGGGGTCTCAGGAGCTGATATATAGATTATCCTTGCCTACATTATACATGCAGACACCACGTAGTTCGATAGACAACAAACTCAACTCGAAGATGAGATAGATGGGAAAATGGATTTCCATTGTGACACACACCTAAAGGACTGACCTAAAATATCTCAGGGGATGATCAAAGATCAACCTTTCCTACCTTCAAGCTCAGAGACGACGTAGTTTAGTAGGATGACTCTATTTTTTATTTTTTATTTTTTGACATGTTTTAGATTTTGATATGATTTTTTGAATGTTTTTGGATTTTTTTCTTTTAAGGAAGATCACCAAAATATATAGGAATCTGATCTGATGTAGGTATAGGAACATGCCCCTAGTGTAATGCGATAGACTACTTCAATAAAGGCAAGACAAACTAACCTTAGGAATATGCCAAGTAGTACTAGGGTGAAACATGATACAAGCACTAGATCAAGCTATGGTACAGTTGTGAATGAATGATGGAAGGACAATGGAATGTAATGGATAAGTGAGTCATGAAGGTCTTACGCTTGACGCCTATTTTCTAGGATTCCACCAAGGTACTTGTCCAAAGAACTACCAAAATAGTTTTCACTAGAGGAAATTTTTTTTCTTTACTGTTTTCAATCCTTTTTCTGACATTTTTTATTTTTGTATTTTTTTAAAAAAATTGCTGTCACCAAGATGCTTGTTTGCCATGTTTTCATCCGAGTGACCATTGTTTTAGGAAATTTTCTATTTTTTTTGTATTTTTTGGTGTTTTACCTTGCAAGATTTTAGCCATAAAACGTTTTGAGATGGAAGTTGTTTAGGGGCTCCTACAATGGCTCGCCTTCTAGTGTTGACAACTAATATGCCCCTGATTTGTAGCTTGCCATGATGATGAAAGGTCCCAAACAGTTGGGCTCAAATTTGACTTTTCTTTCTAGATTTGGCACATTCTTTTGGTTCTCTTTTAGCACAAGTTTGTTGACTTGTAAGGTGTGTCTCCTGATCTTCTTGTTGTAGCTGTTCTTTAGAAGGTTCTAATAGACTTGTAGATGGTTGAGGGCATCCACATGTCATTCATCTAATAAATCTAGCTCATTTAACCTTGAAACTCGATATTCCTCATATGTAATGATGTTTTGTAGTGATATCTTTAATTATGGGAGCTCAATCTCGATTGGGAGGATAACTTCTGATCCATAGACCAGGGAGAATGGGGTGACACTTGTTGGTGTGTAGATTCTAGTGTGATAGGCCCATAAGGCAAGATTTAGCTATAGATTCTAGTCACAACTAGATTCATTGACCATTTTCTTAAGGATTTTAAAGATGGTTTTATTGGTAGCTTCTGCTTGGCCATTGCCTTGTGGATAGTACAAAGTTGAAAAATGATGTTGGATATTGAATTTTTCTCATAATTCATGGACATCCTTCATTTTGAAAGGTGCCCCATTATCTAAGAAATAGCTTGGGGGAAACCCTATCGATAAATGATATAGTTAAGGATGAACTTTGATATCTTCTTTCTAGTTATGTAGGTCATTGGGATGGCTTTGACTCACTTTGTAAACTACTATGTGGCAGTAATGATGAATTTTTGGCTGTTGGATGAGGTGGGTGTGATTTTTCTGATGAAATTGAGCCCCCATAGTGAAAAGAGCCAAGGTGTAACAATAGGATGAAGCTCTTGAGTTGGTGCATGAATAAGGTCTCCATGCTATTAGCACTATAAAAACTTTCTGAAAAAGTTGTGTGCCTCTCTTTCCATTGTAGGTCAGTAGTATCTGGTTCTCAACAACTTCTTAGCCAGGGTCATACCACTCGAGTGTGAACCAAAAATTCCATTGTGTACCTCAGTCAGAGTAGTTAGGGCTTCCTCAAGATTTAAGCAATGCAACAAGGTTCCTTCAATACTCCTACAATAAAGGGTTTCTCCTAGGATGACAAAATGGGTGAAATTTTTTATGAAGGCTCATTTAAGGTTTGGGGTTATATTAGTGGGAAAGACTCCTATTCTTAAGTAGGTGTAAACATCATGATACAAGGGATCACCAGTACCAATGAGTTCACACACGAATTTAGAATTTGGTACCTCGAATGTCGGTACAAGAAGCTGCTCTACCAAGAATTCTTGCTTTGGGACGTTGCACAAGATTTCCAAAAGTGATCCAATTGTCGCCATTGCATCTGATGCTCTGTTGTTTTCTCTAGGTAATTATTATCTCGATGAATGATTCTTTGAGGCTCTCAACTAACTTCTTGTATGGAGTTAGCTTATCATCCTTTGTCTTATATTCATCATTTACATGATTGATTACGAGATGACAGTACCCATATACCTTTAGAACCATGATATGTCATTTTATTGCAATCCTTAAGCAGATGACGAGAGCCTCATACTCTGCTATATTATTCATGCATGAAAATGATAGTTTGTAAGAATTGGGTATGCAGTCTCCTTGGGGAGTTATAAAGAAAATTCTCGCTCCTGATCCATGTTGCATGTAAGATCCATCAAAATACATCTTCCAGTGGTATACAACACTTAGGCTAAATTTTGATTCGTCTAGGAATTCAGAAATGAGTGGGTTCTCTACATAAATAGGAGTCGTTGCTAGTTGATATGCAATTTACTATTTTTTGATAGCCTTGCACTTTACATAAACAATTTTGTTTTCCGTCAATATAATGATCCACTTGGCTATTCATCTTGTGAGAGTGGCTTTAGAGAGAAGGTACTTGAGAGGATCTATCTTCGCAATCAACTTGATTTGTGAATGAGCATGTACTGTCTAAATTTTTGTGTTGCAAATACAACTGCCAAACACAATTTTTTGATGGGAATATAGTTTAGTTCATTTCCCACCATAGTTCTACTGATATAATATATTTCTCTTTCTCTTCCATTTTCATCGTGTTGAGCTAATAGAGCACTGATAGCTTCCATGGTTGCCAAAATATACAGGATTAATGGCTTTCCTGGGATTGGTGGCATCAAAACTAGTGGTGTGAGTCGATATTCTTTGATTTTACTAAATGCCTGATCACACTTGTTGTCCCACTTGTATGCTACTCCCTTGTGGAGTAGATGATAGTATGGGATCTCTTTATCCACCAGTTGTGTTATGAATGTGTAGATGGATTGGAGCATTCCCTATAGGCCTCTAAGCTATTTTAGTGTCTTGGGTGCTTCCATGTCGAGGATCACCTTGAGTTTGACAGGATGCACTTCTATTCCTCTCAGTGATACTATATATCCCATGAGTTTTCTTGATTGCACCCCAAAGATGCATTTCTTCTGGTTAAGTCTAACCTTGTATTTTCTCCTGCATTCTTTAGCCCAAATGGCATCATGTTCTAGTAGTAGGTGCCCCATGGACATGTAAACATTGTCTTATGTTGGTATTCCTTCACTATCATAATCTGGTTGTACCCTAAGAAGCCATCCATCATTGATAGCATCTCGTGTTTGGTCGTAATGTCCACTATCATATCAATGTTAGGTAGTGGAAAATCATCTTTAGGACACGCTTTGTTTAGGTCTCTAAAATCAGTGCAACTATGGATGCCCCCATTTGGTTTTGAAACTGACACAAGATTTGACACCCATTTTGGATAATCAATTAGGTGTATAAAACTAGCATCTAGGAGTTTCCATAATTCCACCTTGACTAGCAAGGCTATCTGAGGGTGCATCTTTCTTAATTTTTGTCTTACTAGGTTTTCCCCTGGGTACATAGCTAAGTGATGAAATATGACTTTCAGATCGAGACTTGACATGTTGGCATAGGTCCATGCAAAATTCACCTTTCTTTCTCTTAGAAATGCAACCAACAGTTCTCGTTCTTCTATGAGAAGTGACTCAACATAAAAGGTGATGTGTGGTGCTACTTTTGTTCCCAGATTGATGGGATTGCAGTGTTCTTCTAAGACTATCGATTTCTCTTGATGAAGTGCAGTAGGGGGAGATTGAATCCTTTATCTTCTGGCACCTCAGAGAGGTTTTCACTATTGGATGCATCCTTTATTTTACTATTATATGGTTAGAGAGTGCCATAGTGTGGTTTTCACTCAAAGACCCTGAGCTTATTCTCATTCTTTTTCTTTTGTGACTAAAGGACTCAATCGTCTCCCCATAATAGGCATGTGTGTTCAGTGTGATGTTAAATCCAACTTTATGATCTTTGCATGGTACTATGTCCCTTAGTCCCATGAATTCTAAAAATGCCTCATCATTTTCAAATGTGTCTAGAACCAATGATCCTCATTGGTCATAGTCGATGAGTTGTGGGTAAACTAGGTTTATTTTGTGAGTTTGGTAGTTTGACTCAAGGGATGAGGTACTAATCATGAGTAAGGAGGAGTCTTCAAAAATCACATGAAGGCTTGTTATGGTATCCTCATCATCACTACTACTACAGAAATCAGTTATGTTGAAGGTTAAATTATCTAGGGGTAGACCTGTTGATACAGGTAATTGAAGGATGGTTGATGATAACTGAGGAGACCTGACTGTTCTACTAGGGCTACCTCTACCATGTATAGTTATACTCAGTGGGGTACATCCAAGACTAAGATTTCTCATTCATCTTTCTACAATGATGGGCTTCAGTCGTCCATCACTATTCTTTCCAAGGTTTTCATTTATGTTGTAGCCCATACCAAGCATCATTTGCAGTCCTCTGCTAGCTTCATCCATGGGTAGGGTGGGTGCAGGTCTTTGATTTTGGTATAGTTAACTTAAAATGTCTCTTTTTTCAACATTTTCCCAATGGAGATCCCCCCAATGGTGGAATCTAGAAGGTTGTGCCCTAAAAGTTTGGACAGGTGTTTCAACTGATTGAGATTTCCCATGTGACCTAGGAGATTGTAGTAACTCTCATATAACAAAAGAATTTTTCTTCATTATGTAATCTCCACGCTCTTTGTCCTGGATCATGAGATTGATATCAGATATATTGAGGATGGAGGGTGTCTCTATCGCAAAAGTGGATGTGAGGTTAGATGGATCTATATATGGAGTGGATGGGCCTTCATCATTCTTTGGTACTTGGGGAATTTTGTAAAACTTGGCTTCCAACTTTTTGCAATAGGAAAATGGCTCTAGATCACCATGTACTGTGACCTTCTTATTTTGATATGAAAATTTTACACATTGGTGAAGTGTTGAGGCGAGTGCCTTCATTCCATGGATCCAGTGGTATCCCAGGAGGATATTGTAGGGAAAATCAAGGTAGAGGACCTGGCATGTGGTTTCAATGGTAGATGACCCTACTTGGATTGGGATCTTGATGGTGTCTTGAGACACTCTTTCCTGGTCATCATATGCTCTAATGGAAATTCATTTATTTTTTTGATGGAGTCTTCTGAGATTCCAAAGTTCTTTATGAGTTTAAGCAAACAAATATTGAGGCTTGCGCCTCCATCCACCAGGACCCTTTTGACCTTTTTCTTGTGAACCAACAATTGAAATTGAAGTGCACGATTGTGAGATGGTTGGGTGGGGAAGTCTTGATTAGAAAATTTTAGGATATTTGGATTTACGATGTTACCAACCATAGCCTAGAATTGTTTCGTATCAAGGTTAACGAAGACAGTGGATGCAGGTAATGCTTCATTAAGGATTTTCCTATGGGAGGTGGAAATTTTCAGTAACTCCATGATGGAAATTTGAGCGAGGGTTATTTTTAGCTGGTCAATGATGTTAAAATCATAGGGAACAACTTTTGAATTTGATATGGGGGTCATAGATGGCTACGATGCCCCTACAATAGTAGCCTTGCCGCCGCATGTGGTGACTCGACAATCAACATTGGCTCCTTTGATGCTAATGATAGTGAACATTTCATATATGCATGTGACAATGTCTTCATATATAAGGTTTGCACTGCCATACTTTTGTTTCCCTTTATTGTTCCCTTGGTTATTTCCTTGATTATGATTAGGCATTGGATTCGTGTATATTTTGAGATCTTCATTTCCAGCGGGTTCAACATTTATGATTTTTTCCTCAATAAGATCCTAGATGATGTTTATCCAATCTCATGCAAATTACGATTGTGTGCCCTTTGATTTTGTTAAAATCACAAAGGATATTTTCATTGTACCATGGTGGTTTTTTCATGGGTTTCGCATATTGCTTAGAATTGAAATTTTTGATAAGGTTCTCTTTAACCAGTTTCTTCATTATAGATTAGATTGACTCCCCAAGGGTTGTGAACTTCCACTCGAGAGGATACTTATTTTGGGGAGGTGGTCCTCAATTTTTCAGGTTACTGATTTGATTGTTCAGAGTTAGTTGTTGTTGTGCCACCATATTGGTTTGCACATTGTTGCGGTTGTGATTTTGTGGTTGATGATTGGTTTGAGTATTTTTCTTGGGAGTACTAATGACAACCTTAAAATCAACCACTCCATCATTTGTGACATTTTTCTTCCTTGACCATGTGCAAGGTTTGTCGATATAACTCGTGGATGGGCGGTTATCCTATTGTGCAGGAAATAGAGATGTGCCCCCTCGTGTAGTGAGGGCTCTTTCGATATTGAGCACCTTTGGGATCAATTGATCATATGTTGTAATGCATTGCATTTTTAGGTAGAATGCCATGTTTTCATCCAGATTGGCAATGATTGTGCAAACATGTTGTTCTTCTGGCATGGTCCAATTGCTCTGGTTGGCCTTGGATCACCATCTTTGCAAGAAGGATGTGAATAGCTCTCATTTTCTTTGTTTAAGCATTAATAGTTCCTCCAAACTAACATTTGTACCCATGTTGAATGTATAGTTTTTGATGAATGCATCCACAATTTCCTAGAATGTTTTGATGCCTTTGGGTAGGCGAGAGAACCATTCCATGGCAGGACTAGTCAAACTCTAGGGAAATAGTCGCATTAGATACATGTCATCATATGCAACTTCCATGCAATGCACTTGATATTACCTGACGTGATTTTCAGGGTTTCCTATCCTATTATATTTATCAAATTTAGGGATTTCAAATCCATTCGAGAATGATACCATTGTAATACTTCTATCAAAATGATATGGGAACAAATTACCTAGCTTTCTGGTTGTTTTTCTTGACTAAAGGTCCAACACTTGCTGCGAGAGTAGTTTGATTTATGCTTTAACATCGTTTTGCGGATCAAGAGGTGGGATGAATGTGTTTTGAGGTGTTTTCACTATTTGATTGATGAGAGGGGTATTGGTGGGGATTTTTTGCAAGCTTTGTTGTGCATTTAAGGCCTACTAATATGCCTGTATTTTTGCCATCAACACTTGTTGTTGGTCCAGTTGTTGTTGCTCCAACAAATTCTATTGTTGGTCTTGTTGTTGTTCCCACAAAGCTTGTTGTTGGTCTCGCTGTTGTTGCACCAATAAAATTTTGTGTTGGTCTACATTTTGTTGTTCCAACAAAAATTGTTGTTGGTCTAGCAATTGTTCTACCAACAAAGCTTGTTGTTTAGCTTGTAGTTGTGCCTAAAAATATTGTAGGGTTTTTTGGTATGTTTGTTGGTGGATTGCTTACAGTTGTGCATGGTAATGTGTGTGTGTATGTTGAGCTTGGTGTTGGGCTTGAGCTTGAGCTTGAGATTGTTAGGTTGCTTGAGTTCCTTGTGCGGCTTGTTGGGCTTGTGCAACTCGCATAACTTGAGCGGTCTGTTGTGCTACTTGTTTGTTTTGCTTAAGTATCGTTTGGTGGGTGGCTTTTCGGATTGCATGAATCATGGTGATGAATGAATTTGTCATGTTAGATTTTGGTGGAACCGGTGATGGATTAGAAATGGTGTTGAACATTGTGGTGAGTGAAAGAGTCATGTTGGTGATCGGGCTTTGGATGGTGGGTGGTGTGATCGATATGCTTGGTCCTTTGGAAACCATGCTTTGAGAAATTTGGGGACTGGTGGATGTGTTTACCATTTTGGTTGCTTGAATGGTTGTTATCTATTATTGTGATACTATTCAAAAAATGAGGGGGTTCGATGTGATGCTTAGATTTATTTGGTTTGGTAGATTGGTGGCAGCTATGGGGGAAGGCCCAACACAAAAGGTGATACAAATGTCAGAGGTAATGGAGGGAATGGTGGTTTTTTCCCTTGAAAAAGTGATGACAAGAAAGGATCAATGACTCCCCCTATCCCGAATAACCCACTTTCTCCTTGTGAAATCATGGGGAGAGAAGTTTGTATGTTCAACGGATAGGTTGGAATTGCATGAAATGAAGACGAGTCTACATGATTATGGAAAGTAAGTGGGACATACAGGTGTAATGAATTCACTGGGATAGAGTTATCCAGTGTGGTATTGATATTTATCTCTCTATTGTTTACAAGGTGATTCTTTTGGAATTCGTGAAACATGGTGCTTCCCTTGTTAACAATGAGCGAGGTTAAAGTGATTGTTGATATGATATGGGGAATCTTCTGAGTGATGTTTGGAAGTGACATTGTGGGTATGCTCACAAGAGGCATTTCTATATTGGTACTGACATCAAATTTAGAAGAGATTTTTTCCCCTTCTTTCGTTAACACACATATATAGAGAGAGGGATTAAGTTTCAACATGACATCGACGATTCTATGATTCTTGAGATTTTGAACCATTTTAGTTATTTCCTCTTGTATCATTCCCAAGTCATTATCGGTGATGTCCTCTATATGGCATTCATCTTGAGGGTTTTGTGATGGAAGAGAGGAGTTGTTTGGAGGATTTCTTTATCTTGCAAGGTTTTTTTAGAAGTGACTTGACTTAGGTCACTTGAAATTGATGTTTCCTTAATGATTTCCATGTTCCTCTTGTGTTGTGATCTTGTTTGAACCATAAAATAGAGATAATTTGATCTTAATCTTATGCACAAATGGAGAAGAACTAAGATAGTCTAAGGATCAAAAGTGATGATGGGGATGGGATAAACAAAAGGTGGACTATACGGGGAGTGAAACTCTTAAAGAACTTTGAGGGGGATGATAAAAATTTTAGGGCTTTAGGGATAGTTTGGCTAGGTGTTTTAAGCCAAACAAGATGATAATGATCTTGTAAACCCTAGGAAGTTGTGTTATCCTAGAGAAAACTCATACAAGAGAATGAATTGACTAAGTGTGTTAAGCCAACCAAAGTGATTATGAACTTGTAGACCTTAGGAAGGTGTGTTATCCTAGAGGAAAATTCATTCAAGAAGATTGATAATTTGACTAGGTGTATTAAGTCAAATAAGGTGATGTTGATTTTCCATATAAGTTTAGCATGAATGATGTTTCAAAGTTTCCAAGAGTTTTTTGGTGAAATGATCTTTGATTTTGATGATGTGAGGGATGGATGAGAGTGATGATTTCGATCCTAGAATTGACCTAGACAAGACTCTTTCTTACAAGACCTTGGTATTGAAGAACATGCCACACTTCCTATGTGAGAAAAGAAAACCTTTGAAAAAGAGCTGGATTTTGCTGATAATAGAACTCAAACAAACTTGGGTTGTTCTTTGAAGCCTTCTTGTAAAAATTATATACCAATCTTTCTCTAACTTCAAGAAGCCTTTCAAGATGCTCCTCCTGAGCTTTTGGGCTAATCATCTTGAACCTTGGTTTTTGGATTTTTATTTTACATGAAATCATTTGAGAGAACACATGTGTGGAATCAATTATCCTTATCTTTTCTTAGTGAGTTCCTTTTATCAAAACAATTTGTTGATTATGATTTCAAACTAAATGTCTATGCCTCAATTCCTTTACATTCCACAAGGTCCATTATGTGAAAATAAAGGTCTCAAGAGCACAATTTCCTAGGTTAAATTTAGTGAGAACAAATGATGATTAAACCCAAGCACTTAGAAACCTCTAAGGATTAAATCCCTAGGGCAAGCAAGAGCACTTGAATTTGTCAAGGGTATTTGTTTCCTCCAAAGGGTTTAAATTTTTTGAAGCTTTTGTGAATGTTTGTTTCCCAATGTTTTAGATCCAAGAAAAGTGTTTTGATTTTAAGAACATGTAGGTTGATCCCACAATATTGGTTTACAATTTTTGGGCAAACTAGACACTGAACTGATTTTTTTAAACCAAATCTTCACTTTCGAGCTCCTATAGTGGCTAAACCATGAGGAATTTGAAGATGATGCAAAATAGTGATTTGTGAATTTTAGTCTACAGATTCTAAATATTTTTTTTTCAAAATTTTTGGAATCAAATTGCACTTGTTTTTCCATCTCCTTTGAAAACTAGTTTTTTTTAAAAACCAACATTTTTAAGGAGTGACGCTCACCGTATACAACATAACATTTTTTGTATGAAGGATAAAATTCTTTTTTTTTTAATTTATATTTATAACTACGATATCTAGCACTTTCATTTGGTTTCATAGTGTTTTTAAAAATATTTTTTCCTTAATCAAGTTTTGAAGTCAAACCAAGTACAATTGAAACATAGGCGGACTGTATACAACATAAATTTTTTTGTATGTATCAATTTTTTTTTCTTTTTTTAATAGATTAACCATACCGATACCCATCCTTAACATATTTTTTTTAAATATTATTTTGATAATGCTATTTTTTCACATGTGTAGAAGAGAGAGCTTGGTTTTTGGTGAAAAACTTATGTTTAATAAAACTAGAAAAACACATACATAATAAAACCAAAACATATTAAAATTATATTCATTGTATAGCTTGTTATGAGGAATACCATGATCACTTGAAATAAATTTTAAATGAATTCATTTGATCCACCAAAAGGTAAATCAAAAAGGATTTTTTATCAACATTTTGATGGATGTAAAGGAGACTTTGTTGTACGTATGGTTTAAAACTAGAAGGGTTCTATCCAAGGGGTTTGATCTAAGGCAGTTTGATCAAAACCTCTTCAATTGAAATCATTAAAATATGTGATTTCAGCCAAAATCAGAATCTCCCAAAAATTGTAAACCAGCTTTGTGGGATCACCCTGTCAACATACAATCCCTAGGCTAAAAAGAAAATATTTGTTGGGTTCCCACTTGGATAAATCAAGATGCACATATTCAGTGTGGATTATTAGATGCTTGACCACCCTAGCTCCCCCTTACAGTGAACTCGCTTCTCTGGTCAATCAAGCATCAGTACCCATGAATCTCCCATGGCATACTTTTCATCTCTACAACAGAACTGGATGTATATGTGGGGTAGCTTCAAAGGACATGACCTTTTGCACCAACAAATAGTTAAGGATTTTTGGCCTTTGCTAAACAAGGGGTTTTAATGTGGGCATTCCATTCATGGGGGACTATCCATGTGGTGAGACACCATTACTTCTTTTCTCGTCAGAATAATCCTCGTGATATTGGCCTTTGTTCCAATATCCACACTTATTTCTTGGGTGGAAGTCGCTTGGCTATAACGTGTTCTCGGTTGGGTTTTTCCCTTAGGTGATTACTTTTTTCCACAAGGCATGCCCTCTAAGATAAAAAAAAGTGAGCAAGAAATATCCATAACTCAATCAATCTTTGTTGCAATACAAAGAAAGAGAATGTACGCAATATCCTCCACTCACACACGCAAGTTTTGTTCAATTTTAAGATACCCAAATTGAAATTTGGAGGAAATATTTTATGAAAATTAATGTCACCAAAAAGATTTTTGATTCTCAAGATCGTTGTGAAGTGCGAGAGAAGCACATACATCTTTTTAAATGAAATTACTTTGCAAAAAAGATTACAAGACACAAAAACACATGTTCATTTTAAATCCTTCAAAGAAATAATGAATTATTTTTAAGCACCAAAAAGAAAAGTGAAAGTTGCTTGTTCAATTGTTAACCTTTAAAAAAAATCTAGTAAATTTTCCTAAGGTTCTTTTTAATCCTTTTGTCTTTTTCTTTTTAGAGCCCAAATTGAAATTTGTTGAGTCCTAAAAGATTGAAGAGATAAAATATTTAAACTTGGAATTATAATTGCTTCCAAGAATGTCTAAAGACACTTGATACAATAGAGAAATGATTCCATCAGAAGCTTTTCTTTTTTTTCCTCCTCCCCTTTTTGATTTCTTAACCTACAAAAGTGCTCAAAATGTTAGATGAGATCAAGAAACAAGAAGATATAAGGGTTAGATGAATCATTAAGCATAAAAATCTTAAAATTTAGACCAAATTATAGTGTGATTTGACTTTTGATGTAATATTGAAAATTTTAACTCTAATATAACTAAGAAACACCTACACCATTGCATAGCTTATGAAATTGTATGCCATTTCAAAAAAAAGTGTCAAAAAGGACCTTTGTATGACCAAGATATCGTCATTTTAAAAATGACTATAAAAGAATTGATATAGAGGTCTATGCACAAAATTAGTGTGCAAATGCGCTAAAAGAATGCTTAGATACACTAAAAGAATGCTCATATGTGCTAAAAAGGGTACCAAATGTGCTAAAAAAGGTGCCAAATGTAGAAAACAGTTGTTAGATGCACTAAAACAACTGTCAGATGCGCTAAAACGGTTATCAGATGCGTTAAAATAGCTGTCAGATGCATTAAAACAACTGTCAAATGTGCTAAAACAGTTGTTAGATGCGCTCAAATAGAGGTTAGATGCGCTAAAACAAGGATTAACAAATAGAACTATCAAAAAACATCAGAATTTAAAAAAAATGTTTTAGATTTGCGATTTCTTACCCTCCTTCTAGCACCAAAATGTGAACCCAATCCTTAACCTACACAAACATGAGAAACAAATACACAATTAGATTCAAATGCAATTAAGATCAAAGATTCCCCATGAAATCCATTTGCAATGCTCAAATAGGAAATAAAATGAATAAATGAACAAAGAACACTATGAAATCCTATTTTAAAATGCAAATCCTTGGTCCCATGGGGGAGTTGGTGTCAATTATGTGTAGAAATTGGCCCTTTCCCAACTCCTATGCAAGCTTTGATGAAGATTTCTAGATGATTGAAGCTCCTTTGATGAAATTTTGGCATAACCTTGCTATGAAACCATGAAAATGATGAACACTTGATATGAAATGGATAAGTTGTGGATGAATTGAAGTATAGTATACTTGCTTGGATTGTGGATGATAGAATGATAGGAAGATTCTCCCATTTATAGATTTTAGAATTGGAAGAATGAGTGAAATTGAGAAATGTGGGATCATTCAACATCCAATGGCCAAGTGTCACTTGTCAAGATGTGAATGGTCCAAGGTTGTGCACATTTTGATGAATGAGCCAATAAATGATATTAGATTCAAATTTTGAATTTGAAAGTTGGCAAGTTTAGAGGGAAGAAAAATGGAGTTAATGTCACTTGGCTCAAGGCCAAGGACATGTAAGAGACATTAAATTTCTTGTTGGAAGTACCCATCCCCTTTTGGAGGGATTTTTCAAATCTGAAGAATATTCCCTTTTGATGTCAAGTTGAGGGAAAAAAGATGAATTAATAAATTAATTAAATTGATTTATTGGTGCAAGTTGAAAAATCTAGATGATTTTAGTGATTGAGATTAAATTAATCAACATTTGATCAATTTAATGAGAGATTGAATGATTTGACAATTTTGACTTAGATTTTTCGGATTTATTTAAATCAAGATTGAGAGGAAATTGATTTAGACTTTAATTAAATAATTTTTTTGATTTATTTAACTAAAGGGGGATGATGTTAGATTTAATTAAAGAAGGTTAATTTATTTAATTTAAGGATATGAATTTAGAGATTAAATAAAGTGAATTATTTAATTAAAAGAGGGATGATCAGATTAATTAAACAAAATGATTTATTTAATTAATAAAGGAGAATAACTTAATCAGATAAATAATGATTTATAAAATTAAGGGATGAAAGGTAATGACAAGTTGAGAAGGTGATTAAGGAAGAAACGATGTTAGTAATCAAGATCAAGTGTGTCAAATCGAATTGTATATTTTCCATGTCTACATTTTTCCCTTCTTTGAAGCAATGCACTTTTTGTAAATTGGTTGAAAGAATAAACTGCTATGATCAAAATTCAAAAAATTCTTGATTTTTTAGATGCCCCATTGTTGCCCCAGTGTGAAGGATTATGCTAGTATATTTCTCCCTCAAGAGATTGAGTGAAAATGTTTGATTTTCCAATTCAGATCACGATAAAATGAGAGAGGAGTGGTTCTATTGATCAGGGGATGAAAGATAATTCTTTGATGTAGACAATTCTGATGATGTATAGATAGTTATCAGCCGTGGGTAGCCTTGTGTATATTTTGATACAATGCACCAATTTTGGATAGACATGTTAGTAAAGATAGAAGAATACGAAGAAAAGAATGATGAGAAGAGGATCCAACAAGCCTACATTATCAATGATGATGGTGATGATTTTCTTACCAGGAGTCAAGATTTTAAAAGGGCCAATTACTTTATGTTTGATAACACACTTAGGTATGAGGCATCAAGGTATAAAAAATCAAGATGACGTTGTACCTAGTGTGATGGACTTTGACTCGACAATCAGATAAGAGTATTCCTGTTCACACTTAGCATACAAAACCTTATTCATGATGTAGTTCAAATCTTCTAAATATCTCTGACCAAAACATAAAAAATAAAGCCTTCCTATGTGGTAAAAAAGATACCTAAATATCTTCCCTACAAACCAAACAAAGCACACATGACTAAGTTATTTTACAAGAGTATCCCACAAGTACAAAAGAGAAAAAAGATAATGATCATTGCCCCATTCCTTTATCTCTAAACCCATTTTTTTAGGCATCATCAAGAGCTCTTTGGAATGAGCAGAAAATAAGATAAGTCAAAAAGACCAGATAAGGTAAACAAACAAGCTAATGTTTTTTGTACCGCTAGCCAAGACTAAACTATAGCGGGGTACTTGATGCTGATGTCCAATTTAGGAAGGATGCATCCTAGGAAATGTTGTAATCAAGGTTTTGATGAGATTGATTGGATGATAAGCTATTGATACTCAGAGTTGATCACCTTGCTTGCTTACTAACCTAGGCTTTGAGACTTTGACAATTAAGCTTTTACTTTAGAACCTACTAGACTTGCTTCTGACTACTCACCAAAGGATGAAGGCGATGATTGATTTATTAGGAATGATGATTAGCGAGGGTGAAAGTGAGATGAGATTGGTGCACAATTTTGGGTTTTTTCAAATGTTTTGAGGTTGTTTTGATTTTCAAATTTTTCATTTTTTTGGATTTTCAAGATTTATGACCAAGATACTAACCTAAAGACCTATCCTAGGGGTCTCGGGAGCTGATCTATAGATTAGCCTTGCTTACATTATACACACAAAGAACACGCAGTTTGACATATGACATACTCGACTCAAAAATGAGATACATGGGAAAACGGATTTCCATTGCAATAGACTCCTAAAGGATTGACCTACAATGTCTCAGGGGATGATCAAAGCTCAACCTTTCCTACGTTTAAGCTCATATATGACAGTTGATTAGGATCTTTATTTTTGATTTTTTTGATTTTGAATGTTTTATATTTTGATATGATTTTTTGAATGTTTTTGGATTTTTTTCTTTTAAGGAAGATCACTAGAATATACACAAATCCAATTTGATGCAAGTATAGGAACATGCCCCCAGTGTAATGCGATAGACTACTTCAATAAAGGCAGGACAAACTGACCTTAGGAATATGCCAAGTAGTACTAGGGTGAAACATGATACAAGCACGAGATCAAGCTATGGTACAGTTGTGAATGGATGATGGAAGTATAGATGGAATGTAATGGATAAGTGATTCATGAAGGTCTTACAGTTGGCACCTGTTTACCCGGTTTTCACCAAGGTACTTGTCCAAAGCGCCACCAAAATGGTTTTCACTAGAGGACAATTTTTTTCTTTACTGTTTTCAATCGTTTTTTTGATTTTTTTTTTTTATATTTTTTTGGTGTCACCAAGATGCCTGTTTGCCACATTTTCATCCGGTGACCATTTTTTTAAGACATTTTCTGATTTTTTTTGTATTTTTTGGTTTTATACCTTGCAATATTTTAGGCATAAATTTTTTTGAGATGGGAGTTGTTTAGGGGATCCTACAGAGGCTCTCCTTCTGTTGTTGACAAATGATACACCCCTCAATTAATTATAGCTTGTCGTGATGATGAAAGGTCCCAACCATATGGGCTCGAATTTTCCTTTGCTTTATGGATTTGGTGCATTCTTATGGTTCCCTTTTAGCACAAGTTAGCCAACTTGGAAGGTGCATCTCTTGATCTTCTTGTTGTAGCTACGCTTTAGGTGGTTCTAATAGACTTGTAGATGGTTGAGGGCATCCATGTGTCATTCATCTAATAACTCCAACTCATTTAACCTTGAAACCCGATATTCCTAATCTATAATGGGGTTTTGTAGTGATCTCCTTAATGATGGGAGCTCAATCTCAATTGGGAGGATGGCTTCTGATCTGTAGACTAGGGAGAATGGGGTGGCACCTATTGGTGTGCAAATGGTAGTGCGATAGGCCCCTATGGCAGGATTTAGTTGTAGATGCTAGTCATGACCAGAGTCGTTGACTGTTTTCTTAAGGATTTTCAAGATGGTTTTATTGGTAGCTTATGCTTGGCCATTTCCTTATGGATAGTACGGAGTGGAAAAATGATGTTGGATATTGAATTTTTTGCATAAGTCATGGACATCCTGGTTTTTGAAATGTGTCCTATTATTTGAGATAATAGATTGGGGGACACCATATCGGAAAATGAGATAGATCAGGATGAACTTTGATATCTTCTTGCCGGTTATTTAGGTCATTGGGATAGCTTTGAACCACTTTGTAAAGTACTTTGTGGTGGTGATGATGAATTTGTGGCAGTTGGATGAGGTGGGTGTGATTTTTCTAATGAGATCAAGCACCCATAGTGAAAAGAGCCAAGGTGTAACAATAAGATGAAGCTCTTGAATTGGTGCATAAATATGGTCTCCATGTTGTTGGCACTGTAAACACTTTCTGACAAAGTCGTGTGCTTCTCTTTCCATTGTTGTCCATTAGTATCTAATTCTCAACAACTTCTTAGCCAAGGTCATATAAATTGAGTGCGAACTGAAAAATGCCATTGTGTACCTCAGTGAGAGTAGTTAGGGCTTCCTCAAGATTTAAGCAGCGCAACAAGGTTCCTTCAATACTCCTACAATAAAGGGTTTCTCCTAGGATTAAAAAATAGGTGGACTTTTTGATGAAGGCTTGTTTAAGGTTTGGGGTTATATGAATGGGAAATACTCCTATTGTTAAGTAGGTGTAAACATCATGATACCAAGGATCATCAGGACTAATGAGTTCACACATGAATTCAAACTCGAGTACCTCGAATGCTGGTATGAGAAGCTTCTCTACCAGGAATTCTTGCTTTGGGACATTATGCGAGATTTCCAAAAGTGATCCAATTGTCGCCATTGCATCTACTGCTCTGTTGTTTTCTCTAAGTATCTATTCAAATTTGATCTTGATGAATGATTCTTTGAGGCTCTTGACTAACTTGTATGGAGTTATCTTATCATCCTTTGTATGGTATTCATCATTTACCTGATTGATTACAAGCTGAGAGTCCCCATATACTTTTAGGACTATGATTTATCATTGTACTACAATCCTTAAGCTGATGACGAGAGCCTCATACTCTGTTATGTTATTAGTGCATGGAAATGACAGTTTGTAAGAATTGGGTATGTAGTCTCCTTGGGGAGTTATGAAGAAAATTCCCACTCTTGATCCATGTTGCATGTAAGATCCATCAAAATACATCTTGCAGTGGTCTGCAACACTTAGGCTGAATATTTATTTGTCTAGGAATTTTGAAACAAGTGGGTTCACTGCATAAATAGGATCCCCTGCTAGTTGATTTGCAATTTCCTATCCCTTGATGGCCTTGCACACCACATACTCAGTGTTCTGTTCCATCAATATCATGATCCACTTGGTTGTTCATCCTGTGAGAGTGGCTTTAAAGAGCATGTACTTGAGAGGATCTATCTTCACGATCAACTTGATTTGGTGAGCGAGTGCGTAGTGTCTAAATTTTTGTGTTGCAAATACAATTGCCAGACAAATATTTTTCAATGGGAGTATAGTTTAGTTTATGTACCACCATAGTTCTGCTAATATAATATATTTCTCTTTCTCTTCCATTTTCATCGTGTTGAGGTAATAGAGCACTGAGAGCTGCCATGGTTGCCAAAATATAAAGGATTAATGGCTTTCCTGGGATTGGCGACATCAAAAATGGTGGCATGAGTAGATATTCTTTGATTTTACTAAATTTTTGATCACACTTGTTGTCCCACTTGTATGCTACTCCCTTTTGGAGTAGATGAGAGTATGGGATCTTTTTATCCGCCAACTGTGTTATGAGTCTATGGATGGATTGGAGCCTTCCCTATAGGCCTTTGAGCTATTTTAGTGTCCTTGGTGCTTCCATGTCGATGGTTTCCTTGAATTTGGTGGGATCCACTTATATTCCTCTCATTGATACTTTATATCCTAGGAGTTTTCCTGATTGCACCCCAAAGACACATTTCTTGGGGTTAAGTCTAACCTTGTATTTCTTCAATCTGTCAAATATGGCACTTAGAGCTGCTATATGATCTTATCTTTTCCTCGACTTGCCCAATATATCATCCACATAATCTTCCACAATTTTGTGAATCATGTCATGAAAAATTAGAGTCATGGACCTTTGATATGTTTCTCCCACATTATTTAGCCCAAATGGAATCATGTTCCCACAGTAAGTTCCCCATGGACATGTAAATGTTGTCTTATGCTAGTCTTCCTTTGCTATCATAATCTAGTTGTACCCTGATAAGCAATCCATCAGTGATAGCATCTCGTGTCTGACTATCATGTCCACTATCATATCAATGTTAGGTAGTGGAAAATCATCCTTAGGACACATTTTTTTTAGCTCTCTAAAATCAGTGTAGATACAGATGCCCCCATTCGGTTTCGAAACTAGCACAAGATTTGACACCCATTCTGGATAATCAATTGGGTGTATAAAAACAACATCCAGGAGTTTTTTTAATTCCACCTTGAATAGAAAGGCTATCTAAGGGTGCATCTTTCTTAATTTTTTCTTACTAGCTTTGCCCCGGGGTAGACAACTAAGTGATGAAATACTTCTAGATCGAGACCCGACATGTCAACATAGGTCCATGCGAAGTTAACCTTTCTTTCTCTTAGAAATGCAGCCAACATTTCTTATTCTTCTGTGAGAAGTGACTCAACATAGAAGGTGATGTGTGGTGCTACTTTTATTCCCAGATTAATGGGATTGCATTGTTCTGCTAAGACTGTTGATTTCTCTTGATGAAGTGCAGTAGGGGAGATTGAATCCTTCATCCTCTGGTGCCTTGGAGAGGTTTTCATCATTGGATGTGTCCTTTATTTTTACTATTCTATGGTTAGAGAGTGCCACACTATGGTTTTCACTCAATGACCCTAAGCTTATTCTCATTCTTTTGCTTTTATGACTGAAGGACTCAATCATCTCCCCATAATAGGCATGTGTGTTCACTGTGATATTGAATCCAAATTTATGATCTTCACTTGGTATTGTATCCCTTAGTCCCATGAATTATGAAAGTGCCTCATCATTTTCAAATGTGTCTAGAACCGGTGGTCCTTGTTGGTCATAGTCGATGAGTTGTGGGTAAACTAGGTTTATTTTGTGAGTTTGGTGGTTTGACTCGACAGATGAAGTACTAATCATGAGTAAGAAGGAGTCTTCAAAAAGCATGGGAAGCCTTGTTATGGTATCCTCATCATCACTACTACTACAAACATCAATTATGTCGAAGGTGAAATTATGTAGGGGTAGACCTATTGATACGGGTAATTGAAGGGTGGCTACTGATGATTTAGGAAGATACCTGATTGTTCTACTAGGGGTATCTCTACCACGTACAATTATACTCGGTGGGTACATCCAAGACCAAGATTTCTCATTCATCTTTCTATAATGATGGGTTGTCGTTATCCATCACTGTTCTTTCCAAGGTTTTCATTTTTGTTGTAGCCCATAACAAGCATCATTTGTAGTCCTCTACTAGCTTCATCCATGGGTAGGGTGGGTGTGGGTCTTTCATCTTGGTAAAGTGAACATGAAATGTCTCTTTTTTCCACATTTTCCTGACTAAGATCCCCCCAATGGCAGAATCTAGAAGGGTTCTCCCTAAAATTGTGGATAGGTGTTTCAACTAATCGAGGTTGCCCATGTGACCTAGGAGATTGCAATAACTCTCCTATGACAAAAGAATTTTTCTTCATTATGTAATCTTCACACCCATTTTCCTGGATCATGAGCTTGATATCAGATATATCGGGGATGGAGGGTGTCTATGTCGCAGAAGTGGAGGTGAGGTTAGATGGATCTATATAGGGAGTGAATGGGCCTTCATCATTCTTTAGTACTTGGGAAATTTTGTAAAACTTGGCTTCCAAGTTTTTACAATAGGTGAATGGCTCTAGATCACCATGTATTGTGACCTCCTCATTTCAATATGAAAATTTTACACATTGGTGAGATTTTGAGATGGCTGCCTTCATTTCATGGATCCAGGGGCATCCTAGGAGGATAATGTAGGGAAAATCAAGGTCGATGACCTAACATGTGGTTTCCATGGTAGCTGGCCCTACTTGGATTGGGATCTTGATAGTGCCTTGAGACACTCTTTCTTGGTCATCATATGCTCTTATGGAAATTCCTTTTTTTTTGGATGGAGTCTTCTGAGATTCCCAAGTTCTTTATGAGTTTAAGTGAACAAATGTTGAGGCTTGCACCTCCATCCACCAGGACCCTTTTCACCTTTCTCTTGTGAACCAACACTTGAAGGTGAAGTGCATGATTGTGAGATGGTTGGATGGGGAATTCTTGATCAGAAAAGGTGAGGAGATTTGGGGTGACGATGTTACCAATCATAGCCTAGAATTTTTATGTATCAAGGTTAGTGGAGATAGTGGATGTAGCTAATGCTTCATCAAGGATTTTCCTATGGGCGGTGGAAATTTTCAATAACTCCATAATGGAGATTTGAGTGGGGGTTCATTTTAGCTGGTCAATGATGTTATAATCATAGGGAATGACTTTTGGATATGAGGTGGGGGTGTTAGATGGATGCGATGCCCCTGCAATAGTAACCTTGTCACCATGTGTGGTGACTCCACAATCAACATTGGATCCTTTGATGCTAATGACACTGAACATTTCATCTATGCATACGATGATGTATTTGTATATAAGGTTTGCACTGCCATAATTTTCTTTTCCTTTATTGTTCCCTTGGTTATTTCCTTGATTATTTCCCTAACTATGATTAGGCATCATATTCGTGTATATTTTGAGATCTTGATTTCCAGCGGGTTGTTCAACATTTATGATTTTGTCCTTATTAAGATCTTGGATGATGTTTTTCAATCTCATGCAATTTACAGTTGTGTTCCCTTTGATTCTGTGAAAATCACAAAAGATATTTTTGTTTTACCATGGTAGTTTTGTCATGGGTTCCACATATTTATTAGAATTGGAAATTTTGATAAGGTTCTCTTTAGCCTATTTCTTCATTATAGATTCGTTTGACTTCCCAAGTGTCGTGAACTTCCACTTGGGAGGATACTTATTTCAGGGAGGTGGTCCTCCTTGATTGTTTAGGCTACTAATTTGATTGTTCAGAGTCGTTTGTTGTTATGCCACCATATTGGTTTTCACATTTTTGTGGTTGATGATTGGTTTAAGTATTTTTCTTTGGAGCACTGATGACAACCTTAGCATCAACCACTCCATCGTTTGTGAGATTTTTGTTCCTTGACCATGTGCGAGGTTTATCGGTATAACTGGTGGATGGGAGGTTATCCTGCTGTGTAGGAAATTTAGAAGTGCCCCCTTGTGTAGTGAGGGCTCTTTTGATATTGAGTGTCTTTGGGATCAATTGATAATATGTTGTAATGCATTTCATTTTTAGGTAGAACGCCAAGTTTTCATCTAGATTGACAATGATTGTGCAAACATGTTGTTCTTTTGGCATGGTCCACTTGCTCTGGTTGGCCTTGGATCACCATCTTTGCAAGAAGGATGTGAATTCCTCTCCTTTTCTTTGTTTGAGCATTGATAGTTCCTCCAAACTAACATTTGTACCCATGTTGAATGCATAGTTTTTGAGGAATGCATCCACAATTTGCTGGAATGTTTTGATGATTTTGGGTAGGTGAGAGAACCATTCCATGGCAGGACTAGTGAGACTCTAGGGAAATAGTCACATTAGATACGTGTCATCATATCCAACTTCTATGCAATGCACTTGAAATTACCTGGCATGATTTTTCAGGGTTTCCCATCCTATTATATTTATCGAATTTAGGGATTTCAAATCCCTTCGGAAATGGTACCATTGTAAGACTTCTATCAAAAGGATATAGGCACAAACTACCTAGCTTTTTGGTTGTTTTTCTTGACTGAAGGTTCAACACTTGTTGCGAGAGTAGTTTGATTTATGCTTTAACATCGTTTTGCGGATCAGGAGGTGGGATGAATGTGTTTTGAGGTGTTTTCACTATTTGATTGATGAGAGAGTTATTGGTGGGGGTTCGCTGCAAGCTTTTTTGTACCTTTAAGGCCTATTGATATGCCTGTATTTCTACCATCAATGCTTGTTGTTGGTCCAGTTGTTGTTGGTCCAACAAAGTTCGTTGTTGGTATTGTTGTTGTTCCCACAAAGCTTGTTGTTGGTCTAGCTGTTGTTGCGCCAATAAAGCTTAGTGTTGGTCTACCTTTTATTGTAACAACAAAGCTTGTCGTTGGTCTAGTTGTTGTTGTGCCAACAAAGCTTGTTATTTAGCTTGTTGTTATTCCTATAAATCTTCCAAGGTGTGTTGGTATGCTTATTGATCGATTGCTTGTAGTTGTGCATGGTATTGTGCTTGTGCCTGCTGATCTTGGTGCTAAGCTTGAGCTTGAGCTTGTGCTTGTTGGGTTGCTTGAGTCGCTTGTGTGGCTTGTACATCTTACACAACTTGCACAACTTGCACAGCTTGAGTGGTCTGTTGTGCAACTTGTTGGTTTTGTTGAAGTACCCTTTGGTGGGTGGATTTTTTGATTTCTTGAATCATGGTGATGAATTAATTTATCATGTTAGCTTTTGGTGGAACCAATAGTGGATTAGAAATGAGGTTGAACATTTTGGTGAGCAGAAGAGTCATGTTGGTGATTAGTGTTTGGGTGGTGGGTGGTGTGATCGATATGCTTGGTCCTTGGGAAACCATGCTTTGATAAATTTGGGGATTGGTGGATTTGTTGAACATTGTGGTTGCTTGAATGGTTGCCATCTATTATTGTGATACTACTATAAAAAGGAGGGGGTTTGATGTGATGTTTAGATTGCTTTAGTTTGGTAGATTGGTGGCAGGTAGGGGGAAAATGCCCAAAACAAAAGGTGATATGGATGTCAAGGGTAATGGAGGGAATGATGGTGTGTTCCCTTGAAAAAGTGATGGCACAGATAGATCAATGACTCCCCCTATCCCAAATAACCCACTTTCTCCTTGTGAAATCATGGGGAGAGAATTTTCTATGTTCAGCGGATAGGTTGGCATTGCATGAAATGAGGATGAGTCTACATGATTATGAAAAGTAAGTGGGACATATTGGTTTAATGAATTGAACGGGATAGAGTTATCTAGTGTGGTGTTGATATTTATCTATATGTTATTTACAAGGTGATTCTTTTGTAATTCGTGGAACATGGCGCTTCCCTTGTTAACAATGGGTGGGGTTGAAGCAATTGTTGATATGATTTGGGGAATCTCATGAGTGATGTTTGGAAGTAAAATTGGGGGTATGATCGCAAGAGGCCTTTCCATATTGGTATTCATGTCAAATTTAGAAGGGAGTTTGGCCCCTTCTTTCGTTAACACATGTATATATAGAGAGGGATTAAGTTTCAACATGGCGTTGACGATTCTATGATTCTCGAGATTTTGAACCATTTCATTTATTTCCTCTTGTATCATTCCCAAGTCATTATCGGTGATGTCCTCTATATGTCCTTCCTCTTGATGGTTTTGCAATGGAAGAGAGGAGTTGTTTGGAGGATTTATTGATTTTGCAAGGTTTTTTTTAGAAGTCGCTTGAATTAGGTCACTTGAAGTTGATGTTTCCTTAATGATTTCCATGTTCCTCTTGTGTTGTGATCTTGTTTGAGCCATAAAATAGAGATAATTTGATCTTAATCTTAGGCACAAAAGGAGAAGAACTAGGATAGTCTAAGGATCAAAAGTGATTATGGGGATGAGATAAACAGAAGGTGGACGATGTGGGTGAGTGAAACTCTTAAAGAACTTTGGGGGGATGCTAAAACTTTTAGGGCTTTAGGGATAATTTGACTAGGTGTTTTAAGCCAAACAAGATGATAATGAACTTGTAAACCATAGGAAATTTTGTTATCCTAGAGCAAACTTGTACAAGAGAATGAATTGACTAAGTGTGTTAAGCCAACCAAAGTGATTATGAACTTGTAGACCTTAGGAAGTTGTGTTATCGTAGAGGTAAATTCATTTAAGAAGATTGATAATTTGACTAGGTGTATTAAGTCAAATAAGGTGATGTTGATTTTTCCTATAAGTTTAGCATGAGTGATGTTTCAAAGTTTTCAAGAGTTTGTTGGTGAAATGATCTTTGATTTTGACAATGTGAGGGATGGATGAGAGCGATGATTTTGATCCTAGACTTCACCTACACAAGACTCTTTCTTACAGGAGCTCAATATTGAAGAACATGCCATAATTTCTATGTGAAAAAGCAAACCTTTCAAAAAGAGTTGGATTATGTTGATAATAGAATTCAAAAAAACATGGGTTGTTCTTTGAATCCTTCTTGTAAAAATTATATATCAACATTTGTCTAACTTCAAGAAGCCTTTCGAGACGCTCCTCCCGAGATTTTGGGATAATCTTCTTGAACCTTGGTTTTTGGATTCTAATTTTACAAGAAATCATTTGAGAGAACACATGTGTGGAATCAGTTATCCTTATCTTTGCTTAATGAGTTCCTTTTATCAAAACAATTTCTTGATTATGATTTCAAACTAAATGTCTATGCCTCAATTATGATTTCGAGAGCACAGTTTCCTAGGTTGAATTTAGTGAAAAAAATGATAATTAAACCCAAGCACTTAGAAATCTCTAAGGATTAAATCCCTAGGGAAAGAAAGAGCACTTGAATTATTCAAGGGTATTTGTTTCCTTCAAAGGGTTTGAAATTTTTTAAGCTTTTGTGAATGTTTGTTTCCCAATGATTTAGATCCAAAAAAAGTGTTTTGATATTAAGAACATGTACAATCCCTAGGCTATAAAAACAATATTTGTTGGGTTGCCACTTGGATAAATCCAGCTGGACATATTCAGTGTGGATGATTAGATGCTTGACCATACTAGCTCCCCCTTACAGTGCACTCACTTCTCAGGTCAATCAAGTATCAGTACCCATGAATCTCCCATGGCATATTTTTCATCTCTACAATAGAATTGCATGTATATGTGGGGCAGCTTCAAAGGATATGACCTTTTGCACCAACAAATAGTTAAAGATTTTTGGCCTTTGCTAAACAAGGGGTTTTAATGTGGGCATTCCATTCGTGGGGACTATCCATGTAGCGACATACCATTACTGCCCTTCTCATAGGAATAATCCTCATGATATTGTCCTTTGTTCCAATACACACTTATTTCTTTGGCTGGAAGTCGCTTGTCTTTAGCGTGTTCCTAGTTGGGTCGTTCCCTTAGGTGATTACGTTTTCCCACAAGGCAGACCCTCTAAGATAAAAAAAAGTGAGCAAGCAATATTTGTAACTCGATCAATCTTTGTTGCAATACAAAGAGAGAATGTATGCAATATCCTCCACTCACACTCACAAGTTTTGTTCAATTTTAAGGTACCCAAATTAAAATGTGGAGGCAATATTTTATGTAAATTAATGTCACCAAAAAGAATTTTGATTCTCAAGATCGTCATGAAGCACTAGAGAAGCACATACGTCTTTTTAAATGAAATTACTTTGTAAAAATATTACAAAAGCACATGTTCATTTTAAATCCTTCAAAGCAGTAATGAATTCTTTTTAAGCACCAAAAAGAAAAGTGAAAGTTGTTTATTCAATTGTTAACCTTTAAACAAAATCTAGTAAAATTTCCTAAGGTTTTTTTTAATCCTTTTGTCTTGTTATTTTTAGAGCCCAAATTGAAATCTGATGAGTCCTAGAAGCTTGAAGATATAAAATCCTTAAACTTGGAATTATAATTGCTTCCAAGAGTGTCTAAAGACACTTGATACAATAGAGAAATGATGTCATAAGAAGCTTTTCTTTTGTTTCCTCCTCTTTTTGATTTCGTAACTTGTAAAAGTGCTCAAAATGTTAGATGAGATCAAGAAACAAGAAGATATAAGGGTTAAATGAATCATTAAGCATAAAAATCTTAAAACTTAGACCAAATTATAGTGTGATTTGACTTTAGATTTAAAATTGAAAATTTTAACTCTAATAAAACTGAGAAACACCTACACCATTGCATATCTTATGAAATTCTACCCATTTCAAAAAAAGCGTCAAAAAGGAACTCTTTATGGCCAAGATATTTTCATTTTAAAACTGACTATAAAAGCGCTAAAACAGAGGTCTATGCGCTAAAAGAATGCATAGATGCACTAAAATAATGCTCAAATGCACTAAAAAAATGCTCAAATACGCTAAAAAAGGTTCCAAATGTGCTAAAACAGGTGCCATATGCGCTAAAACAACTGTCATATGCGCTAAAATAGGTGTCAAATGCACTAAAATGGTTGTCAGATGCGTTTAAACAGCTGTCAAATGTGCTAAAATAGCTGTCAGATGCGTTAAAATAGAGGTCGGATGCGCTAAAACAAGGATTAACGAACATAACTATCAAAAAACAACGAAATTTTTAAAAAATGTTTTATATTTCTGATTTCTTTCCCTCCTTCTAGCACCAAAATGTGAACCCCAATCCTTATACCCACACGAACATGAGAAACAAATACACAATTAGATTCAAATGCAAGTAAGATCAAGGATTTCGCATGAAATCCATTTGCAATGCTCAAATAGGAAATAAAATGAATAAATGAACAAGGAACACAATGAAATCCTATTTTAAAATGCAAACTTCTGATCCCATGGGGGAGTTAGTGCCAATTATGTGTAGAAATTGGCCCTTTCCCAACTCCTACACAAGCATTGATGAAGATTTGTAGATGATTGAAGCTCCTTTGATGAAATTTTGGCATAACCTTGCTATGAAACCGTGAAAATGATGAACACTTGATATGAAATGGATAAATTGTGGATGAATTGAAGTATAGTATACTTCCTTGGATTGTGAATGATAGAATGCAAGGAAGATTCTCTCATTTATATATTTCAAAATTGGAAGAATGAATGAAATTGAGCAATGTGGGATCATTCAATATCCAATGGCCAAGTGTCACTTGTCAAGATGTGAATGGTCCAAGGTTGTGCACATTTTGATGAATGAGCCAATAAATGATATTAGATTCAAATTTTGAATTTGAAAGTTGGTAAGTTTAGAGGGAAAGGAAATGGAGTTAATGCCACTTGGTTCAAGACCAAGGACATGTAAGAGACATTAAATTCCTTGTTGGAAGTACCCATCCCCTTTTGGAGGGATTTTTCAAATTTGAAGAATATTCCCTTTTGATGCCAAATTGAGGGGAAATAGATGAATTAATAAATGAATTAAATTGATTTATTGGTGCAAGTTGCAAAATCTAGAGGATTTTAGTGATTGAGATTAAATTAATCAAAATTTGATCAATTTAATGAGAGATTAGGTGATTTGACAATTTTGACTTAGATTTTTGGATTTATTTAAATCAATAATGAGAGGAAAATGATTTAGACTTTAATTAAATAAAGATTTTGATTTATTTAACTAAAGGGGGATGATGTTAGATTTAATTAAATAAGGTTAATTTATTTAATTTAAGGATATAACTTTAGAGATTAAATAAAGTGAATTATTTAATTAAAAGAGGGATGATTAGATTAATTAAACAAAATGATTTAGGTAATTAATAGAGGAGAATGACTTAATCAGATAAATAATGATTTATTCAATTAAGGGATGAAAGGTGATGACAAGCCGAGAAGGTTATTCGAGGCAAAACAATTTTAGTAATTAGGATCAAGTGTGTCAGATCAAATTATATATTTTCCATTTGTACAAGTCCATTAGGTGCTCTACAACTACTCCTTTATTCAACCTCTTTTCAACTTCACTTGGTGACCCTAGGTCACCAACTGAAAAAGGTGGGTCAATTCTTACCTTTGTCAAAACACTAATCTATCAAAGGAGCTGATCTCCCTCAACTCGTGCTTGCCCCTATCACACCACAACAATAGGAATGACTTCAGTTTTGCAAAAGAAACTATTAGGTTGCCCTTAAACAAGTTAGAATTTACTCCTTGTTTTGCTTTACTGTCACATGGCAACTAAATCACATAAACCATATCACTGCCATCTTCTTGATTAAACATGTTGGAATATCCCAACTTCTTGTCATATACAACATTATCAACATATCCATGATCACTATGCATCTAAAATTAAAGCATACTCTCAAAAATTTGATTATCATGTGGCAAAAACTTATCATATTCATCCTATAGATCATTCTCAAGGTCAAAACAACTTTCTTCAATGTTTTGCACATTTCCACACTTTATGAAAACTTCTTCTAGCTGACAAAAGTAGTACTCACATTCTTCCACATGGATGGTACTATTTGTCGACACCAAAAATTGGTCTAGACCTGTGAGTACCACTTTTGACATAATTTTCTAATGTCCATGGTCATGATTAAATAATGTTAATTATTTAATTACTTTCTAAACAAATCGTTCCTCTATTAATTAAATAACCCTTTTTAATTATTTAATTAATTCATTATGACCTTTATTCAACTTTGATTAATTAAATGAATCTTATCTATTTAATTATGTCGCTAACTAATTAATTCCCTTTCTCAATTAAATAATTTATTATTTAATTTATCTCTTTGTCATATTTCAACTATAACTAAATATTTATTATTTAATTTTTTAATTAATCTTTTCAACAGTCAATTAAATAAATTATTATTATTTATTTAATTAAATATTTTAATTTAGAATGTTGAATTAAATCAACATTTAATTCATTATTAATTGTTTCTGTCATCAAATTATCTAATTATTCACTCACCATCTGACTCAAGATCTATTTAAATCCGCCAGTTATCTCCGGATTCGATATCTGATCGTCTCTGCAAGGAGACTCTCCATCACAACTAGTCAGTTAACTAGTTCTAACTCATATGCATAACATATTTATTAATTAAATTTCTTTATTTAATTAATTAATTCATGTTTTCATTCGAACAGATTATTCTTTGTGTTCTAAATTGATATTTTTCATTTAAAGTCTATTTCTTCTATTTTCAAAGACATTCAACTGAAGATTAAATCTTGAACTCTTGTTCTTCCTATTTTCGAATAGTCTTGACACAAGATTAAGTTATTGTTCTAATTTAATCTTTATCGTGTAGAATTTCCTAACTCACGTTCTAACTGACACATAACTAACATCGCATGACATTCATCAATCTCGACTATTGATCTCTCTTTCGAATCTGAGTCGATCGTTCGAAAACCCAAAATCTATAAATTGACCTGTCATTATCATTATTCCTCCTCCCGAAATCAATACACTTTTGAGAAGAACCTATTATCTTCGATATTTTGCTTAGATAATACATCCAAATTATGCTTGCATCAATACAAAAAATCTGAGGGAAAAAATATTGATTTGGCAAAATGGAGGACAATTAGGATAATGCGAAGAGGTGGACGCATATTCGGTGAGACTGTTCTAGTTATCATTTTTATTGTTTTATTCATTTTATTCATTCTTAGTTGTTTGATTTAGATTAATACTTGTTAGATTAGATTTAACTATCTTTCTTTGTAGCAATTCCATTTATCTCCAAATCACAACCCATCACATAACATAACATTTAAAAACACCTACATTGATCCAAACAATCCAAACAACATGTCTTTGACACAAGTGGATGTTATCCAAAACCAAATGCAAATGCTTCAACAATATATGGACAACATTTCTATGTCAGGAAAACAAATTATCTCAGTGCAAGATCTATGTCCATGTCCTTTTGACAAATCGCTATACATGATGCCCTTCCCACATAGATACATTATACCAAATTTTCCTAAGTATAATGGCAGGAAGAATCCCTTAGAAAACATTATATAATTCACTACAACATGTATGGAAATATCATATGACCCCACATACTTGATGAGACTATTTTTGTGAACCCGTATTGGGATAGTGCTAGAATGGTTCTCTAAATTACCATATGGCATACGATCCTGGGGTGAATTAGCTGAGAATTTTTTCGAACACTTTTCCTTTAACATAGACAATGAAGTAACAATAGCTACCTTATGTCACACAATGCAAGAAGAAGGTGAAAATTTCAACACTTTCTTCCAGAGATGGAGAAGTTTAGCTAGCAGATGTCCAATTGAAATACTAGAAAAACAAAAATTCACGATATTCCTTGAAAATATCAATCCAAAATTGAGAAGTGACTTAAGGGTACATTGTTGTACTTCATTCCTAGACTTGGTACAAAAGGGAATCATACTTGAAAAAGGCCTTATTGACAAAGGATAAATTAAGGTACTAGGCAGAAACCCAATTGTTCAACATCAAAACATTCCCAATGATAGAAACACATTCTGGTCTAGAAACAAAAATGTTACAAATGACGGTATTGTTGATGCTAAGACCATACATGTGGTACCGATCATCACACTTAGAGGTTACAACCCCAATCAAGGCATGAAGAGTAATCTAGATAAATTAAAAAAAATTGTCCAAAATTCATAACAACAACGATCACAAAGGAGATTTCTTAAACATGAATTTACCCCTTTGGGGCAACCAATCAAGACAATTTTCAAAGATTTTCTTAAACATGACCTCCTAAAACCATTGGAACCAAGATAATATGATCTTGGATAGTTTAAACCCTCATGGTGGGATGATAACACCTATTGTGACTATCATCAAACAAAAGGACACAACCTACAACAATGTCGGCAACTAAAGAATATCATACAAGACTTTGTTGAAGATAGAACCATAGAGGTTGATGGGAAGAAACATACCAAGAATGGTGATCATAAGGTCTTCACAGACCCATTACATGACCACAAAAAATGAAAAGCCACCAATTCGGGAACTAAGAATACTGCATCGGCCACTTATGAAAATACCAAGTATGACTATGGCAAAGGTAATATCATAAATCACCTTTGAGCTGCAAATGAAAATGTAGATACCCTCACCATCAAGAAGCATCCTAAATTTGTTGTAAATACATACATAACTAAAATAACTCTTCCAGGTCCTTCTTCTACACCACCTCCATATTCTTTCAAATCTAAGTATAATTTGCTTGATCAACTGAGCAAGACTCAAGCACAAATATCTATCTTGGAACTATTGACTTTATCACCAGAGCATCGAGCCATTCTCGACAAAGCCTTACAGAACACAACTGCCCCTACCAAATTATATGTCAATCATTTTGAAGAGATGTTAGGATACTTGGCCAATACACATCATGCCACCTTTTCTCAACAATATTACTCAGCTAAGAAGACCGATCATAATTACCCCTTACATCTTGAAGTCTTGTTCCATCAAACCAAAGTCAGATGTGTCTTGGTAGACAAAGGAGCAGGGTTGAACCCGTGTACCCTAAAATTGGTTAAGGCATTAGGATTCTCATAAGCATGCATGGACACATCTAAGAGTATAGTCATCAAGGATTACAATGATGAGGAAAGATTATCCAAAGGAGTTGTCACACTCCCTACCAGAATTTACCTGATAGTTATGAACATCGGCTTCCAAGTCTTGGATCTCACCCTTCCATATAACCTGTTGTTAGGTAGAACTTGGATACATATGATGAAAAAATTAACTTCCACATATCACCAATGTCTTAAATTCCCATATAATGGCACCAAGATCACAATTGATGGTGATCCAGACCCTTTCCAATGCTGCACAAGCCTAAAGGAAATTCCACAATGACAAGTGTTCATTAATCAAGAAGCTTCACCATCCACTTTATCTCTATACGTTGACCCATCACATCTTATCAAGTCCATTTCTTTAAAACCACCATCATCCACTCCTAAAGTCGAGATCCAAGATGAAGGTTGTGGGGAGTACTACATGAAGACATCCTACTATGTCAGTCAGCTGGTTCCGCCCAAGACATATGGTTTGCCCATGGAAGATAGGAGACAATCTATAATCACATTTCATGTTCCTCCTATAATGAATTTGAAAAAATGGGGAAAGTTAAGTGAAGAAGTTGTGGACCAAGGTGATATTGCCTCTTGGTTGTACCAAGATGATAAGGAATAGCCCTCATCATCTATTCAAGTAGCTAAGGATCAATATGGAAAAGGCTTTAAGATAATGCAAAGCAAAGGTTATGAAGGAAATAGTGGGTTAGGACTACATCAAGATGGAAAGATGAAACCAATCATTGTCTCACCATGACCGAAAGGCCTAGGGCTAGGGTTTCAAACACTTAGAATTGGCTTTCCTAGTACTTCATCACCATTTCAAGAGGAAGTAAGTGTTTATGAAGACGTCGAGATATCTCATGAACCACTTGCCCCAATTTATGATGAATCCTTTGACTCAAGCAACTATGAATGAGATTCCCTTTCCCCTACTAGTACTATGAACCTAGATAAGTTATTTAGGGAATTGAACCAAATGATAAAACCTGTACCAAATCCATCTAGCCCTTGTAATAAAAAGCCCTTGTCCAAAGAAGAATGGCTTAAGCATTATTATTGGGAAACCCTTGATCATGCATCTTGGGCACCTGACAAACCATCTTCTAACAATTTAGTCATTGCAATAGTCCCACATCAGAGTTTACCTACCCATAGGAAAAAGAACAAAAAGGAGTTAGTCCAAAACTTCTCTGACCATGTCAACCACTCTGTATTCACCTTAACAGCCTCCACTTTTGACAACTTTGATGATGACATGCCCCTTGTATATCCCCAACTTATTGATTGGGATATACAAGGTACAACCATCTTAGATTTATTCGATAATGATGAAGCAATAGCTGAGTTCATGGGACTTCGAGAAGGAATACAAAGAGGGGATCATAAAGTTGGTTTTACTATAGACTTGGATGACAAAGCATATTTTGGGGAGTCTGTTTACACCTCTAGTTATAAAAGTGAAAATAAAAAGAAGAATGATGAAAATGAGACAAATGACAAGTCCCTAGGTGAAAATTGGAAGGAACCTTTGGACGAAGAAATAGTAAAAATAAAGGAAAAATCCAAGGGTGAAAACCTCTCTGAGGCACACAAGGATGGAGGTTTAAACATTCTCCCAGTTGCACAAGAAAGTCGTCGATGTTAGTAGAAGAGTTTGTTGAGGTCAACATAAATGCAAAAGAAAAGCCTTGGGTAATATATGTTGTGACATCTTTGACAGAGACATAACAACCTGAAGTTTGATACTTCTTCACAAAGAGACAAATAAACCTTGCATGGTCATATGCTGACATGCCTAGGCTAGATCCAGATCTAGCATTACATCATCTACCATTACAACCAGGTATTAGGCCAGTCAAACAGAAGTTAAGGAAGATGCATCCACAAATTGCTCTACTGGTCAAAGTAGAACTTAAGAAACTATTGGATGTCAGATTTATAAGATCAATAGACTATGCAGACTGGATTTCAAATCTTGTGCCAATGACTAAACCAACTGGGGGCATCCCCATTTGTATAGACTTTAGAGACATAAACAAGCAATGTCCTAAGGATGACTTCCCTTTTCCGAACATTGACATGATAGTGGACCTTACAACAAGATATGAGATGCTATCCCTCATGGATGGTTTCTCTGGATATAACCAAATCAAAATTATAGTTGAAGACCAACACAAGACAACTTCCTGATGCCCGTGGGGAGCACACTATTGGAATGTTATGCCTTTTGGGCTTAAGAATGCAGGAGCCACGTATCAACGTGCAATGAAGACTATTTTCCATGACCTTGTACATACTATCATGGAAGATTATGTCGATGACATTATAGCTAAATCAGTCACAAGGGAGAATCATTTGAAGGTTCTAGACAAGATATTCCAGAGGCTAGAAAATTACAACGTGAGACTAAATCCAAAGAAATGTGTCTTTGGAGTGAAATCAGGGAAACTTCCAAAATACATCATTTCTAGAAGAGGCATATAAGTAGATCCAAAGAAGGTAAAATTTATTGTAGAAATTCCTCCGCCAGTTAGCATTGGTCAACTAAGAACACTACAGGGAATATTACAATCTATCAGGTGCTTCATTGTACAACTAGCAGAAAAAATACACCCATTCCAACATTTTCTCAAGAAAGGAGTACCATTTTTATGGACACCTAAATTTCAAGAATATTTCCAACAGATCAAGGATTATCTGCTCACTTCACCAGTATTAATGCCACCTATAGATGGGAAATTGTTGATACTATACATTTCAGCAACTCAGTCAACATTAGGATCTCTTCTCGCACAAAATGATGATCAAGGTCATGAAAGGGAAATGTATTACATTAGTCGTACCTTGGTGGGATATGAATTGAATTATAGTAAGATAGAACATTCTTGTCTTGTAGTAGTCTTTGCTACTCAAAAACTTCAGCACTATATGCTCAATTGCCAAACCATGTTGGTCGCAAAGATTGATCCCCTCAAATATCTCCTAAGTAAAGCAGCATTAACAGGCCGATTGGATAAATGGGTGATGATACTTAGTGGATATGACATCCAATATGTGGAGAGGAAAGCTATAAAATGAAAAGTAATTGTAGATCAATTAATAGATGCACCCATGAAGGCAGACCATCCTCTAGTGGCAGATTTTCCTGATGAGTTTATCTTCAAAGTTGACATTAGAACCCAATGGAAAATATACTTTGATGGGTCACATACAAATCGTGGTTCAGGAGAAGGTATATTGTTTGTTACACCTCAAGGTGATAATATTCCTAAATCATTCAGAATTGCTTTCCCTTTCACCCACAACATAGTAGAGTATGAAGCCTTAGTGACAGAATTAAGAATGGCAGCCCAATGGAATATTAAGAGCCTACATGTTTATGGGGATTCTCAACTAGTAGTCTAACAAGTAAATGATGATTATGAAACTAAGGATGAGAAACTTTCCCCTACAAGTGCATGACTGATAGTTTCAAACAATACTTTGATGAGATCACCTTTCAACAAATACCATGTATTCATAACAAGGTAGTAGATGTTATGGCAACCGTGAGTTCCTTATTGGATATTCCTAGCAACGTGCCTAAATTCGAGTTTTTGGTTGAATAGTTGTTGGGCCCTGCCTATGATGTCCCTGATTCTATGGTGTTGTGTACGATTTTTGGTCCTACTTCCCCATGGTACAAAGATCTATATGACTATCTAAATTCCCAGACCTTACCTGTAGACCTATCCAACAATCAATGTAGAACCTTTTTTCGTAAGTCAGCTAAACACACCATCATCGGAGATACCCTATATAGATGTACCTTAGATAACACCCTAATGAGATGTCTTGATGCTGAAGAAGCACAAGAAACCTTGTGAACAATGCATGAGGGTATATGTGGTTCTGATTCTAGTGGTCCTACTTTATCCTATAATATTATGAGATTAGGTTATTATTGGCCTATAATGGAAAAGGACCCATATATCTTTGGAAAGAAATGTAGACAATGTCAGATACACAGGGATTTGATATGAGCACCAACACATGAGCTTCATCTGATTACTTCACCATGGCCCTTTTCCTAATGGGGACTTGACCACATAGGTAAGATACACCCTCCATCATCCAATGGCCATAAGTTAATCATAACTACCACTGAGTACTTCACAAAATGGATTGAAGCTATTCCCATGATCTACATCACCGACACATAAATATCCAGCTTTATCCTAAACTATATCATTTGTTGGTATGGTGTACCCCAATCCATTATCACGGACAATGGTTGTCCATTCAAAACCCAAGAAGTCTACCATCTATGTGAAGAATTCCACATCCAACATCATTTTTCCACTCCATATTACCCGCAAGGTAATGTCCAAGACGAAGCATCTAATAAAACCATCATAAAAATCCTCAAAAAGACTATCAATGACAGTGGCCATGACTAGCATCTAAAGCTTAATCTTGCCTTATGGGCTTACCACACAAGCATTTGTACTCCCACTGACGCCACTTCATATTCCCTAGTATTCGAATATGAAGTTATCTTACCTATTGAGGTTGAAATTCCTTCCCTGAGGGTATCCTTCAAAGGTTATATTGACGATGAAGAATACCATTTATCCATATTACAGGAGTTATAATTACCGGATGAACGAAGACAGAAGGAACTAGACCATTTGCAAGCATATCAGAATCGCCTTCATCATACCTATAATGGTAAAGTTTTAAATAGACACTTCGACATTGGAAACTTGGTCTTAATGGAGAACCCCAAGAATCAAGCTGAGTGAGAAAAAGCCAGGTAAGTTTGAACCTAACTGGTTAGGGCCTTATATTGTCATAGAATCTTTTAGATTAGGAGTGTATCCACCCTCTACCCCTGAAGGAGAACCACTTGTGTCACCTATCAACAACCTTCATCTGAAGAGGTTCTATGTGTAGCTTCTGAGAATCATGTCTTAATTGGAAAAATCCAAAAAATTGGAAAAAACAAAAAAATGGTTACCTTGATGAAAACCTGGAAAACATGCATCTTTGTAACACCAAAAAAATTGAAAAGTCAATAAAATAGTAAAGAGAAATAATTCTTTGAATAGTGAAAACCACTTTAGTGGTGCTATGGATAAGTACCATGGTGAAAACTTGACAAACATGCACCATGTGTAGTCGACTTCGCTCCTTCGTCTACCATCATTCCAATCAGAATTTTCACCTTCACTCATAATAAGTGGTTGTCCTACCCATTACTTCGAATGATTGGCATCAAGTCCACTCCGTCACATTTCTCATTCCATCTGGTATGTCTTATTCCCGACTAGGGGAAAAAACTTGTTATGTGTCATGTGGACCTTTTACATAGCATTACACCATTGGAAAATGTCCTGAAAAAATCCAAAAAAATTAGAAAATGTCCTGAAAAAAATCCAAAAACATTAGAAAACTCCAAAAAGGAAAAAAACCTCAAAACATGTCAAAAAATCCCAAAAATAGAGTCAGTCGTGGACATAGTCAAACTATGTTGCCTCTGCGACTGGACGTAGGCAAGGCCATCTGTCATTGTGCCCTTGAGGCATTAGGTTTATTTTTCTAGGTGTTTCATGTACCACACACATACAATCATGACTCTTTGTACATTCAAAGTCATTGGTCATGTTGAACTACGAGGTCTCTATGTGTACAACATAGGCAAGGCTAATCTATCGATGAGCCCCCGAGACCACACTAGGTCAATCCAATAGGGTTTATCACATTCACTATCACAGATGACGCATATCATCAATTTAAGTGCATATTTTTGGTCAATTATATCAGTTAAAGTCTAGTTGAACTATGAGGTCTCTGCATGTACAACTTAGGCAAGCCTATCAATCGATGAGCCCTCAAGGCCGCATTAGGTCAATCCTTTAGGGTATATCATCTCATGGTCATACACTGTCAACACACAAATTCATAAAATTCTAGGAATCAACCAAGTCATGCAACAACAAGGAAAATATCTCAAAAATGTCATCAAGTCAAAAATCAAACACATTTTCAAAGTGATCAACTTATGTCTTAAGCAAGATATTACTTTCTTGTTAACAGACATCATCAATCGTCATAGCCTCATGTAACTTGTCACATCAATGTCATCAGGCTCAAACATCTTATATGACATGTGTCTTTCTGAAACCAGGATTTGTCATGCCTTACACAGATAGTCACCAAGTCGAAACCAGACTCAACATCTTATGCGGTATGTGTCATCCTCACATCAAGCTATTTCAAACATCAAACAATTACATAAGATCAAGTTTTGGAAAATAACTTTATTGGTTTTTTGACTTATATCTTACGTTGTCTTATCTTTTTATCGATTTGTACATGAGTCTAGTTACTATCTTTCTCAAGGATGTCCTCTGAAGGATTTAGAGAAGCAAGGATGTTTCAGGACTCACTTTATTTGACTGATGTCTATCAACTGTCATTTTAACTTTGGATTTCGAGTCATGTTACTAGTTTCCTCAAGGATGTCTCATCAAGGATTTAGAGGAGAAATGGTGTTTCATGGACCGTCTTTTATTTGTTTGTTGGTTGTGGTTTTTCTAGACAAAAATATTGGGGCAATCCTGCCCTTAGTATGAGTTAAGAAAATCCTTGTTTGCGACTATCTATTTTCCACAGATGGATGACTTTGTACACTATGGTCTATCTCATATCATGGTGTGTACTATCCATTTGTGTTAGTCCCGCCCAATGATGATAAAATGAAAATCTTAGTATATATATGGAAAAATATCGAAGATCATATGTCTTTCAATCAACCTTCTTTGTTTCTTACTAACATTTTGAATTATCCATGCTAACATTTCTTCTAGATTGTTCTATGCTAACATTTCCTCTCATCTATTTCGAGAGCACACTCATGTTCTTCAAACCCACCTATCCTCTCGAGGGGGCATACCAATACCTCCTCGTCATCCTTCCTCACCCTACTTTCACTAGGGTATATCTTTTTTTCGACTAATTTTCTTTGACACAGCGCGATAAACAACATTGTATCAAAGAGGGGAAAACTGTAGACACCAAAAATTGGTCTAGACCTATGAGTACCACTTTTGACATATTTTTCTAATGTCCATGGTCATGATTAAATAATTTTAATTATTTAATTACTTTCTAAACAAATCTTTCCTCTATTAATTAAATAACCCTTTTTAATTATTTAATTAATTCATTATGACCTTAATTCAACTTTGATTAATTAAATGAATCTTATTTATTTAATTATTTCGCTAACTAATTAATTTCCTTTCTCAATTAAATAATTTATTATTTAGTTTACCTCTTTGTCATATTTCAACTATAATTAAATATTTATTATTTAATTGTTTAATTAACTTTTTCAACAGTCAATTAAATAAATTATTATTATTTATTTAATTAAATCTTTCAATTTTGAATGATGAATTAAATTAACATTTCATTCATTATTAATTGTTTTTGTCACATTCTTCTGTCATCCAGTTATCTAATTATTCACTCACCATCTAACTTGAGATCTATTTAAATCTGCGAGTTATCTCTAGATTCAATGTTTGATCGTCTCTGCGAGGAGACTCTTTGTCACAACTACTCAGTTAATTAGTTCTAACTCATATGCATGAACATATTTATTACTTAAATATCTTTATTTAATTAATTAATTCATGTGTGCATTCAAGCAGATTATTCTTCAAGTTCTAACTTTGTATTTTTCATTTAAATTTTATTTCTTCTATTTTTGAAGACATTCAACTGAAGATTAAATCTTGCACTCTTGTTCTTCCTATTTTCAAACAATCTTGACACAAGATTAAGTTATTGTTCTAATTTAATCTTTATCTTGTAGAATTTACTAACTCACATTCTAACTAACACATAACTCACATCACATGACATTCATCAATCTCGGTCGTTGATCTCTCTTTTGAATCTGAGTCGATTGTTTGGAAACCCAAAATCTATAAATTGAATTATCATTATCATTATCATTATTCCTCCTCCCGAAATCAATACACTTTTGAGAAGAACCTATTATCTTTGATATTTTTCTTAGACAATACATCCAGGGTATGCTTGCATCAATATAGAAAATCTGAGGGCAAGAATACTGATTTGGAAAAATGGAGAAGGACAATCAAGATAATTCGAAGAGGTGGATGCATATTCGGTGAGACTGTTCTAGTTATCTGTGAGACTATTTTGTTCATTTTATTCATTCTTAGTTGTTTGATTTATATTAATAATTGTTAGATTAGATTTAACTATCTTTCTATGCAGCAATTCCATTTATCTATGTTACGCTATTAAGCTCATTCTGATTACTAGTTTGCATATCATATTTGAACTATCACAAGAACTTACCAAAAGATCTTGCGCATCATGAAAACTATCTCCAAGTGTATGCAAACCGATACACTCATACATTGGCACACTCTATAACTATTCTCCATCATGTTGATGTAGGGAATCAAGTATTTATAACTTATCCTCATACTTAATCACTTTGTTATCCTCTAAACATAACATATCAACATCTTCAGCATCCCAAGCTTGCTCAAAAATGAGCAATTCTGGTTCAAAAGGGTAATCTGATTCTACTTTGAATTTTGCATCCATATCCACATGAAAATCCTCATGACTAGGCTCACCTAAATCAAAAAATGAGCACTTGTCCAAATCTACATTAATATCCTCGAGACTTGGCTTATTAGATACATAAAACTCATGGTCATTTATTTTTTCTAATTCATCAAAATAGATTTTTGAATTTGCATCAGTTTCCATACTTTCATAGTCATCATACAATGCATCATTATAATCAAATTGTTGTTTTTCTTCATCCACATTATCATCATGCTGATCAACTGGTTCATAATTGGAAGGAGAATCAAATTCACATGCATCATACCTTGCATATTGAAGATTATCATCACTGTCAAAATCAACATGGGTAGCACACAACAACTAAGAGTTATTCACATGTGTATATTTTTGATATTCAGTGGTCAACATATTTGAAATTTGTTCACTTCTTAATAGACCATTGTTCTGATCCAATCTCTCAACCACATCCTCTCCTTGACCTTCACTAGAATTGAATGCATTATCAAATTGCAAATCAAGATATATCATGGTGTCATCATCATCCAAATCTAAAGACTCAATGGATTGATCATAATCAGGATTTCCCCAATCATAAGAAATAGAATCAACAACAACCTTTTCAACAGTATTGTCACAATTTATCATAGAGAACATATTTCCCCTTTGTTCATTCTTGCTTACTTTTTGGCTATCATAACAACAATCCACATCTTTCTACATTTCAGCATTGGACTGAGTGTCGTCATTGAGTTTATCATTTACATCCTCATGATGATAGACACAAACATTTCCATTGTCATGAGAACCAATGGTATACGTTGCATCACTCTTAACTTCTTTCTCAAGCATGCATTTTTCTGTATTTAAAGCTGAAGACATTTGATCACTTGTACAAATAGTTGTTGATTTCATCAACATGTTTACCCACAATTGAGGACAACAAAATTTTCACATATTCATTCCTCCTTTTGTTCAAATTCTCTAAACATGTGTAAGTGATCTAAATATTTGATATTCTAAAATCTTTTAAAAGTGCAGTAGATCCTTCCTCAAAAGCTTCAAAATGCATATGAATGCAATCTGGAGTACTAGGTCTAAAACTTTTAGGGATTAGTGAAAGAGAAACAACAAATATGTGATTAAAATCAATGCTTGACTCCTCATCTTTTATTTTAATATCCTTCAACCTTGTGACAAGGTCAAAAGGTTCTCTTGCAAATTCTTCTCTATAAGCATCCACAAGTTTATCACAGTAGGGAAAGAACTTCTCAGGAAAACTTAAGTACCAATCCCTCGCTCTTACTTCAAGAGATCTGACAAAAAATCTCATCCACATATCCTGATCTCCAAATTATTTTTTCTCCATGAAGCTAGAAAAACTTTGGACATGTGCATCTTCTTCACATACATTGTATCCATCAAATCTAGGCATTTGTTTATAGACTTGATTTGGCATACTTTCAACCTTGTATTCCACCCATGACAAGTCTAATTAGTTATACAGTGGATCAAAGGAATTGATAAAAGGTGTAATAGTTTGAAAAGTAGATATAATATGGTTATCTTTATACTGGGCTTGTAGAGACATCAAGTTCCTTTTTTCCATCTCCTTAATTTCCCTTTAGAACACAACTTTCCATTCTTAGGTAAACCTAGGCTTGTGCACTCTTGGTTTCATGTACTTTATAGTATCAAATGCTTGAGGATTTTCAGACTTTTGAAGCTTCTTGAAAAGCTATATTAAGGTTTCTAATGTAATGGTTATTTCCCTTTGGTAATCCATAGATGTATGCAAATGTGGCTTTAAATAATTGTGAATAATCATAACCATGACAATTTGAAGGATTAATAGGATAATTGCTAATATGGTGGTAACCTGGGCTTGAAACATATGACAATTCAAATGGAAGGAAGTCCCTAGGATATACAAATTAATTTTAACCATCCATACAATAAAATATGTGGATACTTAGACAAATACTTTAAATGAAACAACAATTGCATTCAATATGACAGATCGAGGAAATGAAGTTGTGCAAAGAACCATGTACCTTCACATCTCTAGTTGTTGCAACTTTGAATAGAGAATTTTTTAAGGCACAATAACAAATAGAAGCCCTCCATATGCATAAATCATAGAGCAGAATTGCCACCTCTTCAACAAGAGGAAAACCTCTGTAGCAAGGATATCTTCATCAATGAAAATAAATTTTATGAGTTCTTCCAGCAGAGTCACATCAATCTTTTGAATTTGGACTACTACACATCAATTTGTACATCTAGAACTTCTTCAACACCTAAAACAGTCATTCATTCTTTTGAATATTTCCAAATGGACTTCAACAAATTTGCACTGAAGATTCTAGGATAAAATTAACTAAATAATTCACATCTCCCCAAAAGATTTTCCAGTCTATTGGTTCTCCAAATCAACATATCTAATGAGTCCTAAAGAATAGTCGATTTCATTTATTCAAACTCAAATATGGATTTGGCCAACTGACAAGATTCAGTCAAAGACTGAAATCTCCTACACTTTTGGCTTTGCAGGACCAAGGTGGGTCTCCCTTCACAATGCCTAAACACTTAATTCAATTATACATGGAAATTGCATTTTATAGCAGATAATTCCCAATGAAAATATACCAAGGAAAGCAATGAAAACTTTAAATCTGGCTACATTCTTTGTAGTTAAACACTCACTCAGCAATTAGGAAGCATAACTCAGCACTAAACCTAAACCAAACAACAAGAATTAAAATAATTTTTGAATTTATAAATGTTTCTAAAATGCATCAGTTGAATGACAAATGAGTGCATAACTTTGGACGATGAAGTCAAATATAGAATCACAAAGACAATCTCATCAAAAAATAAACTTCAATCAGTGGATTTAAAACCACTAATTCCTTACACTAATAGATCCACTCTTATTTTCAACCAAATTCTTCATACAGATCCACCCTGCACACTCAAAATCACAATTATCTATTCAAAGTAATTTAACCATTTCTTTGAAATAGAACCATGAACAAATAATACAATCTCAGGAAAATTGAGATGATAAATTCTCAATACTTTGTATTATTGAACTCATATGATTAAATGTGTAAAACTATGGAGACAATTTGATGAAATTCATGCTTTTCTTGCACAAACTAACTGATATTTACCCATGAAATTGAAACATTAAAATTGCATATCATATTCATGACTCAGACTCAACATATCTCTATCTACCCAGCCCATACAAAAATTCAGAACCCTTTACAATGAAAAAAGAAAGAGAAGATATAGAAGGAAGAATAAATAGAAGAAGCCTTAAAATAAATTCATTGAAGACATGTGGCAGCTTCATCCTCTGTTAATCAACAACAAGAAAATATCTGGAAAAGCCTCTCTCTTCTCTCTTCATTGCAGTAATAAATTTTCCTCTTTCTTTCACCGTTTTGCTCATTTGCAACTTGAAAATAAACCTCTTCTTTATTTTTATTGTGAAAGCACATTCTAATGTCACTTCCCAACCAATAGATTTTTATCACCTATTACTTAACCCTTGCACACCACTTTTACCACTATAGTTGAAAACATTGTTTCACTGGGTTGCAAATATTCATTTCCTCTATCCTTCTTTACCTTGCAACTTGAGAAAATAATGGATTTCCCATGAAATCATTTCACTTTTCCCTTTTATTATGCTGCATATTTTAATTGCATTTTCAAGCAAAGAATATTACTTTCATAGTGAATATTTCATGCACTTTACCTGGCACAATAATATTTTTTCCCATTCTTTCACTTTTCCCCCAACTTTAAATTTCCTTCATACCAAAAAGCATTGCTTGTAAATAATAAAGCTTCTGAATTTTTTATTTGGGCTCATCAAAACACATTTTCCCACCCATTATCCTCAATATTAAAAACAATGCTCTTTAAAGTGAAAACATTGAGCATTTTACTAGATAATTAAAAAAACTTACCCATGCATTATATTTCATTTTACCCTTTTTTTTAAAAAGCATTGATTTTTAAAGAACTTTTGAATATTTAACATGGGCTTACTAAAATATTACCCATGCACAGTTTAGATTTTAAAATATAACTTTAATTGTCACCAGGCAACATTAATATTCCACCTTCAAAATTTTATTGGGCATTTTGTCTTTACCTCACTCTTACCCTGGGCCCACCATGGCCTTCTTTCTTTCTCAACCCCACACACCACACAATGTTCAAGGAAAAAATATTTGAATGGCCTTTTTGATTTTTATCATGAGCAAGGGTTTTTTAAATTAAATATTTAATTAGGCGACATTGCTTTTTCCCGCACACTGCTCAATTTTTCTATTGGCATCATCTTCCATCCTATGCGACCTACTCGATTTTTCCATGTAACCTCCTTTTCTATCCATCGTTAATTTTTTTTTTCCCTAGCTTCTCATGTTTCTACAAATTTCTCTTGGTCATGTCGAAAATACTATTTCCATGGGTGCCCAAAGATTTATCTAGACACTGCTCACTTGATTATTTGGCTCGGTAGTTGTTTCTTTACTCACAAAACTTTCCCTTTTATTTGGTTCAATAACCACTTCTTATGTAGTCTGCAACAAAAGTCATCTCATGTCTTGGTGCCAATATCCCTCAATATCGTCACATTCATCAAAGTGATGATTTATCTCTTGAAGGTGCCAAATGCATTGGGATATGGTTTGAGCTCTTTAAAAAATGTACTGTTGCATGCCTTAGATCCCTCCTCCTTCCAATGCATCTTCAAATATTCTCACATGCGCAACCTCAGTTAGATGCTCCACCCTTAGAAAAGGCATGGGTAAGGTTGTGAAATTCAACATTACAACTACCAAATGCGTTTGCTTAAAAGTTTCTAAGGCCTTTTCAACAAATCCATTTTTGTGGAGTGTGCTATAGTCATGGTGTCCTATGAGACCACATTACTTGGAACCTCATCTTTGAATGCATCCTTCAAAAATGGTGCCTCCTCCAACTACGTTTTTAGGAATCAAAGTGAGATTTTTCCTGCAAAAAATTCTTGTACCCATGTAAGTTCCCTTTGTAGTATCAAAACACCTCCATCAACTAGTATGGCGGTGATGCCCTTCTTTGCAATGCCAATAATAAAATTTCCTCACACAATTTTGATACGTTTTCATTGCAAGTGTAGGTTGCTTCCTCATACTAACAATTCAACACTCTCTCAATTCACCATGTTGCTTGGAACCCAATTCAATGATAATAAACTTCCCTCAAACTAACATCCCCATCCTTGAAGCAAATTATTTGTTCAAACACAAGCCTGGGTCGTACCAGTTAATGAATACCACACAAACATGAGCAATTCCTTCTATTTTGTCCAATGACCTCGGTGGAGACTCCTTGGGGATATAATTTGCATCGTATTCAAGGTCATGCTTCATTGTATAATCATCTGTAGTTGTTATAGTAGCAATATGTATTAAGATTCCCATGATCGGTTAAAGAAAGAGATCGATGTGATCATCATCTGTAAAAAAATGCCCTCCCACTTCAACAATGTTAATTCATGGAATACACTTTTCAAGATCCTATAATATTGGATAACTAGTTATTGCAAGCTACAATGGTCTACCATCTCTAAGTATTTAGAGAATTGATTGACATATATTCTTGGTCAGAACTTGTGTTGCTTGTGTAACAATAGAAAAGGCTCAAACTACACAAAGAGAAATCAACTTGTCATCTTCAATGTCTTGTAGGTCCTTCACACCAATAGATTCCAGTATTGACATAGTATATTCTTCAAGTAATAACTGTAATCTTGTTCTGATACAATTTTCCCTTCTCAATTGCTCTAGTGCATCAATTCTTTTTCATGTTCTTAAATATTTGACCCCGCAATAAAGTGGAACTCGGAACACCCACATTCAGATACTAGTATCTACTCAATATGCTTCCAAATATCTTGTAGCTATTCAAACAACTCAAAAATATTAACTAGTGTTGTGAATTTATTCCATGGTGGCTGAAAGTGAAACATCACCTTCTTCATTTTGTATTGGAAGAAACTTGTGACACTAAAAGTGAGAAACTTCAACTAGCTATGTGACACATGTCGGGTCCCCTTGTGGGTCCGACTAAAAAAATTTTGTTTTCAAACAAGTTTTGAACTTGAGTTGTCTTTACATAGATTCTAAATGATCTTGGCCTAAAGAAATAAACTAGGTTATCATTATAAATATTCTTTCTAACATATTTGCACAATGATCAAAATTGGCTAGGTGGGCTCCAGAATCACCTTGGAAAATCAGTCAAATGACCTCTTGGAGCCATGAAAATTTGTAGCAATGTATAAATTTTACTCGAGAATGGGGTACAATAAATAGCTTGGAAAAACATGTCACGAGGTGCAATATATTCACTGTCAAAGTTGCTCATCTAGACTTTTCTGCAACTGCACATGTTCAAGATCAATTAAAACTCACCCAGTCACCTTCTTGAAAAAGTATCAAATCAACTCCTAGCAAGCTACCACTAGAAACATTAAATAATTTAGATGCACTAAGCATGTGTGCATGAGATATTTCATTCAATCATCAATCTTAACGAGATATTAGGGGTCAAAGTTGACCACCTTGAAACAAGTCAGAAATGTAAAAATTGAACAAACTGCATTTTCTTTTGATCTCGAAAAAATATCAAATCTGATCATGAGGTTCCAAAATCAGATAGGGGAGCATATGAATGTGGGGGGAATGGAGGGAAACAACCCCTTTGTCATGAAAATCATCCAGTTATAAAATATAAGCTCGAAGAGGAGGCCACTTCATAGAACTGAAAGTTCTCAAACAACAAAACAACACCAGAACCCTCTACCTTTACTTTTCAAAAAACTATCAAAACTCAATATGGGGAGCTAAAATTTGACATAAATGCTTGAATATGTCAACTGAATATGTCCACCAAGGGGTTTGGAATGAAAATTAACTAGCTCTAAATTACGACCTTCCAAAGTAGGTCACTTAGGTAGATTTTTCAGGACCACTTCTAAGTGTCCAAAAGAAAATTTTTCCAATATGGGCTTCAACTTTTGTAAAATTTTACAGTCCCAATACAACAATCAATATTCTAAATGTACGAGATGGCCCTTCAGGCACACTTGAGTAGAAGAACATTTTTGTATGGTACAATTATGATATTTTTCATCTTAATTAGATTCATGTTATTTTTGTGGGTTTGATAAAAAGTACATTAAAAGTTTGCATAAAAAGTGACTAATGTGTAAAAATATAGGTTTTTTGGAGAACAAAGGTATATTTTCAAGTGATTCAAATCAAAACATCCATGGTAGATAGTGTAGATCAATATACTTTCAAGGTACATATTTCATTTGAGAGAATGTTCAATTCAAACTTTGTAGTTCATGTTGCTTATGCTCTATAATTTGTCTCTATTTATATACAGATTGTTCTTTGACCTCATTTCTAATGAGTATTCTCAAATTATCTCAATTGCTAAATTTTTGAAGGTATTATTGTTTAAATTGTAGGGTGGGATCTCTCATTCAACCTATTTCATTCATGGACTTTCACTATTGGCCAACATTGTTTTTATTAGTGCTAACAACATTGGTATTTTATGTTGTTCTCAATGTTTTGTTATTATTATGTTGTATCTCATTTTTCATAACTTAACTTATTTCATTTTTCTAAAAATAATATTTTCAATGGATTTTCTGTAATACCCCTCCGTTTTGCATTTTGGATGAGCAGTGTTATGTTCTGTGGTGTTGTACTTTCGGTTTGTACCTTGACTTTGGTACTCGGCTTTTATTTGGTCACTATCTATAAAGTGACGTTATTGTAACCTTTTGTTGTAATGGTATTTTAATACGATGTTATTTTATGGCACGTTTTGGATTAACAAAATGGATATGTGAATCAATGATGATTATGCTTTGAATTATACTAGCATGTTAGAATTGTCGGTTACTTGCAGTGTATTGGTGAAGGGGACGGTATCGTATCACTCGCTTGCGAGTGCCCTACGATCTCGTAATTGCCTCTTCACGGTGTGTATTTTATGCTGTTCATATTATATGTTGTGTTTACTTAATTTGCAGGTTGACAGGTACAGGGCATCGACTCCACCTGGCTTCACAGGTGAGAGCGTGTTCAATACTCAACGGTATTCAATTGGGAGATAGTAGCTAGGTTTCCGTGTTAGGTCGTCACACTAGTCCTGTTTGTCGTCAGTTGCTTGTCAAGTTGTGTTGCTTCGGTTATCGTGTTCCCTTCTTTGTTATTTAATTGCAAATTGAATTGGGTGATTTAAATAGCTTAATGAATTTAAGTTGTGAATTATGGTGTTCTAGAATTATATTGTTAATTTAATTTAATTAATAAATAATTTAATCTTTGATTAAATCTATTTATTAATTGATTAAATTTATTTGGTTGAAAGAAGTCAATTTATCTTTATTAAAGTTATTGGTTTAATTGTTGAAAATGAGAAATAAAGAAAATATATGGAAATCAATTGTGAAAATTAAAATTGGAAAAGAAATGAAAAATGCTTGGAAAGTCAAAGTTGAAATTTGCATTCAAAATTGGAAAAATGAGATATTTTAGATTTTGGAAATTAAAATGTTTTAAAAAATTAAATATTTTCCATTTTCTGTTTTTGAGAAGTTATTATGGTGGTTGAAGGATTTAGGGCAAAATCCTTATGTTTTGAAATTTTGGCTTGAATTTTGGATCTTGGAGTTTTTGGAAAAATTGAAATTGTGAGAGGAATATTGCTTTAATTTTGTGGGTTTTTGGATTGGGTTTGTGGAATTTTGTGGGGTTGGATTTGGATGCAAGGTGGAAAGCTTGGCTTCAGCTGGACCTCTTGAAACTCAAGAAAAAATCAGGTTTTTTGTGTTTTTATTATGTTTGTTTCGAAAGTATGAAATTTAATTGTAAATGGTTGAAAATCCTTTGAAAGAAATTTTAAATCTTGTTGTTTGAATTCAATGAGATCAAGTTTGAATTTATGTTCTTCAAATTAGCATGAAAACCCATTTGAATTTAAAATGGTCCAAGGAAATAATGTTTTGGAAATGAAAATCATTGTTTTTGAAGTTTTTATAATGCTGGATTTTTCAATTTGTTCTGGTTGTTAAAAAGGAGTATATTATTAAAAGGTTATTTGAAAATCCGAAATTATTTGTATGGGGTGGATTTTTATTTTTTTATTAAATATGCGTTTCTGGAAAAACGCAAGTCTGTCATTTTTGATTTGGGGTTTTTAAATAAAATGGAATTTTTTCGAAAATGTTTGGGGAGGCCGCTGGGGGCTCGACCCCCGCCTCGCCCCATGGGAGGTGGGCGGAGGGAGTCGCGCCCAGCGCGTCCCTCCCCCACTCCCCACTCCTCTCCCCCCTTCCTTTCGCTGTATGCGTGTGTGGCCGCAACCACCACCCACATGGGTGCGAACGACTGTGCTCACACACAATCGCCACCCCCATTAATGGGGGTCGGCTATGTGTGAACACAGCCGGCCAACCACTCTGGGGTGTGCGGCCTGAGCATGATGTAAACCCTTTTTCGCGTGATGCGCGAACCGAAAACTCTTACTTCACTTTTTTTTTTTATTATTATTTTTAATAATATATATATATATATTAATATGTGTTTAATATTATAATATATATAATATTTATATTATTATATTATAATATTATATATATATTAATATTTATATATTTTGTTTAATTATATATAGCATTAATTTTATAATATGATATTAATATATTAATATATATTATTTGAAGAATAATATGTATTAATTATTAATATTATATTGTATAATTTTATAATATTATTTTTGGAGGAATTGAATTTTTATTTAAATGGATATATGAATAGTAGAGAAGCAAAATTAATATGCATAGAAAATTAATATTTTTCTAATGACATGATTTAAATTCAATTAAGAAATTATTGTTTTCTTTGATCATGACTTAAGGTTAATTGGGAAATGAAACTTTATTAACTCTAGTTAAACCTTGTTCAGTCATAAATGATATTTTATGGGAAATAGCGTTGATTTAATTATTACATCATTGATTTATTTTAAACATTTGATTTTAAGGGAGATTAGTTTTGAATTGAAATAATAAGTTTTCAGATCAAGTTATACGTTTGCTTAAGAATGACTATATTGCAATGTGGAAACGATTAATTCAAATTATGATGTTTTGTTTAGTGGATTCAATTGAGTATTTTATTATTAATGAAAGACAAGTAGGAAATTAAGTATTAAATGTTAACTTTCTCCCCTGTCTAAGATAGACATAATTTGTATTTGCTTATATAATGCAATGAATTCCTTTATATTGTATGAGGACATGGATTTAGAGTATCCAAAGTAGATTTATTTCTTGGTTGGCTTTATTTGATTCTTGTCATCATTTGGAAATGAGTCCTTACTTTGACATTCTTCCGTTGAGTTTTCCGTTTAGTGGTTGTCGCCTGTTATGTCAACCTATTTTGTATTCCCTAGGTGGGACTTGTGAAGTTACTTGTTACTACTCGGTTTCTATGAACGAGTATGTTTGTACCTCCTTAGTTAGGAGTGGATTATGGGATTCGTGTTTCCTTGTAAGGATGGACTTTGCTATGTGGTTAGTACCTCCTATGTTGGAGTGGTTTTATCTTTGTTGCCTCCTGAGAAAGGAGAGGTCTTTATTACGTGTGTCTCCTATCAGGAGTAGTTTGTTACCTTGTTACCTCCAGTGTTTGGAGAGGGTGTTGAACTAAGGTTGCCTCCTGAGAAAGGAGTGGTTGTAATACCTTGTTCGTTGTATCTTGTACCCTTGATGTTGGATGTTATTTGTGTGTTGTCAAGTAGAAGAGTGGCTTCCGTTTGGGGCCAGAGCCCAGAAGAGGTAAGACTGGGTAACCTTCAAAAGTGGTATAATTAAGTGAAAACTAAATTAATATACTTAGAGCTTGGGTAGTACTTCACATTAAAAAGATAAGTTGTCCCTCACTCATTGGCGCAAGGGCTTGTTTAGACTTGGAATGTTTGAGAAGGCCATGGGATGGCAAGGTCATCTATCTTGTCGGTACGAAAGGTATTTGGCTCCGCATTAGTAAGTGTGAGGGCCAAGGGTCGGTTTGGGTTACCTTCCTTACGATCCATTGGGTAACTCATGACGAGCTGTGTGATGACACTCTATCTAGGACAACAGTTAACCTTTGGTTTTTGCTCTAGTAAGTATGAGGTCCAATGATCGGTTAGGGCCACCATCTTGACGATCAGTGTGGGTGACTCATGAGGTACTATGAGATGGCACTTTGTGTGACCATAGTTGGTACTTGTTCATTGTGGGTATGGTTCTCGTATTATCCTTGTTCTGCTTTATTCATGGAAGCATTGTGATCATGTAGGGTTGTACTTATGTTGTACTTGCATGGTATTTGATGTATACCTTGGGTTGTATCTTTGGAGTTCATGTGAATGTATGTTTCAGTTGGTTTAGTTATGTTAACCTGTGTCTAGAGGTAGATGGTCTTGACTAGGATTCCTAGTTACTATCTCCTAGCACGGGGGAGTGGGCCTTTTTGGACCCACGTGGTTGGGTGGCGTGTACCTAAATCCGTTGGGTTCATCTTCATGTTCGTGTGGACGATACTTCCGGTTGGAGAGCTTGTGGGTTTCTGCATTGGTCCTTGCTTTATTTGATTCAGTTATCTTATTGTATTTTCTTACCCCTCAGTTGTATCGAGGTGGAAGTGTAATTGTAATTATGTTTATTGGATTTACCTCATTTGGGGAATGAGAGATGTAATTGTAATATTTAATGATGGATTAATGCAATGGAAAGTTATCTTTATGCTTTGATGTAATTCATTTTCTTGGATGTATGTACTTTAATTATTGGTTAATTAATCAACATGGTTTAATTCATGTTATTTGTTGAGGTTCTATTTTAACCTCTATCTCATAACCTTAGGGGAAGTTGGCATTAGTTAGTGAACTTGCTATTATTATACTTTAAAAAAAAAAAAATTAGTTTGTTTAAGTTAGTTAATGCAACTTCCTCTAGGGTTGTCGTGGCGGGGCGTTACAGTTTCCTATTCCTATTTTCTATTTTTTTATGATCACACTACCAAAATGTTGGCCTCTTTCTTGGAATGAAATATATATCCCCTCATAACTTTGAAAAATCTAACTCCTAAGTTGAGACTTCTAGTTATCATTTGATCTATGTTCTTTGCTAAGATTGAATGGAAAGTTTGAAATATTGCATGTTGATCTTTCTTGAATGAGCATGATAATCATTGATAATTGGCAACTACTCACACACCACAAAAGAGACTTTTCTCATGACTATCCTTACACTTGAAATTACATTCTTCATCATGCTTTGGTACACTCAAATGAATTAATCAATATTCTTTCCCTCTTTATATACCTTTCATGCTTTTCACTTACCAAGACTTGTATTCACTATCTAATGATTATGGAATGATTATTTAGAAAGATAACATGCCTAGATATTGATTGTCATATTTATCTCCTCGAAAAGAGCACCCAAAAATGATCACATGACTTGGGAAATGAAAAGAGACCTTCCATAGTATTTACCTACCTACCTACCTTGACATTTCCATGCTACCCACTTGTCAAAATTACTAAAAGCTTAACAATTTTGCATTTTTTTCTCTCACAACACTTTCAAGACTACCCTGGATTAGTGCACTTCAAAATCATGGGGGGAATTGGGCTATAAAAGAAGGAATTTTGTAGCATTGGACTTCCCACCTTGATATGTTGGTATACTTGGTTTAACTCCATGATGCACAAATTAAAAAAAACTTTTCATACTTGCACTACTTTCCACTGACATTTTTTGTAAGAATGCATTTGACACTGAAACACACAAATAGTGTTGATTTGACCCAAACCAAGAGAGGTTGGTTTGAAGGGGTTTGAAATCCACCTATAGGTCTAGAAAAAAAATTCCTATTTTCCATGAGCTCCCAGAACGACTTCGTCAAATTTTGACATTTTTTGGCTTTTAGGGCTCTTAAGACACTACCCAAAAAAAAGCACCCCAAAACAAACAAGTGACTTTGGAAATGAAACAATACCTTCCCTAGTATTTGAATACCTACCTCGATGTGTCCATTCTTCCCATTCGTCAAAATTACTAAAAAATTAACATTTTTTATATGTTTTGCTCTTAAGGCTCTTTCGAGAGTACTCTGAAAAGAGCACCCTAGAATGTTCGGGTGACTTGGGAAAAAAATATACCTTCCCTAGTATTTACCTACCTACCTAGATATTTCCATGCTTCCCATTCATCAAAATTACTAAAAAATTAACATTTTTATTTTTTTTTGCTCTTAAGGCTCTTTAGAGATTACCCATAAAAGAGCACCTTAGAACGATTGGGTGACTTGGGTAAGAAAAAGATACATTCCCTATTATTTAACTACATACCTTGATGTTTCCATGCTTCCCAATTTTCAAAAAAAATTAAAACATAATAATTTTGCATTTTTTGCTCTTATAGCACTTTCAAAACTATCCCAAATTAGTGCACTCCAGAATCATGGGGGGACTTGGGTGAAAATATATCCCTTTCATAGTGTTGGAATTTCCACCTTGACATGTTGGTATAGTTGGTTTCTCTCCATTATGCACAAAACAAAAAAAATGCTTCTTTCCATTTTTTGCACTCCTTTCCACTAATAATTTTTGCAAGAATGCATTTAACATTGGAACACGTAAAAATGGTGTTGAGTTAACCCAAAATGAGAGATTTTTGTTTGAAGGGACTCAATATACACCTGTAGGCCTAGACAAACCATTCCTTCATACCACAATATCTTGGAATGCCTTCATCAGATTTTTGACATTTTTTAGCTTTGAGGGATCTTGAAAGACTACCCTAGAAAGAGCACCCTAGAATAATCAGGTGACTTGGGAAATGAATTCAGACCTTCAATAGTATTTACCTACCTACCTTTTTGTTTCCATGCTTCTGACTCATCAAAATTACTAAAAAAATAACATTTTTTGCTCTTGAGGCACTTTAGAGACTACCCCATAAAGAGCACCCTAGAACGATCGATTGACTTGGGAAATCAAAAGAGACCTTTCCTAGTATTTACCTACCTACCTCAATGTTTCCACGCTTCTCATTTGTTTTATTTTTATTTTTTTCTCTTACAACACTTTTAAGACTACCTCATATTAGTGCACTCCAGAATCATGGGGGACTTGGGGGGAAAAAGGAGGTATTTCATAGAATTTACTTACCCACCTTGTTGTGTTGGTATACTTGGAATCACTCCCGATGCACAAAACTAAAAAATTCTTTTTTCCATATTTCCATTGCTCTCCATTGACAATTTTTATAAGAATGCATTTTGACACTAGAAAACACAAATGGTGTTGAGTTGATCCAAAATGAGAGAGGTTGGTTTAAAGGGATTCAATATCCACCTATAGGTCCAAAAAAATCATTCCTACATGCCATGATCTCTCAGAATAACTTCATCAAAGTTTGACAATTTTTGGATTTTAGGGCTCTTAAGAGACCGTGAAAAGAGCACCCCAAAATAATCGGGTGACTTGGGAAATGAAAGGAGACCCTCCCTAGTATTTACTTGCCACCATTGAAATGTGTCCACACCGCCCCTTTGTTAAAATTACTAAATTTCTTGCAATTTTTACATTTTCCAATATTAATGTTTAATTTTAACCATTGTTGAGTCAATAGTAGATTCAAATTTATGTTTCTTAATGATTCTTAACAAATTTAGGTAATTTTGGTGGACAATACTATTGCATCAAGATTAAATTCAAAACAAAAGTTATAACATTTTTCTTCAACATTTAGGACACATTCAATGTAATTCATAAGGAGGTATCTTATTCATATAATTTAATCTCTTGATTTATAATTTTGTATTTGATTTCAAAGAATGGCTAGTTTACTTTGTTTTTCATGTTGTTATATTAATCCATACTTTTCTAATAAATTCATATGCAAAAATTTCTCAACATAAGCTTTGAGTTGAACACAAGGTTTGATGGCAATGCATCCAGTATTGGAGTTCATGTTGCTTTCATTGTTTAATTACTTTTATATAGCGTTTTTCTATTTTTTGATAGTTTTTTGTAATATTTCAATGTAGAGGTCTGTGAGAGTAGCAATTATCTGAGATGTGTGTGACAGAGTGAGGATATCAGGGGAACATATTAGTTGTGTATCTATGATAGCTTGATAGCAAGATGCATCAATGTATTTGTACATGACGACATCAATAAAATTATATGGATCTATTAGTTGTATTAATGATTATGAGGGTTAAAAAATGATATAAGATGTATTTGTACATGAGAACATGAAAAATATGATATATGAGCATTATTGGCTATATTGATGATAGAATGTATGTTGTGTTATGATGATCATGAATGTCATGTGTATGTTGAAAAATGTCACATGTATGTGTAATTTCCATCGAGTGTGTCGAACATATGCAATTAATGATGATTATGATGAAAAGATGCATAATTTATTATGTGACATGTGCCTACTTATGTATGTTCATAAATGCCACTTGTACATATTTTCACATCAAAATAATTCAAAAATTCCTACATTGGATCATGTTGGCACCTACTTAATAGTCAAGTAATGATGAATATTTTGGACTTGTCTTTAACATTGTAGTTCTCTCTCATCAGCCCTTAGGACAACAACAATATTTTATTCCTTTTCATGATCATCTCACTTCTTTTCTATATCTTTTACTTTAAGATTTGGAGTAGGATATCCATCATCAATCCTTAGGACATCAACATCCAAATTTTCTTGAATCCTTTTATGTAGCTTTGCAACTACTTTTTGATTAGCTTTGGGAGTTCATTTTTGGTGTCTTCATTGAAGGTTTAGATTGATTGCATAAGGGGACAAGAACATTCTCCTCTGGGATTCATTTTTATAATTCCTCATTATTTCCAATCTATATGCATAATATTGGGATAGCTACTTGGCTATAGTATCTTTTTGTATCCTTGCAAACCTTAAATTGGCTTTATTTCTTACTAGAAAAGCTCCTAGAATCATTGGTCTCATATTTCTAGGCCTATTTTTAATGAATTTCTACTTCCCATGGTTTTACAATTATCTCATTCATATTATCTTATTTTGAAACAAGCTTTCTTGTCCCAGTGTTTCATTTCTTAGCTTGTTTCTCACTTTATTTTTATAACATGCTCTTTCTTCATTGTCTATATATTACCTTGAGTGCTTTGGAGTGTTTTTCATGTTGGCAAATCATTGTAAACTCATGTTTCAATATTTCTATTGGGTGGTAATTTTTGTAAAGCTTGATTTGGCTCAATCATAGCATATCGTATCATATTTAGTACTTGATATTGTTGCTTCCATCAACTCATACCATAGTTTTTGAATCACGTAGCTTGAATAATAGACATATTATAAATTTTATAGCTTTATATTGTTGCCTTGCAAACTATCTTTTCTAATTTTCTATTTGTGAAGCTTATTTTCTTGTTTTATTAAAAGCATGGAAATAAGTTAACTTGTATTAGTGAAAACATTACAAGGAAGTTCATTTAGGAAATAATTTTATTCCTTGTTGCATTCATCTTATCAAGAGAACAAAATAGAATATTACATTCGTGTACATAATTTATTTTCATGGTATAGATTTTCTTTTCATAGTTGGTAGGTCATAATTTTTGGCATCAAAATAACTACAAAATCCAAAAAAAATAAAAGATATTAAATCTATAAAAACATTAAATATTATTATTGTTCATCCCTGTAATACCCCTCCGTTTTGGTCCTTTTGATTAAACAGTGTTATGTTCTTTTATGTTGTACTTTTTGTTAGTACCTTGACTTTGGTACTCAGTTGTTATTTGATCGCTATCTATAAAGCAACATTAATGTTATATTTTGTTGTGATGGTATTTTAATATGAGGTTATCTTTATGACATGTTTTGGATTAGCATTATGGATGTTAGAAGTAATGATGTTTTATGCTTTGGATTATATTCGTATGTTAGATTTTTCAGTTAGTACTACTGTATTGGTGAAGGGGATGGTATTGCATCACTCGCTTGCGAGAGCCCTGTGATTCCGTGATTGCCTCTTCACGGTGTGTATTTTATGTTGTTTATATTATATGTTGTTGTTTACTTGACTTACAGGTTGATAGGTACATGACATCGACTCCACCTAGTTTCACAGGTTTGAGCGTGTCCAATGCCCAACGGTATTCGATTGGGAGATAGTAGCTAGGTTTTCGTCCCAAGTCGTCACCCTAGTCCTATTGTGTCATCTAGTGTTAGTCGGGTTAAGTTGCCTTAATTGTGTCTTTTGGCTTTGATTTCAGTTTAAAGTGCAAGTTAGAAAAATGTTAAAATATATGCTCTTATAGTTAAATTGACGATTACCTTATTTGGTTTATGTTGAAATGTAATTTATTTTATTATTAATTTAATTTAATTAATAAATAATTTAATCGTTGATTAAATCTATTTTATTAAATTAATTAAATTTATAATGTTGAAATAGTTAAATTATTCATTCTGGAAATTTATGCATATTTGGGTGAAATTGAAAATTAAAGAAAATATTTTAAAAAGTCAAATTAGAGAATTGGAATTCAAAAATTCAAAAAATGAGATATTTCTATTTCTATTTTTTGAAATTTATGAGAGTGGTTGTTGGATTTTAGGGTTTTATCCTTATGTTTGAATTTTGCTTCTCAATTTTTGAATCTTGGAGTTTTGAAGAAAGTTTGAATTAGTGAGAGGAAAAATTCTTCAATTTTGTGGGTTTTTGGATTTGAGTTGTGAAAACTTGTGGAACTGGATTTGGAAGCAAGGTGGGAAGCTAGGCATCATCTGGACCTCCTCAAACTCATAAATTACCAGGTTCATGTTAATTGAATTTGAAAAAGGTTCATGCTTTTGGAATTGTTGCTTGCAAAATCATTGTTTGAAAATCTTCAAAACTTAGGTTTGGTTTGCAAATAAAACCCATGTGAAATCTTGTTTTTAAAATTTGAAGGAAAACCCTTTGGTTGAAAATGAAGTCTTCTCAAAATATTGTTGTTCTTGACTGAAAATAGTTATTTCTTGAATAAGTTTCCCATTTTGTTCTGAAAATCTAAGTTTGAGGATATACTTACTATATAATTATATACAAAATATATATATACATGGTTATATACATATATATTTTGCATATGGGTTTTTGGGTCCTATCAAAATTGTTTTGTGAAATTTTAACCCTAGTTTTTTTTTTAAAAAAATATTCGGATTAAAAGTCCGCAAACCTTTGTTTTTAAAATAAAAATTTTAATTAAAAAAAATTTGGTTGGGTGGGCTTTGGGGGAGCTGCCGGGGGCTCACCCCACCGCGCCCCCCATGAGAGGCATGTGGGGGAGCCACGCCCGACGTGACCCCCGCAGCCCTTCCCCCCACACATGACCGGTTGTGCGCACAACACCGCCTTTGCCTTCGCCCCACCCTAACACCTTCGACCACTCCACTCTCGACCGCCCGGCGCCCTTCGGCCACCCCTCCAAACTCCTTTGCCGCCACCTGCAGCCGCCAGTGCCGCTCCCTGCATACATCACCGCTACCCTTAAATAAAACGCTGCCTCTGTTAGGAAATCCGCCCGTGGCAAGGGAAAAACTGCGGCCAAGAGAAAACCGTAGCCACCCAAGCCCTAATCCGTGGCGAGTGGCCCGAGGCCTTAGAGGGGGCATTAAAAATATAATATAGTAGTTTTTTTTTTATAATAATTTTAATAAATATAATTCTATAATATTAAAATATAATTAGTATTTTAATATTATATTTTTATAAATATTAAAATATTATTTATACCTTGTTAAATAAGTTGCATAATATAATATTGAAATATTATGCTATATAGTTTTAAAACATTGATATATATATATATATAATGTGTATTTTATATTCAAATAATGTTTTTTTCATTCAAGGCATGAATTAAGTTTAATTGAAGAAATGAAGTATAGTAATGTTGGTTAATTTTTAAAATATTATATTTGGTGGGAAAATAGATTTGATCCTAAATAATATGTTTTTCTTTTGAGGCAAGTTAATTATTTTTATATGGTTATATTGAATGAGGAAACAATAATTACCCATTATTATTGTGTTTTGATTAGTGGAATCAATTGGTTATTTTATTATTATTTAAATGCAAGTAAGGAATTAAGTATTAATTTTTTAATTTCTTCCATGTCTGGAAAAGACGTATTGTTTTAATTCAGTTTATTTAATGCAATAAATTACTGAATGAAATGAGGACATGGATTTAGAATATCCAAAGGTATTTTATTTCATGTGTCTTCCATGAATATTCTCTCGTGTTCTTGTTTGGGAAATGAGTTTAGATGAGTGTTTTAAATTCGTAAGTCTTCCAGATGGGGTTTTCCATTATGTGGGTTGCCGTGTCAAGTTTGTCAACCTGTCAAGAAATTCCTTGGGTAGTGCTTGTTTTCTAGTCAGTGTTTATCCATTTCCATGAACGGGGGTTTTTTTGCCTCCATAGATTAGGAGTGGATTATGGGATCCACGTCTCCTTGAAAGGAGTGGCCTTGTTTTGATTATACCTCCAGTGATGGAGTGAGTTTCATTTTAGGTATCCTCCTAGAGTTGGAGTGGTTGAAACATCTGTTGTGTATGCACTTGTGGTTTCCTTGGTGTTTAGTGTTTGTGTGATGTTAATAGAAGAGTGGCTTTCGTAAGGGCCAGAGCCCAAAGAGGTACCCAGGATAACCTTCAGAAGTATTTTAATCAAGTGATAACTAAAACAATACTTAGAAGATTAGGACTAACTTCTCACTAATCAAGATAATTATACCTCACCCATGGACCCAAGTGCTTGGTTAGGCTTGGGATGAGTGGGAAGGCTTGGAATGGCAAGGTCATCTATCTTGTCTGTATGAAAGGTATTTGATTTTGCATGAGTGAGTATGGGGGCCGAGATTCGGTAAAGGTCACCAAGATAACCTTTTCTTGTGGGGGCCGGAGCCTATGAAGATTCCCAAGGATAACCCATGACGAGCTGTGTGATGACACTCTATCTAGGACAACAGTTGGTACTTGTTATAGTGTGTATGGTTCTCATAGCATGCTTAATCTGTTTTATGTCTAGAAGCATTGTGATCATGTTAGTTTTGTACTTATGTTGTGCATGTGTTTGGTTGTGTCGGTCTTGGTTCAGTTTTGTGTTTGTCTATGTCTAGGGGTAGATGGTTTTGGTTAGGATTCCTTGTTACTATCTCCTAGCACAGGGGGTGGGCCTTTGGGTTCCACATGGTTGGGTGGCATGTACCTAAATCCGTTGGGTCCTTTCTCCTTGTTCGCATGGACGAGACTTCCAGTTGGAGAGCTCATGGGGTTCTGTTTCTCTTCATGCTTTATTTAATTCAGTCGTTCTTGTATTTTATTACCCCTCTTGTTATCAAGGTGGAAAGTTGTAATTGTAATTATGTTGTTGGACTTGCCTCATTCAGGGATTAAGAGATTGTAACCTTATTGTTTAATTATGAATAATGAAATGGAAAGTTATCTTTTATTCTTGATTTAATTTATCTTAATTGGAATGTATGTGTTTAATGTATTTAGTAATTAATTGACATGGTTTAATTCATGTTTTTTTGGTTGAGGTTCTATATAACCTCTGTCTTGTAACCTTATAGGATGTTGGCATTGCTAGTGAACTTGCTTAATAATTATACTTTTAAAAAAAAATTAGTCTGATTAAGTTGTTAAGTGCAACTTCCTCTAGGGTTGTGTGGCGGGGCGTTACAATCCCTTGCACTTTGATTCTACTTGGGTATAGACCAAACATAATTCATGATTTGCAAGAATAGGGTATTATAATTCCTACCAATCCCATCCTCTTTTTTGAGCAACTTGGTGTTCGTAGAGAATATTTTTTCCTTCGTCAACTTTAAGAGTTCATTACCAACCTAGGAAAAGGTATAGACACCCCCAACATATGTCATTTGTTTTGATGCACTAATTTTGAAAGGTAAATTCAAATTTCAAAATATCCATCATTGCTAAAGGGGAAATCTAACTTTATTGAAATGATAAATACCAAAATGAAACTATACAAACTAAGAATGTTAATGGATCAAGGAATCAAATGTAAAGAATGTTGCAACTATACAGACTAACAATAAAGGGATCAAATTTTGTGAAGTTTCCCAGGGAAACAAAATCTAGCAATATTCTAACATGAGTGACAATGATATGTAATTCATAAATTATTAAATTACAAGATTGCATGAAATCAATATCTATACAACATGTTTTCCATCATAGCTCAACCATTGTAGAGTAATTATACAATATGAACAAATTTTAAGTTTCAAAATAGGAAACAATGCACACAATGAACAAAATATGTTGAATATAGATTTTTATATATAAAAGTGTAAAGTAATTTTGTATGCACATATACAAATTTGGCATATAAGCCAGCTTAAAATAATATTTATAAAATATGGCATATGCCATCTCATGGTCTATATATACAATGTATATGTCAAATGGCTATGCCATGTCAAGAAAATCCTAATCATGTGGCAGGTCACCTAAACATAGCCTCTTCATGCCACCTAATGGATGAGAAGGTGCCTACACAAAATAATTTGAACCACAAATTAGATTAATTATCTCTCAATGGTAAATAACTTAGACTAATAAGTAGAAACGTATCTACTATTTTTTATAATTTTCAAAGTAACATCTAATCACTATACTAAACTAAAAATTAAAGTCAAATTTAATTATTCATTACCTCAAGCATTTTTTCTTTGGTTAACATACGTTCAACAAATGATGGTCCCTTAGGATGCTCAGGAGTCCTACCATATTGTCTTGGTCTTGGATCCAAAAATGTGGATGGGAGCATACTCTATAACAAGAAAAATAAAAATGACAAAAATTTTAAATAATTGCTAACAAAAAATATTAAATATCTAACATATTTATTTAGAAACTTATATATCTACTAGATATAGAAAAATCATTTACTCGAATCGATGATGTGACTAACATTGATTTAGAAGAACTCATCATGGTAAAAGGTGTTGCATTAGTCACATTTGGAGTAGACTACAAAATTAGAATAAAATCAAGATATAAATTAGTATGAATTTAATTAATCACAATTTAAATGATATGTGTACAATAAAAAGTTTTACATGTACAAAAAAATATACCAATGTTTGTAGGCCAAATTCAATGTACAAAAGAGTGCCATGATGCACATCTCTAATTCGTTCCTCGGTCATCAACTATTTAATCTCACTTAAATATATATTAGTACCATACACTATTTATTATAATAATTTTAAATGAAATACACTATGAAATAAATTTAAAATTTGTTCCTTCACAAATAATTGCTCTTGTTTCTCCTCATCCCCAATGGTGGATGGAAAGTTGCATCTATTCCTCCCTCACACATCTATCTTGCATCTATAGTATGCATTGGTGCCTCATCTCCTCCAAGTGACACAATATGCAGCTCATACTTAGATGTGTCTAGGGGAGGCTCATCTATATCTCACATAGGAGCTAGACATATATGGATGCATGTACTACTCTGTTGAGGCACAAAAATATGTCTAGATGGATATGTTGCATCAACTAAAGCATGATGAGTCTCAACATCAGGTAGCTAGGAAAACTCTAACAACTACGTAATCAAATGGCTAGTCAAAGAGTGTATGGCCAAGAGACCATGATGGGTCACATATACAAAAAGGTTTGGATGGGTGTTGGAGGTGGGGGATGAAGACAAGAAGGGGGAACATAGGGACCTTGCATGGTACACTATAAAGAATGGGGTATTATTTTTCATTAGGCCACATGATCTTCAAGCAGACTCAATTTGCTATGAAAGGTAGATTAAATAAATATAAATTCATATGAATCAAGGCATAACTAGTAGTCTACTAAGGTATGTAGTGTGCATTCAAAATTAATTTTTCATATGTTCAATGTTTACTTTCCTTCCAAACTAGAAGATAAAAGAATACTAGGAATGGACTCCTTACTGAGATTGGTAAAATTGATGATGATGATGATGATAACATACTGGGATGGGACTTTAACATGATTACTATTTTTTATGAAAAAATGGTTGGAATTGGTTGGCTATCCCAATCTCTACAGGACTTTGTTGAGTTCATAACTCAAAACTAGCTTATAGATGTGTCAATCAATAGGTCCTTTACCTAGAATAATTGGTCTTGTTTCACAAACATCACTAAAATATTAGATCACTTTCTCCTTTGAGCGAGCTAGCTACAACAATCATATCTTCCTTGTTCTTGCATCTTAGTGATATCATTATTAGACCACCTCCTCGTCAACCTATGTATAGAAAATATACCCTACCAATCAAAAACCAATTTTTGTTTCAAATAAATGTGGCTACATAGCAAGGATCTATTAGGATTAATGCAATATTGGTGAACTGATTTATAAAACCTAAATGGGGCACAAATGTTTATCTTCAATAAAATTATACAACACATGAAGGATAAATTGAAAGAATGAAACAAATCAACATTCAAAGACATGTTTGCAAAAAAAGAGAGGGTGGAACAGGAATTTGAAATTTTGAATTAGAAAATCATCGTTATAGGGAAGTTCCAAGAGGATTACAATAGAGAGAAGGTGTTTCTTACAAAATATAATGAACTATTGGATAGGGAGGCATGCTAATGGCATTCAAATCTCAGGAGACTTATCTAGATGATAGTAAATTGAATACACAATTCTTTTAGAACACCACTAAAATATGTTAGAATAGGGCTTCCCAAATACTCTAGGAGGATGGAGCAGTATTAACAAATGTGGCAATAAAAATAGAAGGTGTTAACTAGTTCAAAAATATCTTAGGCAGTTTTGGCTTGGCTAAACTTCTATACAACTTCTTTTAGGAAGCTATACCCATTGTCATAAATGACACAAATAATGAGATGCTTATCTCATAGGTTACTCTTGAAGAAGTTAGGGATGCACTTGTTTAGATGCACCTAGATAAGGCCCTCAGGTTGGATGGGTTCCATGTTGCCTTTTTCCAAGCCTACTAGAACTTTATGGGAAAGGGCATCCACAAGGTAGTAGAAGAGTCACAAAAGTGAAGGAAAGTTATTAACGATTTGAATAATAGAAATATTGCCTCCATTCCCATGTCCGATAATATAATGTTTGTAAACTTTTGGCCCATTTCACTTTGCAATGTTATATATAAATCATCTCAAAAGTAATGTCAAGCCAACTTAAATTAGTAATTCCTTAAATAATAACACAAGAAGAAAGTGGAAATATTTCATAAATGAGCATCAATGATAGTATCATCATTTCCCACAAGGAAATTCATTCTATCAAAAGGTAGAACCAAAAAAGCATGTTTTTAAAGTTGGATATTACAAAGATATATATGATCATGTCAATTGACAAATTCTCATGATTTGTTTTGAAAAATTGGACTTCAACATGAAATGGATAAAGTGGGTTTGTGCATGCATATATACTCCCCACTATTCTACCTTAATAAATAGATTATTTCACCTTCACTATTCATAATAATGGTTGATGCCTTTAGTAGATGCATAAATCAAAAGGCTAGAAATAGACCATGGAACTATATCTTGGTAGAAAATAATATACCTCCATTGACCCATCAACTTTTGTTATGACACTCTCCTTTATGGTGCATCAAACTTAAAGGAAGATGGGAACACCAAGAAGAGTCTATAGGACTATCTAAGATACTCAGGGTAGGAGATAAAAATAAATAAATTATGAATCTTCATTTTCAACACCAAACGATCTATCCAATGGATAATTGCTTCTACTCTTGGCTTCAACATCGATTCATTTCCAAGTTAGTATTTGGGGATATTGCTTTTTCTAGGCCATCAGATCGAACATATGGGCCTACCCATGACATGTGTACTAGTGAGCCCAATCATGACTCTCTAATATCAAGGTAAAGATGGAAAATTAATTTCTCCTAAAGCCTCCTGCTCTCGTGCCAGACCACCAGCTGGTTCACCTACTTGTCAGGATCCCTTTCTATTTTGGGGATCATCCCTGTAACTCCTGACAACTCCATAATTAAATGTGGTAGCTTATTTTGAATTTGTAATTTATGGTGGTAGGTAATTTCAAATTTTAGAGCGAATGTTGAAGAGACAAAAGGAACATGAAGGCAGTTAGTTATGCCAAGTGGGGAATGTTTAGTTTTTATAGCAATAATTTGTGTGAAGAATTTTTCTATGTGAGCTACTAGAAGCTCCTAAATGAAAGTAGTTGTATTTTTTTTGTATGTGAGCAATGATTGCTCCTGAAAGAGCTCTACATAGCTCCTGACAGTGAGCTCCCAGGAGCTCTTGAAAGTCGTCAATCTAGTTGAGCAGTTCTTGAAGCTCCCAAAAAAATTGTAATTTGTAGCTTTGGTTTATTTTCTAAGTTATTAGTTTACTCTTTTATGTATTGTCATTTCCAGCTTTGATGAATAGAAAATAAAATTGCATGTCTACTTTTGCTTCCGCATTCTGAGTTTTTGCATTGCTAGTTGTTCCTCGGAAACAAAGCAACAACTCTATGTATTTCATTTTATTAAAAATTTTGACATGGTATCAGAGCATTTCTGATTTATAAATTTTCTACATCTTGTTCCTTATTCACTTCAATATTTCACTTGATTTGGCTCAATCATGAAGAAAAATCATTTAAGGCCAATTGTGTGGATGTAACCAACAAACACAATCGAACATATTTTGGTTGGTAGAACTATAGATGCAAATTCCTACAAGAGGATATCTCAATATAGCTTCAAACGATATTCAAGAATTTGGACCTGGCAGTCGAAGAAGCTATCAAAAAGGTCCTTGACAATTGGATAATTATTGCAAGCCATATCCATGATTAGGTGATCATCGATATTTTTCTCCATAAGAGTTGTGGCAATGGGTACCAAGCAAATACGAAATTTATATGTGAACCTCTTTTTCTAATGATAATTATCTATCATATGTACTCACTGGCATCTCTACATTCAATAAACATCCAATATGTGGTCTCATCTTCGATACTATAGATGCCACAAGCTATGCAGAAAATGAAAAACTGGCTAAGGAAAGTGTTTTATAAAGGGGTGTCTATAGAAGAAAGACTTGAATCCATTTTTGAGGTTCATCTATGGAGACAACAAAGCATTATTAGTGCAACAGTAAGTGGAAAGAAAGATTTCAGAGTTTTCCTGTAGAAACAAAAAATTGTATAGCATGTATCCCATAGAGTGCTTTGTAACACATCATTGTAAGATATGTTTTCTAATCAATGAAATGTGAGCTATTCTTTTGGTAGTAATTTATCCAAAAAAAAATATAACAAACATAAAAATAAATATAAATAAAGTTCTAATTAATTAGAATATTTTATATGCTCTACTACTATCTTAAAATGTGAGAATAAATACATATTAATTTCTAAGAATATTTTGATAATGATAATAAATAAATTATCAAAGAACTTAAGACTATCCAAACTCTAGACTTTTAAAATTTCATCCTATGAATAACCCATAAACTTATTAAATACACAAAAGAATAATAATAAAATAACTATTTTAATTATTTTTTATTAAATACATTAAATATTACTTATAGCAAAAAATAATATCTTTTCAATTTTTTTAAAAATTAAATGAAAATTAGATTTACAATTATTAGAATAGACAAATAAATAAATTTAATTAAAATATGAAATTATATTTTATCTAATTGTCAAATTATATTGCCCAATTAATTAGAAAATTATATAGATAGTTGTACTTCCATCTCAAAATATAAGAAAAAATATCTATTAATGTCTACAAATATTTTGATGATAAAAAAAATAAAGCTTAAGACTATCCAAACTGTGAAATTTACAAAGAAAGTTAATCATAAGAATAACCTATCAACCAATTAAATATGCAAAAAATATTCAAACATAAATTGTATTTGTAGACACCAAAAATTGGTCTAGGCCTGTGAGTACACATTCAACATAATTTTCTATAGTCCATTGTCCTGATTAAATAATGTTAATTATTTAATTACCCTTTCTAATACATATTTCCTCTATTAATTAAATACCCCTTTTAATTAAGTCACTAATTCATTAATTCATTTATTCAACTTGATTAATTAAATAAATCATATTTATTTGATTGTGTTGCTAACTAATTAATTCTTCCCCCTTTATCTATCAATTAAATAATTTATTATTTAATTACCCCTTTATCATACCTTTTCAACTATAATTAAATATTTCTTATTTAATTATTCAATTCTTCCTTTTCAACAGTCAATTAAATAAATTACTTTATTTATTTAATTTAAATCTTTCAATTTCCAATATTGAATTAAATCAACATTTAATTCATTATTTAAATATTTATGTCACATTCTTCTATCAGTTGACTAATCATTCACTCACCTTCTGACTCGAGATCTATTTTTAGTTCTCCAGTTATCTTCAGATTCAACACCTGTTTATCTCTGCGAGAAGACTCTCCATCACAACTAGTCGATTAACTAGTTCTAACTCATATGCATGTATGCATTCAAATGCATTATTCTTCAAGTTCTAACTTTGTACTTTACATACAGAGTCTGTTTCTTCTATTTTTGAAGGTTAAGATCGTGAACTCGTGTTCTAACTCACGTTCTATATTAGTCTTTATCATGCATCTTTCTAAACTCATGTTCTATCTCATGTTTGAACTGACACAGAACTGACATCGCATGACATTCATCAATCTCATCCATCGATCTCTATTTTGAATCTGAGCCGATCATTCGAAACCAAAATCTATAAAAAGGCCTATCATTATCATTATCAATCCTCCCGAAATCATACACTTTTGAGAAGAAGCTTATCTTCGATATTTTGCTAAGACATTCAACACGGTTATGCTTGCATCAATACTAAAAATTTGAGGGCAAGAACACTGAAATAGCAAGATGGAGAAGAGCAATGGAGATAATTCGAAGGAGTGAATGCATATTCGGTGAGATCATTTCACTTTGTTTGTTACTTTTATCATTGTTTTTCATATTCGTTCTTTATTGTTTGATTTTAGATTAATGTTGATTTAGATTAGGATTAACACTATTTGTTCTAGTTGTAGATTTATCACAGATTTATTCTAATGTTACATTTGGTGAACGATGATTACAAGACTAAAGATGAGAAGCTGGCTCCTTATAAGCGCATGGCAGATAGTTTCAAGTAGTATTTTAATGAAATCACTTTTCAACAAATCCCACGTATTCAAAACAAGGCAACAGATGCTATGGCAACCGTGGGTTCCTTATTGGATATCCCTAGCAATGTGCCTAAGTTTGAGTTTTTGGTCGAACAACTGTTGGTCCCTGCCTATGATGTCCCCGACTCTGCGATGGTGTGTATAATTGTTGGTCCCACTTCCCCCTAGTACAAGGATGTATACGACTATCTGAATAACCAAACTTTACCTATAGACTTATCCAAAAACCAGCATAGAACCTTTGTCCATAAGTCAGCCAAATACACAATCATCCGAGATACCTTGTATAGACGTACCTTAGACAACACCCTAATGAGATGTCTTGATGCTGAAGGAGCACAAGCAAACCTTGCGAGCGGTACACGAAGGTATTTGTGGTTCACATTCTAGTGGTCCTACTCTAGCCCATAAGATTATGAGATTAGGTTATTATTGGCCTACAATGGAAAAAAACTCATATATCTTTGTTAAGAAATCCATACAATGTTAGATACATGGAGACTTGATAAGAGCACCAACATAGGAACTTCATCTGATCACTTCACCATGGCCCTTTGCCCAATGGGGACTTGACCTAATCGGTAAGATACACCCTCCATCATCCAATGGCCACAAATTCATCATCACCGCCACCGAATACTTCACCAAATGGATCGAAGCTATTCCCATGACCTACATCACCAGCACACAAATATCTAATTTTATTCTAAACTATATCATTTTTCGGTATGGTGTACCCCAATTCATCATCACAGACAATGGTTGTCCATTCAAAAACCAATAAGTTTGTCATTTATGTGAAGAATACCACATCCAACACTATTTCTCCATGCCATATTACCCACAAGGTAATGGTCAAGCCGAGGCATCTAATAAAACCATCGTCAGAGTACTCAAGAAAACTGTCAATGACGATGGCCGCGATTGGCACTTGCAACTTAACCCTGCCTTATGGGCTTATCGTACTAGTATCTGTACTCCCACCGATGCCACTCCATATTCCTTAGTCTTTGGGTCTAAAGCTATCTTACCGATTGAGGTTGAAATACCTTCCCTAAGGGTATCCTTGAAGGGTCAGATTGATGATGAAGAATACCGTGCATCTAGACTGCAAGAGTTAGAGTTACTGGATGAACAAAGGCACAAAGCATTAGACCATTTACAAGCATATCAGAATCTCCTTCGTCGTAGCTACAATAGGAAAGTTTTGAATAGGCACTTTGACATTGGTGACCTGGTTTTAATGGAGAATCCTAAGAATGAAGTTGAATGAGAAAAACTAGGAAAGTTTGAACCTAACTGGTTAGGGCCTTATGTAGTCATGGAAGCTTTTGGGTCGAGTGCATATCAACTATCTACCCCTGAAGGTGAATCCCTTATGTCTCCTATCAACAACCTTCATTTGAAGAGGTTCTATGCTTAGCATCTGAGAATCTGTCTTAACTAAAAAAAAAAATTAGAAAAGCAAAAAAATGGTTACCTGGATGAAAACCTGGCAAACAAGCATCTTTGTAATGCAAAAACAAGATAGAAAAGAGTAAAGAGAAATAATCCGTCCAATAGTGAAAACCATTTCGGTGGTGCTATGGATAAGTACCATGGTGAAAACCTAGCAAACAGGCGCCATGTGTAGTCGATCTTGCTTCTTCATCTACCATCATTCCAATCCGACTTTTTCACCCACACTCATAATAGATGTCTTCCTGATTCATTATTTGGGAATGATTGACATCAAAACCATTCCATCACAATCCCCACTCCATCCTGAATGCCTTATTCCGTATCATTTGGACCTTGTACATAGCACTCAAAACATCAAAATATTTCCTAAGAAAATTCAAAAACATTAGAAAAACTTCAAAAATCCAAAAAAAATTGAAACATGTCAGAAAATCCCAAAAACAGAGTCAAGTCAAGTCAGTCATAGACATTAGTCGAACTATGTTGCCTCTACAACTGGATGTAGGCAAGGCCATCTATTGATGTGCCCCCGAGGCATTAGGTTTGTTTGTATAGGTGTCCCATGTCTCACCCACACAAAATCATGACTCTTTGTACATTCAAAGTCTTGGGTCATGTCGAACTACGAGGTCTCTGTGTGTACAATGTAGGCAAGGCTAATCAATCGATGAGCCCCCGAGATTGCACTAGGTCAGTCCAATAGGGTTTATCACATTCACATTCACATCTCAGGTCATACACTGTCAATGCACACACATAGTCAAATCAGTCAAGAAATCAAAACAAGTCATGCAACAATAAGGCAAGTATCTCAAAACTGTCATCAAGTCAAAATCAAACACATTGTCAAAATGATCATCTTATGTCTTAAACAAGATATGTCTTTCTTGTCAACAGACACCATTAACCCTTTGTCATAGCCTCATGTAGCTTGTCATATCAACGTCATCAGGCTCCAACGTCTTATATGGCACATGTCTTTTTTGAAACGAGGCTTTGTCATGCCTTATATAGATAGTCACCAAGTCGAAACTAGACTCAACGTCTTATGCAGTATGTGTCATCCCTAACATTAAGCTATGTCAAACATCAAACAATCCAAACATGATCAAGTTTTTGGAAAATAAATTTATTTGGCTTTATGACTTTATATATTATTTTGTCTTATCTTTTTATCGATTTGTGAATGAGTCTGATTACTAGCTTTCTCAAGGATGTCCCTTGATGGATTTAGAGAAGCAATGACGTCTCAGGACTCTTTTTTCTTGGACTATTGTCTGTCAATTGTCTTTTTAAACTTTGAATTTTGAATCATGTTACTAGCTTTCTCAAGGATGTCCCTTGTAAGGATTTAGAGAAGCTATGATGTATCATGATCCATTTTTTATTTGCTTGTTGTTTGTGGTTTATCTAGCTAACACGACTGGGGCAAGCTAGCCCTTCATTTAAGTTAGATACTCCTTGTCTACGACTATCTATTTTTCACAGATGGATGACTTTGTACACTATGGTCTATTTCATATCATAGTGTGTACTGTCCATTTGTGTTAGTCCCGCCCAGTGATGATAAAATTGGAAGTATAACATATTTCAAAAAAATATCGAAGATCATTTCTTTTCAAAAAAATTCAAAACCAGCTTCTAAACAAATTCTTACTAACATTCTATTGACATCTGTACTAACATTTCTCTCATTCGACATAATGATAGAGTCTTGTGACACAAATAAAAACATTAGATCATCTGCATGTGCATACATTCTATAAGCATTCACATATAGTTATATTACATCTCATACATGTAGGAACATTACATTTAACATGGCATCTATAAAACTCATTCATTATAGAAATTCCATCATCATACATAAGCATTACATCCATCATCATGTAGAAATAAATCATACATCATACATATACATACATCATCTAGGAAAAATTATAAATAGAATGCAATCATCATAAGATAAGAACTGCATAATCATGTAGAAACCGCCAAAAATCATATATATATGGCTCAAAATAATGTGTCACAGTACAATATCCAAATGTCTCCATAAATACAAATGAGCTCGCAGGCTCTCGGATCATAATACAATGTCTACAAAAAATGGAAACACATGTCACAACTACCCATGTGTCCCACTACCACTACTGCTGCCGAGTGAAGGTGGTGGAAACTGCCTCGAAGGTGCCCTCTGTGACATGGAAGGCCTCTCATATGGACCTGTCCTATGTGGTCCTACCACACCCTTTGTGCTCTATGTCCTTTGACTCCTACTCTATGATCTATGACTGCGCACCTCTAAAAAAATGGGAGCTCATCTATCTACTGGCACCATAGCCTCATATAGATCCCTATAATAGGTGGCCCTCTCGACTGCTCTGACCAACTCTCTGACCATCCCATCTGATGCTGACCCACTAGCCAATCGTCTAACATCAAAATACTGCTACTCAGCCTCCTATCACTGGGCTATGGTCTGATCCCTCTCCATGAGTGCACTGTCCCTCTCTACACGAACACTATCTCTCTCTAAATGAATACTATCTCACTCTGCATGAGCAGTATCTCTCTCTATCCTCATAGCATCAAGCTCTACTATCATCTGTATCAACCTATCCTCCAAGGCCTCCCTATCACCATCCCTAGGAGCATCATCCTCCCGTCTCCCCTCCACAATCCGATCTTGGAGCTCTCTCGCCTTCTCCTCCATAGGTGCCTCCTCCTCAACATCATCCTCCCCATACCCTACCATAATACCTAGAAGATCTATATCTAAATCCATATCCTTGTCCTCTATGACATTCTCTCCCCCAATATCCACACCGACCACCTCTACTACTGCCTCCTCAGTAGGATGCTCATCTCCACCCTATACATCCACTCCACCTCTAATGTCCAACATTGGTCAATCCTCTACCACTACCTCTCGGATAGGTGACAATCCACCTACTCGACCCCCTCTCTGCCCTCTCCATCCTCGCCTACCACCTCTGCCATCATCACCCCTACCTCTAGCTCTACCAACTCTAGCACCTCCACCTCTCCACCACCCTCTCGGCCCTGTGCCTCATCTCTCAACTGGTGCCGACTGATCCAGATCTGTTTAAGGAATCGGTCGATGCTCTACCCACCATGCATCATATGCAGCTATCGTCCCTGGATCTGCTACTCCATCTCTCCATCCCCACTGTACTGGTTGTATAGCTTTTATCTCTGCCTCTGCAATAGCTACTGGAATCATGGGCCCCCAATATGGAACCTCTCTCGATGAACGAGCAAACTCTGCTCTACTCCGAGGCTCATCCTGTACCTCACCAAACTATCTCAAAACCCTATCTAGCAAATGTCTCTCTATGATGTGCACACTAGAGACAGTCCTCCTAATCAAGTACTATGTTTGTCGACAAAATAGATAGTGTCTATCATCACCAGTCCACTCCTCACAATCCATGTATGGTCTCTAGGTGAATTGATCCAAAGTGTCAAGTGCATGTCTCCAATAACCAGTTTCTCCCACATGACTCTGAGTGATATGTCTTTTGTATCAAAAAACATAGGGAGATCTCTCCCATCGCTCTATAGTCATCGAAGGATGAAATACTGCTATCCTCTCCCATGCCCATACCATCAATAGAGTGGTCCCACAACTCAGTGACTATGCATCTCTGTATGCGATATCATGCAGATGAAAGTATAGCATCCCCAATAGACATGGACCCCATGCATACACAGTCTCTCTCTCCAGCATCCCCACCAACATCACGCCCCACCCAACCGGAAATCCATGACCTCGTCTGTCTGGCAGCACTATCCCTCCAATCAACGTACACAAAATGTAGTCGATCCTCTCGTATCCATCCTCCAAAACTGGCCATCTGATCTCATAATGCTTGATGCCGAGCCTACTAATATCATCAACCTGGTAGAACCTCACCAACTCAATGAGTCCATGCTGGGTATCATACATAACCAGCTCTCCTCTAATGGGTAGTCTGAGTATCCTATACACATCCTCCAATGTGACAATCAACTCCCCAGTCGGCAAATGAAATGATAATGTCTCTGAATGCCATCGCTCACAAAGTGTCGTCAGCATCCCCCTGTTCACCCGAATAGTGGGCATTGATAGAAAGTGACGTAGGCCAAGTCTCCATAGTAGCCGTATCTCTCCACTACTTAGATGATCTCTCAGATTGAATGTGTCATGGTGTGACTCACGCGTATATATCAGATCTAAAACAACTTGCATTCAGAACATAATGTTAGAAATTTCAAGCTTTTCAAAGATAAAATTTTCAAAATTTTCAACAGCCAAATGCAGCTCACATTGCAGATATGGTGCACTATTTTCAAATGCGTTGCATAATTCCTCACATGCGGTGCATATTTCCCACATCCCCATTTCGTCTACCGCAAATGCGTTTCTTTTTCGCAAATGCAGTTCATTTCTCTTCTACCTACCTATTTACTACAGATGCATTTCACCTAATGCATATGCGGTTCATTACCACACATGCGTCTATCCTACATGCAGATGCATTGCAGAAAATCAAATGCGGTGCATTCCTATTCAAATGCATTCACAACCTAAAATGCCTAATCTAGCCTAAGCGTGATTTTACACATGCATCATTTCGCAATCAAATGCGACGAATACGACAGCATATGCGTCTCTCGATGAACCACATTTTGATTGTTGACTTTTCAACACCTATAACTACGTGCAAAATAACCTTTTAAGAGTTCTTTTTCGGGTACATACCAGTGGTCCTACGTTGGCTAGCCTCCTGAATGTCCATATCCGATAACCACGATGCCTAGTATAGGGAATGGGTGCCATTTTTGTCAGCGGGTCAGAGCAAAAATCCTTTTTTCAAATCTCCTTCGGGTGCAAATGACTTCGAATTCAACCTAATTCCTATTTATAGGTAGGGTTTGGGTTGCATTTCTTAAGCCCTTCTCTACTAGTTGCTTAACCTTTCACCTTCCAATGACCCATCCATGTCCGTATCATCTCTAAATTCATTTTTGTCAACTCCATAGCATTTCTGACTATCAAATTGACTTATCAGGAATATTTCCTGATTTTTTTGAAATTTTTCAAAAATTATCAATTTTCTTGAGGGGGCATACCTTAACCTGTTTCATGTTGGGGCACGATCGGGGCATATTTTCTTTGACACAACGGCGTACCGACATTGTATCAAAGAGGGGCAAACTGTAGACACCGAAAATTGGTCTAGACCTGCGAGTACACATTCGACATAATTTTCTATAGTCCATTGTCATGATTAAATAATGTTAATTATTTAATTACCCTTTCTAATACATATTTCCTCTATTAATTAAATACCCCTTTTAATTAAGTCACTAATTCATTTATTCAACTTGATTAATGAAATAAATCATATTTATTTGATTACGTTGCTAACTAATTAATTCTTCCCCCTTTATCTATCAATTAAATAATTTATTATTTAATTACCCTTTATCATACCTTTTCAACTATAATTAAATATTTATTATTTAATTATTCAATTCTGCCTTTTCAACAGTCAATTAAATAAATTACTTTATTTATTTAATTTAAATCTTTCAATTTTGAATATTGAATTAAATCAACATTTAATTCATTATTTAAATATTCATGTCACATTCTTCTATTAGTTGACTAATCATTCACTCACCTTTTGACTCGAGATCTAGTTCTCCAATTATCTCCGGATTCAACACCTGTTTATCTCTGCGAGAAGACTCTCTGTCACAACTAATCGATTAACTAGTTCTAACTCATATGCATGTATGCATTCGAATACATTATTCTTTGAGTTCTAACTTTGTATTTTACATACAAAGTATGTTTCTTCTATTTTGAAGATTAAGATCGTGAACTCGTGTTCTATATTAGTCTTTATTGTGCATCTTTCTGAACTCATGTTCTATCTCACGTTTGAACTGACACAGAACTGACATCTCATGACATTCATCAATCTCATCCATCGATCTCTCTTTTGAATCTGATTCAATCCATTCGAAACCAAAATCTATAAAAAGGCCTGCCATTATCATTATCAATCCTCCCGAAATCATACACTTTTGAGAAGAAGCTTATCTTTGATAGTTTTCTAAGACATTCAACACGGTTATGCTTGCATCAATACTAAAAATTTGAGGGCAAGAACACTGAAATAGCAAGATGGAGAAGAGAAATGGAGATAATTCGAAGGAGTGAATGCATATTCGGTGAGATCATTTCAATTTGTTTGTTAGTTTTATCATTGTTTTCATATTCGTTCTTTATTATTTGATTTTAGATTAATGTTGATTTAGATTAGAATTAACACTATTTGTTCTAGCTTCAGATTGATCACAGATTTATTCTAATGTTACAGTATTATTTTAATCATTTTTAACAAACAAAACAAATATTTACTAAAAAATAATCTTTTAATTTTACTTTTTAAAATGAAATTAAAAAATTGCAGTTATAGTAATTATAATAGAAAAATAAATAAATATAATTAAAATATTAAAATATATTCTCTAATTAATTCTCTAGTGTCATCTTAAAATATATGAATATTTTGATTATCAAAATATATTCTGTAATTAATTCACTAGTGTTAATGAGATGCAAAGACCCTCAGTTGGGGTTAATTTGGAAAGTCCTAGAGAAAAGTTGGTTTAAGATAAATTTTGATAGGGTTGCAAGAGGCCAAAGCAAATTATTTGATAGAGTGCCATCTTTTAACACTAATCAGTGAAGATGTCAAATTATTGTGAAAGTGTTCAAATAGATAACATAAGGCTATCCAAACTCTAAGAATTATAAAGAATTGTTTTCCAAGAATAATGTATCAACCAATAATATATTTAAATTATTGAAAAAAATATATTATTTTAATCATTTTTTATAAAAATAAATATTATATTTTTAAAAAATTATATATTTAAAAAAAAAAAAATCAATTAAAAATAGAAATAAATAAATATAATTAAGAGATCAAAATATATATTCTAATTAATTAATACATTATATATATGGTTTTGTTGTCATCTTGTAATATAAGAATAAGAACATGTGTGTGAGTATTTGTCTATCTAGTATTGTAATAATTATATTTGTTGGGTAGTTGACGAATTATTTATGAACTACCAATTTAGGAACAAAGATAATAGTAGCCATAGGTGGCAAGTGGCCATTTTTGTAGGATTGTAATATAAGTATTGTTGTGTAGTTGATGGACGAGTCATGACAATAATTTAAAGATAGGCTACATAATAGTTTGAGATCAATAAATTATTGCAAGTTGAATGTATCATAATTTTACTAGGTCTATGAATATTATAATGGTTAAAGTTGACTTTGATCTTGTGTTTCATTCATATGTGATCAAATATTATTGACATAGTTGAAGTTAAGTTTGTTTATAAAAAAAAAATATTTGCTACAGATTTACAAGAAAATGATTTTTTTTCAATAACATTTTTAATTTCATTGCTTGAGAAAAATAAAATAAAATAATTATTCATTATTTTAATTTTTATTTAACTTTTATTTTTTTATCAAAAATAAATTTATTTGCTTAATATCAAGATCAGAGGCTTGAAGGAAAACATGGAGAACCAACCAAAGTCATCCTCTTCTGATATTCTTATTGAATGATTGGTTGACTTTGAGTGTTCCTTCGTTGATTTCAAGACCTAGTGTGAGAACCATCTTGCTAAGATAGAGGGGAAGATAAAGGAAACAAACAAGGACATCAAGAAATTATTGTAGGTTAGTCATTTCTCAATTAAAAATAGTGTGGAATACCTAAAGGTTTTTTTTGATAAGATTAGTCAACTAAGGGAAGATCAGATTTATTTTGTGGCTATGCTTGAGAATGACCAAACTTCTAAAGGTAAGGGGAAGAAGACTATGAAAGATGAGGCTAGAGGATGATGCACTTGAATAAGTGGGAATCTCAGGAAGTCCTTTGAGGATGAAAAGAAAGAGCTCTTAGACATGTTCAATTTGCATTACAACTAGAGGATCAAGGTGGCAAAAACCTTGAAAAACTTGAAATAATTATTGTGTTTATGCTGGTTTTTTTGTTTCTATTTTTCTATTGTTGGGTCATTGTTTTTTGGCTATTAGTATTTTGTTGGTTGTTGCTTACGCTTTAGGGTATTTATCTATTTTAGCAGCATTTTGGCCTAAAGTGATGTAAAGGGTTTCAAGTCCCTTTAAAACCTTTTTTTCTAATATAATCAAAACAATCTATTTATTTGTTTAAATATTAAAATTAATAATAAGATAATAATAGATCACTAAAATTATGTGAAGAATATTAATAAAATATAGTAAAATTAGAAATATAAAATTGTTGTGAATATTGGCATAGTATGATGGTTAAGTTGTGGTGTTGTTCTTGTCATCAAGGTTCAAACCCCACTGAGGTGTAATTGTTGAAAATTTAAACTTGGAATGAGGTCTCTCGTTTGTGAGCTCACCGGTTTATACCTTTAGGTCAAAAGTGTTTACCCCTTAAAATAATAAAAATTGAAATATGAAGTTATTAATATTATTATCATATAATATAATAAGATATAATGAGTTAAATTGTAATAAAATATTACAATATATTTTAAAATTTTAAAAAATATTATTAGTAAGAAAATAATTTACTAATAAATAATAAGGGTATGTGCAGGATTATGATGGGCCAAAAACTGACGATGTGAAAAAAGTTGTGTTTTGCATCAACCCAAAAATGTGAAAATCCCTAGTTGACTTTTTTCTGGCTTGGGTGTTAGTACATTGCTCCAAAGCAATGCCCAAGACAAGAAGTACAAATTGGATATCCGATTTGAATCAGCTATAAATACATAATGACTTTTTAAAATCATTTTAGTCATTTTAAACAGTTGAGGGCGCACAGTGAGAGCAACTTTTGGATATTAGATATCCGATTTGAGCATATATCTGATTTCAAAGGTAAGTTTTTGGTATTTTTTTGTTTTAATCGATTTTTCTATTAGATTTGTATAATTTTAAGTAGTTTTTTATGGATTTATTAAAAAGTAGGGGTTTTTTATTGATTTTTATTAAAAACTAGAGTTTACAAAGGATTTTTATTAAAAAATAATGTTTTTTTATGGATTTTGATTAAAAACTAGTGTTGCTTATGTACTTTTATTAAAAAATAGAGTTTGTTGTGGATTTTTGTTCAAAAGTAGTTTTTTTTTTAAATTAAAAACTAGGCTTTTTTACAATAATTTCATTTATATTGTGCAAATGCAATTAGATTAATTACTTTTTAACTTTAATCGGGTATTATGGTTGAGAATGAAAATGCACAAATTTCAAACGCTCCACCACCTCCGCAACCATCAATTCAAGACTTAATTGGTGAAATATTGGAGCAATTGAGGGGAATTTGTGATGTTTATTAGACAATCCCTCGATTATCCGAGATGACAAACACATTAAAGGAAATAATTAAACATATAGAAACCCTCTCCACCCAACATAATACCTTTCATTCATGGTGAGAAGACATGAGGGAATATTACTCATGTGGATTGTATTATGATGATGTGAATGATCTTCAAATAATAAAATCCCAAATAACTTATTTATTCGTTAACCCCCACATTGGTTTGCCAGTTAATGTTAATAAACCAAAACTTCTATAAAATTGTGCACAAATAGGGACATTGTAGATAACTTTTGGGATCATTGGTGTATGGTTTTTGATAAACCATTGAACAAAAATTGTGATACACAATTTTACTTTATTAAAAAATTATGCATTAAGTTTGTGTTAGGGCATCATGTCAATTACTTTGACATTAAACCCTTCCAGGGCGTCAGTGGAGGTATGCCCTAGGATAGACTAGGGGTAGTTAGAGTAGTCTCATGCCCATATGTTTCCCCTCCTCCCCTTCCTCTACCACCTCCAGTATATCATCTAGATATTATCTGAGATGTATCCACACAAACTATTCAGGCTATTCACTCTTTGAGTGGTCTTTTGGTTTCACATGCTTCTACAATAGCTCAACCACATTCTGGTGATTTTGGTGATGGCTCGAGTGCTTATGCATCATCCTCCTCAGGTCCACATATTTTTGTGTCACATACTTGCACTATGTGCCACCAGATATTTTTGGGTCCTCTTGTACAACCCATTGAGCATCCCTTGGAAACTTCTGATTATGACCTCCATGATGTGGACATTATAGATCAAATGAAAGGGGGTGGAACGCACCCTATAGAGTCCTATCCTGATAGAGAGGGGGACGTTGGAATAGTGACATAGGTAAGATTTAAGTTGTAAATTCATAACTTGTATTTGTTTTTAAATGAATATTCATAAGAGATAGTATCAAGTACTAATATTTATTTACATGGTCTATTTAATAGTTGATGTCTAAGGAGGAGCTCACACAAGTGACTAATAGCACCCTTAGGGCCATTTCATTTGGTATTTACATGCACACAATATATATTTTCACACTCACTTGTTTAAATTTTTTTATTTTATACTTTCTTGTCATTTGAATTGTCATTAATGAAATTATATAATAACTTATATGTTTATCTTATTTTCCTCTTATAGGAAATACCTAGTGTGAGTGAGGTGCATCCTTTTCCAGACTATGGAGGCACAAAGTTAGATAAGGGGAAAGTAATTAAACTCAAATTGGATTGAATTAATATTTTTAATATCTTATATTGATAATACATACATTAACGTAGATTGGTAGTTTCATATGTGCTTGTCATTTTTATGTACAGGTGGTTATGACCTATGCAGCGTTGTTGACCAGTGTCACAATTCTTGAAGGAGTAGGTATTGGAACACCTGAAGGAGTAGGTGTTGAAACACCTCAAGGAGGAGGTGTCGAAACACTTGAAGGAGATAAAGAAAAAGATCAACCTAAAGAGGTATGTATTTATTTTATTTTTTATTTGGTAAATAGGTTCCTATTACCAACAATTGTATGCTAACTTGGATCAATTTTATGTTTTTGTTCACATATATAGATTGGCATTTCAAAAGTTGCTTTGGTTGGTTCTTTGAGAGGGGAATATTCTAGGACTCCCGGCCCTTTGAAGAGACGTATATATTAGGTAATCAAGATTTCCATTTTAGAGTTCAATTAAAATTTAATGTATATTAATTTTGATGTTAATTATTTAATTTTAAATTATATAGTTTAACTAATCTCAATTGTGGTTTGGATTTTTCTTGTGCAACTACCTTCAAAGCCAAAGAGTGCTTCAAAGAGGCTCCATTTTGATGATCTGCCAGTAGTTTAGGATGAGATAGACATTTTGGCATGTAAATTTTGAATAGATATTGAGATGGCATATGCCACATTTTGTAAAACTCTGTTTGAGTTGGCATTGACACCATTTTTGTATATGTAAATAGACTTGATTATTGGATAATTTGATATATAGAAGTTGACAATTGAAATTAAATTTGTTCATGTGCATGATTAAACTCTTTGAAAATTTAATCTTGATCAATGGTTAAATATCAATGTACAATAGCATAAAAAAGAATGGTTATATTATGTAGTTTATATTCATATCATTGATTACGTTGCATTGCACATCTTTCAAACTCAAAGCATTACTTCACATTGCATAACTAACAACTAGATGTCGATAGATGAAAAAAAATCAATTACAATATAGTTTTTACAAAGTCAATCAAAGAAATTATGTAATTACTTCACATTGCATAACTAATAACTAGGAGCAATTGTCAATTACATTTTCTTGTCATGGAATTCTATGAGACCACATTTTGTTGAGGCTTTTTTTCAAATAGTCCACTGCCTTGTCTATGCTACCACATTTTTCATACATGTCTACCAAAGATTTTTATCAAACAGTTCATTGGCTTGTTGATATGACTAAAATCCTAAAATAAGTGCTTTCAAACAAGCTATGGATGCTTGGAAAAAATCTATCAAAGCATAATAGTAAGCAATAGCATAGACAAGGTAATGAATTGTTTGAAAAAATTCCTCAAAGAAATGAGGTCTCATAGTGATGGAATGCCATGAAAATCAAAATAAATTTTGATTCTCATTGGATTCCATCACCATAAGACCTCATTTCTTTGAGGTATTTTTTCAAACAGTTGACTGCCTTGTTGATTTTCATGGCATTCCATCACCATGAGACCTCATTTCATTGGGTTTTTTTACAAACAGTTCATTGCCTTGTCTATGCTACCACATTTTCCATACATGTCTATCAAATCATTCTATCAAACATTTAATTACCTTGCTACTATGGCTAAAATCCTACAACAAGTGCTTTCAAACAAGTTATGGATGCTTGGAAAGAATCTAACAAAGCATAATAGTTGTAGACATGGAAAATGTACAAATTCGATCCGACACACTTGATCCTGATTACTAACATCATTTCTTCCTGAATCATACTTTCAACACTTCATCATATTCTGTCTATTAATCGGATGAATGATTATTCATTTAATTAATTCATTCCCCCCTCTGTTGATTAAATTAATCAAATTTAATTTAATTAATCTTACATCCATGTTTAATTAAAATAAATCAGTTTATTTAATTAATCTCTAAAGTTCCTCTTATTAAATTAAATAAATTAAACCTTATTTGATTTAATCTAACATATTTCATCTTGATTAAAGAAATCAAATCATTTATTTAATAAATCATTTCATCTCAATTCTTGACTTAAATCAATTCATAAATCTAAGTCTAAATTGTCACATCATCTAATTCTTCATTAAATTAATCAAAACCATGATTAAGCTAATCCTTCTCACTAAAATCCTCTAGAGAATGCAAGTTGCACAATAAATCAATTACTTTGATTTATTTAATTCTCTATTTTCCCTCACAAAGCATCAAAAGGGAATATTCCCTTATTTGAATTCAAAAAGGCCAAGTGGACTTGGTACTTCCAACAAGGCATTTAATGCTTCTTACATGTCCTTGGCCTTGAGCCAAGTGACATTAAATTCATTTATCTTCCCTCTTCAACATGTCATTTCACAAATTCAAATTCAAAATCAAATGCATTTATTGGCACTTTAGCCAAAATGTGCACAACCATCAACCATTTACATGGTGACAAGTGGCATTTGACCATTGGGTGAAACTTAGTCCCACATTGCCCAAATCTTGCTTCTTCTTCCAAATCCAATTCTATAAATTGGAGACTTCTCTCCTCATTTCTCATCCACAATCTTCAAGCAAAGTTACTCTCTTCAATTGAGAACTAATTTTGCTCATTTCATCCATACATTCATTGCATTTTCACATTTGTACCAAGGTTATGCTCAAATCTCTTTGGAGATTTGACCATTTCTAGATCATCTTCATTGCAACATAGGAACTGGGAAAGGGCTAATTGCAAAACTCCATTCACACCAATTCCCCCATGGGATCATCAATCTATTGGCTAAATTATGATTCATTATTATGTTATTTGATTTGTTCTTCATTTCCTAATTGTAGTTTGAATAGATGGATTTTGTGGGGAATCTCTCACTCTTGCATGCATTTTGATCTAACATCTAACCATGTTTGTTGTCTTTGTGCATTTTCAGGTTTACGGGTTCACATTTTTGGCACTAGAAGGAGGGCTGTAACCATTTCATCACTTTTTTTTGTGAAAATTCCATTATTTTCATGTTTTTGACCACACATAGGAAATTGCACCACGGATCAGTCACGCGGTGCTATATTGCACCGTTGACTTAGACGTGGCATTGTATTGCACCACACCCCTTAAAGATCGCGACACCATACAACACCGCTATTGCTTCCCGTCTTTGCAATTTAAAAATTTGGCAGACTCCGCCGCTCCCAAAGTCCACCGCATGCCAAAGTCCACCGCACTCATGGTCTCTGTTTCTGCAGAGCACCACATACAATCAACCATGTGGCGTTGTATGGCACCGCCTATTTGATAAGCAGCACCGCACCCGCTAACTCCGCCACACCCGCTAAACTCTACCGTGGGAAACGGTCTGTTTTTAAATTTAACATGTGTTTTATAATTTTTGGGTTTTCTGATTATTGACTTTGCTTGCTATATTATTGCTCCCTGGTTTTCTATCATTTTGTAGGTTTGAGAAGAGGAAAATCCAAGGAAGAATCTCATCATGATATCATACCCATTACACACAAAGTGTTTTTAAACACTAAAGTGTTCTTTAACATCCTTTGGGAATTTTAAAATTCTTGTTTAAAAGAGAAAATTTTAATACCTTTTGTCTTAGGACCACTAAATTTCTTTTTGGGCTCTAAAATAAACAATCAAATTTCTTTTCAAAAATTTTCCAAGGGGCTAAAAAGAACTTTAGACAATATACTAGATTTTGTTTAACGGATAACAATAGAACAAGGCAAATTCACACTTCCTTTGGTGCTTAAAAAGAATTCATCATTACTTTGAAGGAACTAAAAAGAACATGTACTTTTTGTGCCTTGCAAACCTTTTTGCAAAGTAGTGTCACTTGAAAAGGCATATGCACTTCTCTCGTGCCTCACGGCTATCTTGAGAATCAAAAGTCTTGTTAGTGACACTAAGTTGCATAAAGGATTGCCTCCACACTTCAATTTGGGTGTTTAAAATTGAACAAAACATGCGAGTGTGAGTGAACATATTGTGAGTGTTCTCCCTTTGTTTTTCAATGAAGGTTGATCGAACTAGGGATATGTTTATTCACTATTGTTTATCTTAGAGGGCCTGTCTTGTGGGAAAAAGTATTCACCCAAGGGAACGACCCAACCGGGAACACGCTAAAGCCAAGCGACTTCCAACCGGTATATAATTGTGGGTTCTTGAGGAAATTTCAAGAATCACGAGGATTATTCTTATGAGATGGACAGAAATGGACTCTCGCTGACATTGGATAATCCCCGACAAATGGAATGCGCACATTAGAACCCTTGTCTAGAAAAGGCCACAACCTTGTCTATTTTGTTGGTGCAAAAGGTCATGTCCTTTGAAGCTGCCCCACATTATACATGCGATATTGTTGTAGAGATGGAAAGTATGCCATGGGAGATTCATGGGTACTAATGCTTGGCTGACCCGAGAAGTGTGTGCCATGGAGGGGAGCCATTGTGGTCAAGCATTTAGCCATCTGCACAAGATATGCGCAGCTGGATTCGTCCAAGTGGGAACCCAACAAAATATTGCCTCATCATCCTAGGGTTGTAAAAAGTGCTTGGAAAGAGCACATTGGTTGGTTCGCAAAACATTTGAAAACAAACATTCACAAAGACCTCCAAATATCAAACACCTTTAAGGAAACAAATACCTTTGATGAATTTAAACACTTTTGCTTTCCCTAGGGATCATATCCCTAGAGGTTTCTAAGTGTGTGGATTCTACCATGATTTGTTTTCAATAAGGATAAACATAGGAGACTTTTGCCCTATTTCTTCTTAATTTCCACATAATGGACTTTGTGGGATGACAAAAAAGAGTGGGACATTAGACATATAGTTTGGAACATAAGCAAGCAAGTGTCTTTTGATAAAAGGAATTCATTAAACCAAGATAAGAGACAAATTGAACCTCATGTGTGTTGTTCCAAATGATTTCCCTAAAGATCAAAATTCTGAAACCAAAGTTCAAAAAGATAAGTCAAAAAGCCCGTGAACAACGCTCTGAAATGCTCCTTGAAGTAAGAGAAAGAATAGTATACAACTTCTACAAAAAGGCTTCAAGGAATAATCCAACTTTGTATGTGTTTTACTATCAACAGAATCCTGGACTTTTTGAAAAGTTTGCTTTCCTCACATAGGAAGTCTAGCATGTTCTTCAACACCGAGGTCTTGTAAAAAGAGTAGTGTCTAGGCTCAAGTACAAGATCAAAATTTTCATCTCCATTCGTCTCTCCATCAAGTCAAACCACATACCATCAACAAACCTTTTGGGAACTCTTGAAAAATCACTCATGCTAAACTAAAAGGGCTAAATCATGTCATCTTGGCTTAACATACCTAGCCTAAGTAATCAAATCTCTTGGATGAATCTACCTTTAGGATAACACAACTTCCCGAGGTTTACAAATTCATAAATCACCTTGTGCAATTTTCTCCCAAAAGATAACACAACTTCCTAGGGACTACAACTTCACTACAATCTCGTTTGACTTAACGCATCTAGTCAAACTATCATCATCAATTCAAGTCCTAAAACAGTTTAGCATAACCCTTCAAGATTTCTTTAAAAGATTTCATTCACTCACTTCATCGATTTATCCCGTCATCATTTGTCATCCTCATTGATCTTTTTAGACTTCCCTAGTTCTTCTCTTTTTGGGCTTAAGAGATTTGAGATCACACGATCTTTACTTTTATGGTCCAAACAAGATCACAATACAAGAAGAACATGGAAAATATCATTGAAATATAAAACTCCATGAGCATGAGCCAAGTAACCGCCGAAATGAACCTTGTGGGATCAAGCAATCCCCATGTAACTCTCCTTTGTCATCACAAAATCCTCAGGAGGAGAGCTTTGAAGAGGACACCACAAACAAAGACATAGGGATGACACAATCTGAAATGATGAAAATGGTTCAAAATCCAGAGAACTACAAGATTGTAAGTGCCATGTTCAAATACTTAAGCACGCTAGTGGAAGGAGGGATCCCGTTCCCTTCCAACCTCGACACAGGTACTATTATGGACATGCCTCTTGCAGATACATCCCTAACATCAAATATTGATCAAGAAATACCTCACACCATCTTGACCACACCACCAACCTTGCCAAATGTGAATAAAGGAAGTGCTATGTTTCGAGAGTTACAAAAACATCACCTTGTGGTCAACAAAGAGGTGGCTGTCAACAACACACCGAAAGACTCTGTCCCAAAAAATCAATTACATCCTTACATCCCACTCACCTTTCATAATCATGTGGATTCAACTTCATTCCATGCCATGCCTTGTTATCTGCTAAACATACAAAACTTTCCTTCACAGGAGGAGGGTAGTTTGTTTGGAATGACGGAAGTCATCAACCCATTCTCATCATCACTCTTCCAAGGGAACATACCATCATTCCCTCTATTACCACCTACATCCGTGACACCTCTTGGGCTGGGTCTCCCTCCCCTGCCTATTTCCAGCTTCTCAAGTCAAGGAAATCCGACCGTCACATCAGGTCCACTCCTCTGGATGGTAGCATTGCAACCACAAGTGATAACCACCCTAGCCACCACAATCAATACGTCGGTCAGTCCGCAAATTCCCCAAAACATACCATCTCAAGGGCCGAGCATCTCAACCACTCCTCCAATGGCTCAAATTCTGACCACCAACACCACCCTCCTGCTCACCTCAACAATTAGCATCATTCCCACTCCACCGCCAATTCCACCAAGAGCTAATACATCAAATTATTTCATCACCATGATACAAGCTGCTCAAAAATCCAACCAACAGAGGGTACTCAAGCAAAAGCAGCAAGATCAAACTCAAGCACAAGCTCAAGCTCAAGCTCAAGCGCAAGCACAAGCTCAAGCTCAAGCCCAAGCCCAAGCCCAAGCGCAAGCCCAACAATAGGCGTAGGCACAATACCAAGCACAACTGCAAGCAATCCATTGACAAGCGTACCAACAAGCCCTACAAGACTTTCAGGCACAACAACAAGCCAAATAAAAAGCTTTATTGGCCCAATAGCAACTCGACCAACAACAAGCTTTGTTGGCACAACAACAACTCAACCAACAACAAGCTTTATTGGCTCAACAGTAGCTAGACCAGTAGCAGGCTTTGTGGGAACAACAACAGATGGACCAATAAGAGGCGTTGTTGGAACAACAACAGCAAGACCAACAGAAAGCGCAAATGCAAGCATATCAGCAGGCCTTGAACACATGACAGAGTTTGCAGCAAACACCCACGAGTACTCCTCTCACTAGTGGAACCCCCCCAACATCGCAAAACACATTCATCCCACCCCCTGATCCACATAACGATGTCACAACACAAATCAAGTTGCTCTCGCAGCAAGTGTTGGACCTCCAAGTAGGGAAAACAACCAAAGCGCCTAGCAACTTGTGTCCTTATCCATTTGACAGGGATCTTACAATGGTGCCATTTCCCAAGGGATTTGAAATTCCCAAGTTCGACAAATATAATGGGACAGGAAATCCTAAAAATCACATCAGGGAGTTTTAGGTACATTGCATGGAGGTGGCATACAATGACACATATCTAATGCACCTCTTTCCTCGAAGTTTGACCGGTCCCACCATTGAATGGTTTTCTCGCCTACCCAAAGGCATTAAAGCATTCCAAGAAGTTGTAGACGCATTCCTCAAGAATTATGATTTCAACATGGGGGCAGATGTTAGTTTGGAAGAACTATCAACTCTCAAGTAAAGAAAAGGAGAGAAATTCACATCCTTCTTGTAAAGATGGTGATCCAAGGCCAATCAGAGCAAGTGGACCATGCCAGAGGAACAACAGGTTTGCACGATCATATCCAACTTGGATGAAAACCTAGCATTCTACCTAAAAATGCAATGTATCACGTCATATTTCCAACTAATCCCAAAGGCGCTCAACATCAAGAGACCCCTTACTGCATGAGGAGGCGCATCAACATCCATTCCACCGCAAGAGAACCACATGTCTAACAATTACAATGATAAACCTCGAACTTGGTCGAGGAACAAAAAAATCACTAACGACGGTGTGGTTGATGCTAAGGTGGTCATCAGCGCCCCTAAGCAAAACACTCAGACCCATCACCCACTGCAAAATCACAATCATAATAATGTGCAAACTAACGCAGTGGTAACACATCAACAACCGCCCCCCACCAATCAAATCAATAACTTGGGTAATCAAGGAGGACCACCTCCCCAAGGAAAAAATCCCCCCAAGAGGAAATTCATGGCCCTTGGGGAATCTATTGAGTCTATCATGAAGAAGTTGGTTAAAGAAAATATAATCAAGGTCTCCAACTTTGAGCAATACATGGAACCCATGACCAAACCACCATGGTATAATGAGAACCTTCTTTGTGACTTTCACAAGGTCAAGGGACATACCACGACCAACTGCATGAGGTTGAAAAACATTATCCAAGATCTCATTGAGGATAAGATCATCAATATCGAACAACTAGTTGGAAACCAGGATCTGAAAATATACACAAATCTTATGCCTAACCACAATCAAGGAAATAATCAGGGGAATAAAGGAAAGCAAAAATACGCTAGTGCTAATCTAGTGTACGAAGAGATAGTAAGATGCGTTGATGAATGGGTCACAGTCATAAATGTTAAAGGCGCCAACACCGACTGTGGAGTCACCACACATGGTGGAAAGGTCACCATTGCAGGGGCACTAGCTAAGACCCCCACTTCTAATACAAAAGTAATCCCCTATGACTACAATGTCATTGATCAACTGAAAAGAACCCCTACCCAAATTTCCGTCATGGAACTTTTGAAGATTTCTGCCACACATAGGAAGATCCTTGATGAAGCATTAGTTGTGTCCACCGTCTCCACCACCCTTGACCTAGAACAGTGTTAGGCTATGGTCGGTAACATTGTCACCTCGAATCTCCTAATATTCTCTGACCAATATTTCCCCCCGCAACCATCTCATAACCACGCACTTCATCTACAAGTGTTGGTCCATAAAAAGAAAGTTAAAAGAGTCCTGGTGGATGGAGGTGCAGGCCTTAACATTTTCTCTCTTAAGCTTATAAAGAAATTGGGATTCACTGAGGATTCCATTAACAAAAATAAGAGCCTCACAATAAGGGCGTATGATGACCAAGAAAGAGTGTCTCAAGGCACTATCAAAATCCCCATCCAAGTGGGGTTGACAACTATGGAGACCGCCTGTCAGGTCCTTAACCTCGACCTACCATATAATATCCTCCTTGGTCATCCATGGATTCACGGGATGAAAGCAGTGGCTTCGAGATATCACCAATGTATCAAGTTTTCGCATCAAAATGAGGAAGTCACTATATATGGGGATCCCGAACCTTTTTCCTACTACAAAAACTTGGAAGCCAAGTTTTACAAAATTCCCCAAGTACCAAAAAATGATGAAGGTCCATCTACTTCATACATTGACCCAACCAATCTCACCTCCACATCTCCGACAGAGACACCCACCATCCCTGATATATCCGAGATTAAAAACATGATCTTGGACAATGGATGTGGTGACTATAGAATGAGAAGAAACACATTTGTTGTAGGAGAATTACCGCAATCTCCTAGGACACATGGGCGGCCTCAATCAACTGAAACACTAGTTCACACCCTTATGGCAGATCCTTCGGGATTTCGTCATTGGGGAGATTTGAGTCAGGAAAATGTTGATGATGAGGACATTGCAAATTCAATATACTGCGATGTAGAACCCACCCCCACCCTACCAATGGAGGAAAATAACAGAGGATTACAAATGATGCTCGGCATGGGCTATAACAGGAATGAAATCCTGGGAAGAAATAGTGATGGACGCCTGAAACCCATCATTGTAGAAAGAAGAACAAGGAACCTTGGCCTTGGTTGTACCCCTTCGAGTATAACCGTACATGGTAGTAGTACCCCTAGTAGAGCAGTCAAGACCTCCCCTCGGTCATGGGAAGTCGCCCTTCAGTTACCTGTATCCACAGGTCATCCCATTGATAATTTCACGTTTGACATAACTGACGTTTGCACTAGTAGTGATGATGAGGATACCATAGCTGACCTTCCTAGGTCTTTTGAGAACTCTTTTGCACTAATGATTAGTGCCTTACCAACCGATTGAAGCCAACAAACCCACCAGATCACCGTGGTATACCCCCAACTCATTGATCATGACCAACGAGGACAGCCTGTTTTAGAGTCATTCAAAAACAATGAGGCACTCTCTGAATTCATGGGCCTAGGGGATACAGTTCCATGTGGGGATCACAAGGTAGGATTCAACATAACATTAGACACCCAGGAATATTACGGGGAGATGATTGAGTCCTTCAGTCGCAAAAGGAAAATATCAAAAATATGCTCAGAGTTATTGAGTGAAAACCACACTTTGGCACTCTCTAACCATAAAACAGTAAAAATAAAGGACACATCCAAAGGTGAAAACCTCTCTAAGGTGCCAGAGGATGAAGGATTCAATCTTCCCCCTACTACATTACTTCAAGAAAAATCAGCAGTCCTGGCAGAACAATGCAATCCTGTCGACTTGGGAACAGAGGTGGCACCACAAATCACCTTCTATGCCGAATCATTGCTAACAGAAAAACAAGAATTGTTGGCTACATTTCTGAAAGACAGAAAGGTAAAATTTGCATGGACCTATGCTGACATGTCGGGTCTTGATTCGGAAGTGGTGGTTCACCATCTAGCTATTTACCCTGGAGCTAAACCAGTCAGACAAAAGTTGAGAAAGATGCACCCACAAATAGCTTTGCTAGTAAAAGTGGAATTAAAGAAACTCCTGGATGTTGGCTTCATACGCTCAATTGACTATCTAGAATGGGTATCCAATCTGGTACCGGTTTCAAAACCAAATGGAGGCATTCACATCTGCACTGACTTTAGGGACCTCAACAAAGCATGTCCTAAGCATGACTTTCCACTACCCAACATTAACATGACAGTGCATATGACGGCTAGACATGAGATGCTATCCCTAATGGATGGCTTCTTGGGGTACAATCAGATAATGATCGCAAAGGAGGACCAGCATAAAACTGCATTTACATGCCCTTGGGGCACCTACTATTGGAATGTGATACCATTTGGGCTAAAAAATGTAGGGGCTACATATCAGAGCGCCATGACACTAATCTTCCATGACATGATTCACAAAACTATCAAAGATTATGTGGATGACATATTGGCTAAATCAAGGAAAAGGAAAGATCACATAGCGACTCTAAGTGCAATTTTTGATAGGTTGGAGAAATACAAAGTCAGGCTAAACCCTAGGAAATGTGTCTTCGGGCTACAGTTAGGAAAACTGCTAGGATACATAGTTTCAATGAGAGGGATAGAGGTGGACCCGACAAAGGTTAAAGAAATCCTAGACATGGAAGCACCCAGAATATTAAAGCAACTTAGAGGATTGCAAGGAAGACTCCAGTCTATCCGAAGATTCATAGCACAAATGGCAGATAAGCATATCACCTATTCACACCTGCTCCACAAGGGAGTAGCATATAGGTGGGATGACAAGTGCGAGCAAGCATTTGCCAAGATAAAAGAGTATTTACTCACGCCACCAGTATTGATGCCGCCAATTGTTGGAAAGTCATTAATTTTGTACATCTCAGCAATGATAGCCACCCTTGGTTCCCTTTTAGCCCAGCATGATGAAAATGGGACCAAGTGGGCCATCTACTATATCAGTAGAATAATGGTAGGGCACGAGATCAACTACACATCAATAAAAAAGGCTTGTTTGGCAGTAGTATTTGTAGCAAAGAAATTTAAACACTGCATGCTAGCGCATCAAATCAAGCTAATCGCCAAGATAGACCCCCTCAAGTATTTATTGTCTAAAGCAATGCTTATAGGCAGAATGGCCAAATGGGTGATGATACTATCAGAACATGACATTAAGTATGTAGAATGAAAGGTGATCAAAGGACAAGTAATTGCAGATCAACTAGCAGAGGCTCCAATATATGCAGACAACCCACTCATATCAGAGTTTCCAGACGAGTCTATTTTCAATCTCAACATAGCATACCACTGGAAACTATACTTTGATGGTTCCCACACACAACATGGATCAGGAGCCGATGTGTTCTTCATCACCCCATAGGGTGATTGCATACCAAGATCGTACAAGTTGGCATTCCCCTATACAAACAACATCGCAGAGTATGAGGCTTTAACCATAGGTCTCAAAATTGTAGCACAATGGTGAATCATGACATTAAAAGTCTATGGGGATTCACAGCTCATCATCAATTAGGTCAACGACGAATACCAAACCAAAGATGACAAGCTTGCTCCATACAAGAAGTTGGTAGAAGGCCTCAGGGAATCATTCATTGATATAACATTTGAGCAGATACCAAGAGCTAATAAGAAAGTAGCAGACGCCATGGCAACAATTGGATCTTTGTTAGATATCCCTCGCAACGTCTCGAAATATGAATTCTTGATAGAACAACTTCTTGTACCCACATTTGAGGTACCAAAGTCAGAATACACGTGCGAACTCATTGGTCCCGATGATCTGTGGTACCATGACATTTACACTTACCTGAGAATAGGAGTCCTCCTAGTTGACTTAACACCAAACCTTAAAAGAACCTTTGTTAAAGGAGCCTCACATTTTTTCATCTTAGGAGACACCCTTTACCGAAGAAGCATTGAAGGGACCCTGCTACATTGCCTAAATCCCGAGGAAGCCTTGACTACTCTAACTAAGGTACATAATGGCACTTGCGGTTCACACTCAAGCGGTATGACCTTGGCCAAGAAATTGTTGAGAACCGGATACTATTGGCCTACCATGGAGAGAGAGGCATAGGATTTTGTCAGAAGGTGTTTACAGTGCCAACAACATGGAGACCTCATTCATGCACCAACTCAAGAATTGCATCCCATTGTTACACCTTGGCCCTTTTCCCAGTGGGGGCTTGATCTGATAGGTAAAATCACACCCACCTCATCCAACGGCCATAAATTCATTATCACCGCCACTAAATATTTCACTAAGTGGGTCAAAGAAATTCCCATGACCTACATCACTGGGAAGCAGATATCCAAGTTCATCCTAAACTACCTTATTTGCCGATACGATGTTCCCCAATTCATTATCTCTGATAATGGGACACCCTTCAAAAATCAGGATGTTCGAGACTTGTGTGAAAAATTCAAAATCCAACACCATTTTTCCACCCTATATTATCCACAAGAAAATGCCCAAGAAGAAGCTACTAATAAAACTATTTTGAAAATACTCAAGAAAACAGTCAATGACTCCTGTCATGACTAGCATCTGCAGCTAAATCCTACCTTATGGGCCTACCGCACCAGCATCCGTAGACCAACAGGTGCCACCCCATTCTCCCAAGCCTATGGATCAGAAGCCATCCTCCCTATCGAAATTGAGCTTCCATCACTGAGGATATCACTGCAGAACCTCATTGTAGATGAGGAGTATAGGGTTACAAGACTAAATGAGCTAGAGTTACTGGATGAATGGCGAATTGACGCCCTAAATATTTTGCAAGTCTACCAGAACTGCCTAAAATGAAGCTACAACAAGAAGATCAGGAAACTCACCTTCCAAGTCGGTGACCTTGTGCTCAAGGAGAACCAGAAAAATGTGTCGAACCCTGAAAGCAAAGGAAAATTTGAACCCAACTGGCTGGGATCGTTCATCATCACAGCAAGTTATATATCGAGGGCATATCAATTAGCAACACCAAAAGGAAAGCCTCTGCAAAAGCCTATGAATAGCTCCGATCTCAAAAAGTTTTATGCCTAAGAACTTACAAGGTATGAAACCAGAAAATACAAAAAAAAATCAGAAAATGTCCTGAAAAAATGGCTACCTTGATGAAAACCTGGCAAACAGGCATCTTGGTGACAACAAAAAAAATTAAAAAAAAATATAAAAATACAAAATAATCAGAAAAGGAATTGAAAACAGTAAAGAAAAAAATCGTCCTCTAGTGAAAACCACTTTGGTGGCACTTTGGACAAGTACCTTGGCGAAAACCAGGCAAACAGGCGCCAAGTGTAAATAAAGCACTCTCTATCCACCAGGATCTGCATGGCTCACTCATCCATCCCATCGCATTTCATTAATCCTCCACTCACACATTCATTCACATCCATACCATAGCTTGAACTAATACCCATGTCATGATCCACCATAGTACTACTTGGCATATTCCTAAGGTCAGTTTGTCCTGCCTTTATCGAAGTAGTCTATTGCTTAAACACTAGGGTCATGTCCTTGAAACTGGCAGCGGATCAGAATTGTGTATATCTTTTGTGCTCTTCCCAAAATCTCATCGCAAAATTCAAAAACATCCAAATTCATCAAAAATCCAAAAACATTCAAAAAATCATCAAAAATCCAAAAACATCTTAAAATATCAAAAAATCAAAAACATTCAAAAATCTCATGAAAAAATCATCAAAAACATGTCAAAATATAATAAAATCTTCAAAAATTTCATCAAGTCTTGTCAGTCTTTCACCTTGTCAAACTACATCGTCTCTGAGCTTGAACGTAGGCAAGGTTGATCTTTGATCATCCCCCGAGACAATTAGGTCAGTCCTCTAGCCGTCCATCGCAATAAATTGGCAATCTGCTTGCCTATCCACCTTTTCATCAAGTCAAATTTGTCACTGGTGGAACTACGTGGTCTCTGCGTATATAATGTAGGCAAGGTTGATCTTTGATCAGCTCCCGACACCCCTAGGATAGGTCTTTAACTTAGACTGTTCATCGTAAAACTCAAAAATACCAAAAACATTTGTAAAACATCTAAAAAATAACAAAAAAAACAGCCTCAAAACATTTGAAAAACCCAAAATGGTGCATCCATCCCATCTCGCTTTCAACCACAATAAAAATCTCTCATAATAAAGCAATCGTCACTTGCACCCTTTGGTGAGTCAGTCAGAAGCAAGTCTAGCAGGTTCAAAAGTGAACATCCTAATCGTCAAGGTCTCAAGTCTAGATCAGTAAGTCAGCAAGTTGGTCAACTCAGAGTATCAATAGCTTATCACCCAATCAGTCTCACCAAAACCCTGATCACAACATGTCCTAGGATGAATCCTTCCCACGATGGACATAAGCGTCAGGTACCTCATAGTAGTTTAAGTCTTGGCTAACAGTAAGAAGAACATTAGCTTGTTTGTTTACTTTATCTTGGTCTTTTGATTTATCTTATTTTGCGCTCATTCCAAGGACCTCTCGATGATGCCTAAACAAAAATAGGTTTAAAGAGAAAGGAATGGGGGCAATGATCATTATCCTTTTATCTATTGATCTTGTTGAATATTCTTGTAAAATAACTTCATCAGGCATACTTTGTTTTTAGGAAGGATGTTTTAGGTGTCTTGTTGACCACATAAGAAGGCTTGCCTTTTTATGTTTTTGGCCCGAGATGTTTAGAATATCTGAACTGCATTCTGAATACAATTATGTTTTTCAGGTGTGAACAATAGTACTCCTATCTGTTTGACAGGTCAGAGTCCATCACACTAGATACAACACCATCCTGGTCCTTTATACCTTGATGCATTGTATCTATGTGTGTTATCAAACATAATACATTTGACCCTTTGAAAATCTCAATTCCTAGCAATGAAAATCACTATCGGTTCAAACTAACTCTTCGATTCTCAATTCTTCTATCTTCCTTCCATACTAACATGGTATCATAACAGTAACCAAAACATCACCAGTGCATACACTCTACATCTGCACAATCATTAGCACATTACATCACATCATTATCTTAAGTTATGAGGAATAAATATAGATTTGTTATTCTAAGCATCTTAAGAAAACATTTACATAATCAGTTGCATCCATTACCATTTGTATACCAACATAGCATTGTACATAATCAGTTGCATCCATTACCATTTGCATACCAACATAGCATTATACATAATCAATTGCGTCCATTACCACTTGCACATCATCATATCATCAACATGAATTGCATTCATTAGATCATCATTAAAAAGCATGCAAAAATACCAAAAATAAATGCATCCATACATCATAGCAACATCTCATAACATGATATTTAAAATTACATATCATACATTTGCATCCATACATATCATGAAAAGGGCGAATCATCTCATATATATCTCATCAAAAAATACACTGTTATGATACAAATCATCGGATATATGGTACAAGAAGGCCAAATACTGCAACCCATAAATCAAAAATCCAAAACTATTTGTGATCAAGGTGCTAGCCCTGCTGGCTGCTGCCCTCCCCTACTTGTCTCTCACCGTGCTCCTCTATCGGTCGCCTCCCTGTCTACTGGGAGAAGTTTGGCACTCTACTAGCTGGGGGAACTGACTGTCGATAGTAATGCCAGTAGTACTCGACCTTTGGGATGGCCTCTCTGTAATCACGGATATCGACTGATTGGCCTCGGGATGTGGAGGCTGTGCTCTCTAACTGACACCGCCGGCCAATCTCCTGATCCCTCTCAATCGTACCTGATCTCTCTCGGCTGTAAGGGTGGTAAGCTGCTGCCTCGCCTCATCTCTCTCCACCCTCAACTGAGCAATCAAGGCATCTATGGGATCTGCTTGGGCTGCTGCCTGAACCCCTGGCTATACTCCTACCACTAGCACCTGCCCATCTTGTCTCGCTGGCTATTGTGGGATGACTGGAGGCTTCCCATCCGGCCCTACTGGTTGTTGTGTTGTATCTCTGGGAGATGTCTAGTGAGGAGGTGGCCCACCTCATCCTCTACCCTATCCTCTACCTACTACCCAACCCCTGTGTCTGCATCATGGGACAATGGCGCTTGGAACTGTCAATCTGAGTGGAGGTCTGAACCATGCCCTATAGGTTGGAGTGACCCCTGCATCTGCCAACCCCTGATCATATGGCCATGGTCTGGCCACAAACTACCTAAACGTGGACACCGCCTTGGCTACTGGGATGGGTTGGCCCCATTCTTTCTCTCTAGTCGTACGTGCAAAGATGGCCACATACTAGTCATCGGGCCTGTCCTATACCTCCCCAAACTAACGAGCAACCCTGTCTGGAAGGTATCTCTCAATCATAGTGTGTTCTCGGCCCTGCATGAACCTGTCTTGCCGAGCGAAGAAGAGTTGTTGAACGTCATCTAGCCACGGACCAACACCCATCCACGGTCTCCAAACAAACTCTCTCATCTCATCAAGAACTCGACGCCAGTCCGGAATACCACCGGCATCGGTAAAGGAAAAGTGAATCATCGCCCCACCATATCACCAAATGAGGGGGTCATCTGTCTCTAGCAGAACTGGTGTAATATTTGGGCGAAGCACGGGGATCCTCTCCAATGCCCAGATGTGTAGTAAGGTACCTCCGGCCCCAATGGACCTACTATCCAAGTAAACAAACTCATGAAGATCCCTATAAAGGGACGCCATTAATATCGGTCCCCAAGCAAAGCACTCCCTGTGGTGAACCATCTGATCCCATGCTAGTCCCCATCCTATACTGAAGTATCGGCCCCACAGATTAGGTACCACAAGGCTTGAGATGATGGCAGCAATAATCAATCTGTACATAGGCACACGGTCATGGTATAGCTCTAAGTCAATCTGACCATCATAAAACTCAATCTCAGCTAGCTCCATAACCCCATAACAAGCATCTTTTCCAGTGTCTGGATTATAAATGACTCGAGTCCCATGAATGGGTAGTCAGAGGATGCGCCATACATCCTCAAGAGTGATGGTGGTCTCGTCAGTAGGAAGAAGGAAGGAGGAGGTCTCACTATGCCATTGCTCGGCCATGGTTGTCATCATACCTAAGTGAGCTTGAATAGGAGGTACATAAGCAACATACCAAAGACCTAGGGCACCAACGTCCTCCTGGATCAACTCATGCATACCCTATAATCTACCAAGCACCAGCCATTGGTGCTCCTACGAGTAAAGTACACCAGTCTCCTCCTGCATAGGCAAAGCCATCACGTCATACAAAAGTTTCACTTTTTGCGTCTTGTTGATGGTGAAAATGACACAAACAATGTGTAAACAGAATATTTCTACCCTATTTCTCCTAAAAAAGAAAGACAACATATAGTGGCCTAACTCCCAAGGTCCTGTTAGTTGGTTCTCAACTATGCGGTGTCACCCAATTGGTCCATGCAATTGTAATATTCAAGGGACCTGTGCTGGTAAAAAATAATTCAAGCGATGACTAATTTATTTTCAGTAGAGGGATTTAAAATAAATGAAAAAGATGGATCAAGGTGTATATTCAGAAAAATAGGAATAAAACTTATGGGATATCCAGACATATATCTTCAATAACGAATGTATTTCAATAGATCAAAAGAAAACCATAGCATGATGAAAATTATAGAATAATCCACACAATTTCATGCATCTACAGTACTTAATCACAACCACATACCATAAAATATTTCAAGGACAAAAGGACATTTATTCATTCATTACCAAGATCATACATCAATAGAATCCAATAAACTCAATTCACAGACAATTTTAACAAAACAATCCTTAAATTTGGTTACCTCTAATGACTTTCATCATATAAGAAACATCCATGCTTCAGCACAATCATGGCCATACAGATAGATTATATTTATCAATCTTATCTCTTGAAAACTCAATTATAACATTGTATTGCATAAAAACTTGTAATTTTATTCAACTGTAAACATTAAGTAACAATGTATCTCTGTAAAACTATAAACTCTCTATTTCCTAATATCAGGTGACCAATTCTATTCTATATTACCTGACTTTTACAATATGATACCCCTAGGGTATTTATAGATATACAAAACTTTGGAAGCCCCTCCTATCTTAAGTTAATCCCCCTTTATAGGAATTTAACTCATCTTGGAAACTCAGATCAATTTGATCTTGAGTTCTTACATTAGACTTTAGTTAAACTGGAGAATAGAAAAATAGAAGAAAAACATGTCATGCGCCTCAAAACTGTCAGTGCTGCATGCAACATGCAACAAAGAAGAAAGTCATGCATGCAATATATTTATGCATGTGAAGCTGGATCTGTAATGAACTCATCATAATTGGTGAAGACTTGCTATAATATATCTAATTTTGGCCCGTTAACCCAGTTGTCTTCAAACTTAATTCATTCCAATTCTGTTGCAACAAACCCTCTCATATCCTTAACCTTTGTCAACTCCCTTCTAGCAGCTTTTATCTCTTCTTTGGCATCCATTAGTCGATCCATCATCAAATCTTCTCCATCATCTCCTTTCTGTATGAGTCCTCTAAATCTTTCATCTAATATCTCTTTTATCTGACTCAAAGGCATGCCTTCCTTTGTTAATACATTTACATCTACAATGATAGCAATGACTGCCTCCAGCTCCTCAAACTATTCAGTCAGATTATTAACAACATCTTGAACCTCATTCCTATGTTTACATAAGAAATCTGTTCTGAATCGAAGTATACAAGAGGTCTTTCCCACAAAATTTGTGTTATTCTCCTCAAGTATGGACTTTTCAAGAAGAGTAGTCAAAGGAAATGTACTAACCTTCTCCAATTTTTGACTATACCCTTTATACTCCTCTTCTTGTTTCTCCGATGCTTCAATATATTGATGCATTTTTCTTATCAACTCTTTTGTAACTTTGTACACCTCAAAACCTTTGACCAAAACTTCACCTACCTCCTGATTAATCTTGTCAACCCACCTATCTACCATCTCCGCTTTGCCTCTTACCTACACTAAATCATCTACTTCCTTTTTACTTAACAAAATTGGAGTCTCAATAGTCATTACCTGTTGTGATCTCGGAGAGGAGACACTTTTCAAAAATGAATGCAATTGATCCAACTGAGCTTTAAGCTCATCTTTCTTCTGCTTATCCTTTAACATCCTTGACTTGGTTTTTGAAGCTACCACATCAATTAGATTCATTTGTTGATTCCTAGTGGGCATTCCCAAGTTGACAGTACTCAATTGATAATATGTTAACTGCATGTCCCCTACCTCCTTTTTTGTCATTGGTATGGCACACTCAGCAACAATCTCCCCCTTGTCTATGAGTCTAGTAGAGTGTAGAATCTTGGCCTTATTTTTAGGCCTCTCTTGTTCAATATCCTTCATCATATCCTCCCAATTGAGAGGTTGTGAAGTTGTTACTACCCTTTTCTACAGGTCTAATTTCAGCCAAGTGGGAGCACTTGGAGTAGTAGTTACCACAGTGGAAGGAGAAGTAATGGTAGTAGTAGAAGGTGACTGCATATTTACCTAGGATTGAGAATCCACCCTTGGTTCCTCTTGTTGTTCTTGCACTACATGCATCTGCACAAGTTTTTCAGCCTCTTCCCTATCCTTTTGTTCTTGAATATTTTTATCTTCTTCTTCCTTCTTCAATCTCTCTTCCTCCAATCGATCTCTCTCCACTTTTTCCCTTTCTAATCTTTCCTTTTCTAATTTTTCCTTCTATAAGCCTCTAGTCTTTCTTTCTCTAACCCTCCTACCTCCAAAGCCTTAAGATTCTCTTCCTTTGCTCCTTCTTCTTTTTGCTTTTCAATCAACTCTTGGTCCTCTCTTTCCTTTCTTAATCTTTCTGCTTCTTCTTTTTGGCGAGCTTCTTCTGCAAGTTTTAACTTAGCAACCAAGATTTCTTTC
>CM021107.1:517709640-517779855 GCA_007115665.2 Sequoiadendron giganteum
AAATCGGCGGGAGTGGAGTCGGAGTGGAAACTGAGTTGGAAATCTAGATAATTTCCCAACTTCATTCCCATTCTGGTTCCGGTTCCCGCCAAGAAAGCAAAAACAGAAACCAAAAATAAAACAAACGAAACCAAGACAAGAAAATAAAATAATAAAACTTAACCTAAAGCTAAAGACAAAAAGGCGGAGGCAGGATCAGAATTGATCTTGATTTTGAAACCCTTTTAAATGAAATCCAATTTAACCTTTCCATCCCAGCTCTGACAAAGACAAAGACAAAAATTCAAAACAAAAGAAAAGACTGTCGGAATGAAAATGAGAAAAGGCTTCAACACCCGATTTATTTCCGGTTCCGATTCCGACAGAGTAAATCACAGAAAAACAAAGTATAGGAAAAACAAAACACCAACTTTGTTTGAAAAACAACCTAAGGATATAAAAACATCAAGGGGACCCATTTTGACCAAGGCAAAAGATGGGGTGGTTATGCAAGGCATAAAAAATGGTGACTTGGCTGGGAAAATGGTTTACCCATTTTCAAAATACCCAAAGAACAATTTTAGTCACCCCAAAACTACTTGGTTTTATGAAACATGCTAACTTTGAATAAGATCAGATACTTTTTTAGAATAGAGTTGAGCTGGAATCTCAAATACATGTGCTCCTGAATGTTCTTTTCAAAACTGAGTGTGTGCTTATATTGTGCATCTTTCTTCACAGATACTTTCTCTACTTCAGAACAACTATACCTAAGATTCAAGCTACATAGGTTGACCCCTTTGGATTGTCGTGCAATAAAATCCTGGGCATAGCTCCGCTACCAGTCAGGTGTCCATAGCCCCAATGGAGATACCTCTAATTCTCTCTAAGCATTGCTCTACTGCCAGCAGGGTGTCCATAGCCCCGATAGAGATACTCGATTCACCCATTTGATATTGATTGTTGCATTCCTTTTTTTTTTTCTCTTTTCTCTCTTTTATTTTTTTATACTTTGTCAGAAATCTCTGTATAAACTTTATTCAATACATCAGACACATACGGTCTGATATGTGGGTTGAGAACTACAATGTATTTCATGACAGTCCTTGGAGTCGGATTTTTCACTTGAATCAAAGGTAAAGCTATTCTAAAATAGACAGGCATTCACTTAGGCAAATGTTTTATCTATTTTGGTGCCAGATTTCCTTTTGATCATAGTTCATAAGATATTCACAATGTATTTTCTATCCTCAAAATGACTTTTCAAATTTAGACCTAGAATGCTCATAAAACATGAGTTTCAGAACGAAATACTTTCCAATGGTGATGATGAAAATACCTAAACCAATTTTTCTCCTAGTACCAGTAGCATACTTTGAATAACAACCCCTTATCTTGAAATGAACAAAATGAAGATCCCCAACGAAACAAGACTAAACAAGACCAAAAAACAAAGACTAAGAAAATAAAACAAAACCAAACAAACAAACAAAAGAAAAACCAATCATAAAAACTTAATTACACATGATACAATATATTACATCTCTTCAAAACATCAAATCTTTTAGGCACCAAATTAGTGTTTGAGAAACTGACCATTCACTGGTAATGGAACAGGCTTTCCCGTTAAGGTACTTAAATGAAAATAATTCTCACCTAGTATCTCAGCCACTTGATATGGACCCAACCAAAGTCTATCAAACTTCTGGTGATCTCCCTTCTTTTCTCTAGCTTTATCCCATAATAATACAAGGTCTGATATCCTAAAGGCTTTTATTTTAGCTCTTTTGTCAAACCAGCGTTTGACGATAGCTTGATGTTTAAAGAATTGCTGCAAGAAGCATCTCTTTGTTCCTCCATGCTAAGTAAATTAAGCAATCTAACCTCAATCCTACCATCCTTTGTATAAAACTCCTGCATAAACTTAAGAACAGGTATTTGCAAATGAATGGGGACGACAGGGTCTTGGCCATAGACTAACTTAAATGGTGAATTTCCCAGGGCGGCTTTAATTCTGGTTCTATCTACCCATAAGGAAAATCTCAACTAGGTATGCTAGTCCCTAGGATTATTCTCTAACAATTTCCTTATTACCTCCAACATATTTTTATTAGTGGACTCAGCCACTCCATTTCCCTAAGGGTAGTAATTGGATGAATACTTCAAAATAATTTTATGTTCATAAGCCCATTGAATAAATTCAGCAGAAGAAAAAGCAAGGCCGTTATCACATACTAGAGCAAATGGAACTCCAAACCTAGTTGTGATGTTCTCAGTGATAAACTTGATTACCACTTCTGTGGTACTATTTTTGCAAGGTTGGGCTTCAGTCCAGTGCATACATTAGTCTATTATAGTCAGAATGAATTTGTGTCTTGCAGAAGAATTAGGATTAATAACACCCACAAAATCCAAGACCCATTGAGCAAACGGCCTTACCTCATACACTGGTTGCAAAGGAATTACTGGATTTCTTTCCCTAGGTGCAGTTGTTTGACACACATGACAAGTCCTGACATGTTGGTGTGCATCTTGAAATGCATAAGGCCAATAATATCCTGATCTAAGAATCTGGTGGGCTAAAGCATCTGCAGATCCATTTCCTGTTCCATGTCTTCCAAGAAACTCAAAAATAGAATGCTTAGCCTCTTGCTAATCTAAACAGCGCAAGTAAATCCCTTGAAAGTTCTTTCTATAGATGGATCCATTCTTGAGCATGTAGTGAGAACTCTTCATCCTCAATGCTCTCCTCTGAGTAGCATTCATTCCTTAAGGACATCTATTATTGAGGAGGAAGAAAATGAACTCTGTATACCAAGGATCCTTAGTAAATGACTAGACGGTGTATTGTTGACAAGTGAGATTTTTTTCCACATCTACCATTGCTTTGGATAAACCTTGTCCTCGAACAAGTTTCATTGCATGAATTTCTAAGTCAAACTCTTGTAGAATCACCATCCACTTCCCTCTTCGTTCTCCTAACTCACTTTGCATCAAAAGAAACTTTACAGCTAGATCTGGAACTATAGCCCTTACTTGACTCCGAAGAATGTAATGTCTAAACTTCTTTAGCACTCTTACCAATGCAAAGGCTTGTTTCTCAAGCGGTGGGTATCTTACTTCTGCATTTTTGAATGGAGAGCTCATAAAAGCAATAGGTTTCTCCCCTCCCTTTGCTCCTCGTTGTGTTAGCACAGTTGCACATGAATGGTCAGATGCAAGAGAATAAATGTAAAAAGGCTTCAGATAATCTGGGCTTGTTAAAATAGGTGCCTCAAAAATTGACTCTTTAATCTGTGAAAAGGTAGATCTGGCTTCATTACTCCACTCAATCTTTTCCTCTTTCTTCATCATTTCATTCAAAGGCTTGACAATTTTTGCAAATCTAGTTATAAATTTTCTAACAAAATTAATCCTTCCAAAGAAGGAACTCATTTCTTTCTTGCTACCTGGCTTTGTTAACTTCAAAATAGCCTCTACTTGATCAGGGTCTATAGATATCCTCTATTCTGATATGATGTGACCGAGTATTTTCCCTTCAGATACTCCAAAGACACATTTCTTTGGGTTAAGAGATACACCATAGCTTATACACTTCTTAAGAACCTTTTCCAGATCAGCAGCATGGTCTTCTCTATTATTGGAGAAAATGGTTAAATCATCCACATAAACAATTATACATTTTCCTATTAAATCTTTCAAGGCTACATCCATCACCCTCTGAAAAGTTTCCCCTATGTTGATAAGACCAAATGGCATCCTTATGTAAGCAAATGTGCCCCATTTGGTAGTGAAAGCAGTTTTCATTCTATCTTCATAATTGACAAGCACCTGATTGTACCCAAAATAGCCATCCAAAAATGACATCATCTGGGATCCATTAACCATTTGTAGTACTTCATCAAGAGAGGGTAATGGATAATTATCCTTCTCTGAGGCCTTTTTTAGATTCCTGAAATCAACACATAGCCTGATTTGACCATTTTTCTTACATACAGGAACTAAATTTGCCACCCAGGTGGAATGTCTAACTCGAAAGATTATCCTTGCAGATAATAACTTTTGTACTTCTTTCTGAATGAGGGGCTCCATTAAAACATTGATCGGGCGTTTTTTTGAATGAAAGGGCTTGGATTTTGGCTTAAGAGGTATGGTATGTGTAATCACCGAAGTGTAAAATGTTTTTAGATCCTCATAACTCCAAGCAATAGCTGTAATATTTTTCTTTAGAACCTTAATTATCTTATCCTTAATTCCTTGAGGACAAGTCTTTCCTATGAGTACACTTCTTTCAGGGCCTGAGTCTTTCAAATTGACTGATTCATACTTTCCTCCTTCACTCTCGGTTGGCATCCTCTGGCGAGCGTGTGGGTCAAAATCAAATACCCTTTCCAAAGCTACCATTCCCTTTGGAATACTATTACTTTTCAAATCCAATATCCCTTCTTCATTTTCTATCTCAGGGTCCCAATCCCCCTGATCCCTTTCTGATTCATCTATTATCTATCCCTCAAAAACATCAAAACTTGCCAAAAAGGCCAATATATGTTGATCATCATTAAATACTTGAAAATTTTATACATTATCAAGGACAGCTGGGACTGAAATTAGTTCAACTGAAAATATCTTTAGATTAGAGTCTTGCATGGGTTCCAATGTACTAGCAGCAACAACCAGTGCATCTGCAATTTGATTAGCTTCCCTGGGAATCAAGGTAATCCCAAAAGCATCAAAGTCTTCTATTAAATTCCAAACTCTATTTCTGTAGGCAGCCAACTGTTTGTTATGACAGGTATATTGGCTACGTACCTATTTTACAATCACTTCAGAATCTCCCATAACGGTGAGAGCAGTGACCTTCTTTTTATGAGCAAACATCAGTCCTCAAGCAAGAGCTTCATACTCTGCCACATTATTGGTGCAGCCAAATTGCAATTTGTAAGATGCAAAGTAAGTTTTCCCTTTTGGGTTTGTTAATTCAATTCCTGCTCCACTTCCTGCTTTAGATTTGGAACCATCAAATTTAAGACTCCACATTTGATCTTTGGTGGGGAGTTCTTTCTTTTTAGGGATAGCATGGGGTGGCGCACTTAGGATGTGTGGTGGCTCAGACTTTTGTTGGTTATCATTAATGGGCTTAGAGTCAGGCTGAACTGAAGAATTTTCTATGTTTTCAACCTACTCAGTAATTACTTCCTGATCAACCTCTTGGGTTAAATTGCAATCGAATTCAGTTCTCAGTAATGCCTTGGGTATTTTCAAAGCATCTGGGGTAGGTGTATTGAATGGGTATTGGCACACCTCAACTTCTTCCTGATTTTTAGAACTCAGAACTTGAGTCTGGTTTACTAGCGAAGAACCTTCCTTCTGAGAAAGACCAGCTCTAGTAAGCATGGTAGCATCCTTAACTTGAAAAGAAAATTCATTGATAGGGGTCTGGGAATTCCCTTGACTTTCAATTTGCTAAGGGTGGTTGACATGACCTAAGATATCCAAGCATGATTGGCATGTTAATTTGGAATGATTATGATAGTGAATCCTACACCAATTGGGAAGTAATAAACTACTCAAGTCAGTTCCATCTCCTAGAACTAGCTTATCTTGTTGCAACTTCCTTATTAGGACTTGTTGGTTAATGCAGATCATGGGGTTATCGGTTCTTTGGGGAGATGTGTCTTTTGAATTGAGTATAGAGAAAGTAAGGACCTCCTCTTTCTTGTAAACTCTTATCTCAGTCTCAAAATATGCCACTTCATTTGAAGCATCATATTTTGTTATCATATGCTTAAGTCTTGGTTCACTTTCAATCCATATCTGCGTAGCAATCCCCTTCCAAGGTAACCACATGTGAGAGAAATCCAAGGACAGATACCCCCCAATACTTTTCATCAACTCCCGACTCAGAAGCATACCATATGTCTCTGGGATATTAGCTACTTGAATATCTATGTAGGTCTAGATCCTTGGGTCTGATCCAACCTGTACATGCATATTCTTTAATTCTCCCACTACATTAACCTCAGTTTTGTCTAACTAAATTACTTTCTTATTGGTTTGGATGGGGTTTAATCCTAATTTCTTGCAAATTCAAAAGGGCATAACATTTCCTGATGCTCCATAGTCTAATAAACAGTTATGCAAATTCTTTCCAAAAATCTTCAGACTTAAAAGGAATGGTTGGGTACTGGTCTTACCTTTATAAATAGCTGCATTAGTTTCCTTTACGGGAGTCGCTTTACCTTTTCCTTTTATGCGGTATGTCTCTTCCAGAGCCTTCAATACCACTTCATGTTGTGTTGGGCACCACTTCATGATATCAAAGAAAGATAGTGATGTCTTATGTCTCTGTAATTCTGCAATAAAATCAAATTCTGAATCATTTCTTGCTTGATACTTAGAAAACGGCAGTGGATTACCTCTATTTTGAGAGTCAAAAAGACCCTTCGGGGGTGGCGGATTATTATCCGCATTCTGATTAGGTGGGACCATATTGTTTGGAGGTGTAGATGTAGTAAACGGGCCCTTATTCTGGATCCTCAGAAAATGACCACCTTTTGACTGAAAGGCCTGAGCATCATAAACATCTTCTTCTGGCCCATTATCTTCCTGCATGGGGAATTGGTACTTCTCTTCGATTGTTTCATAGGTCATTGCAATACTCACTAACCCATTATCCTGATTGAAATTTCTTGCTGGAGGATGGGCATCAACTTGTGCAATCTTCACAATTTTCTCCATTTCTGGGCAATTGACCTCAGAATGTGTTTCAGTATCATGTAACCTGCACCGATTAGTCATGAAATTTAATTCAGCTACATTAGCGGTGTGTGGTCTATCCTCTCCCGATTGATAGTTATGGGAGACTCCCCCATTATTAGGTCCAGTATTCCACTGCCTATTGTTGTTGTACATCTAGTTATATCCTTTATTCTGGTTTTGATAGTTCTGGTTAGAGGCATTCTGGTTCTGAACATTTTGATTAATGTTCTAAATCCCACTCTGATTAGAGTAATTCCCATGGTTGTTGTAACCTCCTTGATTCTGGTAATTTTGATTTTGGTTGTGGGGAGGGTTTTTCCTAAGCTATTCCATGTCATTAGACATCTAAGATAAAGTTTTCTTAAGAGTTTCTAACTTAGTGGTCAACTGAATAGTTTGTTCATTTTGCACATTCTGCACTATAGATGGGGAATGGACATGGGTTGATCCTCCCGCTTGCTGTTGTTGATTTTAAGGTGTTTGGGAGGAATATGGGGTGCCTTTGCTGAAAAAGGGCATGGTAGGCAGAGCTTGAAACTCAGATCCAGGCCCATATTAGGAGTAAGACATCCCTGGCACCATGTTATATAACAATGGGTTTGGCATTTGATAATTCATGGGAGGAAGAGCCGCTCCTACACCTCCTGGTTGGAGACTTATCTGTTGTTGCAATTTAATGGCCAAGTGATAAAATTTAGATAGGGAGTCAATCTCATTGGCTAGGTAGGTTCTTTGTAGAAATAGGCCAATCAAAGGATCAACAACCCTTAAATATGTCTGAATGGCCATGTTTTCAGCTACTAGATAAGGCTCTTGAATCTTGCGATACATTCTTTGAAACCTAGTATTGAACAAAGGTAGTGGCTCATGGTGTTCCTTCCTTATTGTGGAAAATTGGTGATATAAGATGGCTGGGTCTACATAAACCCAAAATTGATTAATAAAGGCATTTTCTAAATTTGTCCAACTCAAAATAGATCCTCTAGGAAGATTTAGATACCAATTATATGCCATGTCTCCCAAACAGTAAGGAAATAGTCTACATACCACATCCTGATGAGAAACTTGAGCATGGGTACAAGCATCTTTGAAAGCTTGCATATGTTCTTCAGCACTCCTTGATTCGCCATGCATGTATTTGGGGCAAAAATTTTCTGGGTTCTTTGGCAAGTCATGAATTCCTCCAAGAATAGTCCCTAACGGAGAGGGATTATTCACAAAATAAGCCATAGGTAAGGCTAGTTGAACAAGTGGTGATACTGATCGAGCCAGTGGGAGTGATGTGGGATGAATTGGTGGTGGTGTAAGTGGAATTGGTTGGAATCCTAGCGGAGTAAGTGGTGGCGGCAATGTGGGTATCAATACTTTACGAGTGCGAGTCCTAGGTCTCTCCGGAGTTTGAAGTTCTAGGAATGGTTCAGGGTTAGTAGAGGATCGGAGGATCCTTTCACACTTTTTCAGAGAGAATGAGTTAATCCGAGCCACCTTATTCCTTCAGGCCCTCCCTCTAGCGCCAGATCTTTTGATGGTGAAAAGGACACAAACAACATGTAAACAGAATATTTCTACCCTATTTCTCCTGAAAAAGAAAGACAACATATAGTGGCCTAACTCCCAAGCTCTTGTTAGCTGGTTCTCAACTGTGTGGTGTCACCCAACTGGTCCATACAATTGTAATATTCAAGGGGCCTGAGCTGGTAAAAATGAATTCAAGCGATGACTAATTTATCTTTAGTAGAGGGATTTAAAATAAAAGAAAAAGATGGATCAGGGTGTATATTCAGAAAAATTGGAATAAAACTTATGGGATATCCAGACATATATCTTAAAAAAACAAATGTATTTCAATAGATCAAAAGAAAACCATAGCATGATGCAAATTATAGAATAATCCACACAATTTCATGCATCTACAGTACTTAATCACAACCACATACCATAAAATATTTCAAGGAAAAAAGGACATACATTCATTCATTACCAAGATCATAGATCAATAGACTCCAATAAACTCAATTCACAGACAATTTTAACAAAACAATCCTTAAATTTGGTTTCCTCTAATGACTTTCATCATATAAGAAACATTTATGCTTCAGCACAATCATGGCCATACAGATAGATTATATTTATCAATCTTATCTCTCAAAAACTCAATTATAACACTGTATTGCGTAAAAACTTGTAATTTTATTCAACTGTAAATATTAAGTAACAATGTATCTCTGTAAAACTATAAAATCTCTATCTCCTAATATCAAGTGGCCAATTTTATTCTCTATTACCCGACCTTTACAATATGATACCCCTAGGGTATTTATAGATATAAAAAACTTTGGAAGCCCCTCCTATCTTAAGTTAATCCCCCTTTATAGGAATTTAACTCATCTTGGAAACTTAGATCAATTTGATCTTGAATTCTTGCATTAGACTTTAGTTAAACTAGAGAATAGAAAAAATAGAAAAAAAACATGTCATGCGCCTCAAAACTGTCAGTGCTGCATGCAACATGCAACGAAGAAGAAAGTCATGCATGCAATAGATTTATGCATGTGAAGCTGGATCTGCAATGAACTCATCATAATTGATGAAGACTTGCTATAATATATCTAATTCTAGCTCGTCAACCCAGTTGTCTTCAAACTTAATTCATTCCAATTCTATTGCAGCAAACCCTCTCATATCCTTAACCTTTGTCAACTCCCTTCTAGCAGCTTTTATCTCTTCTTTGACATCCATTAGTCGATCCATCATCAAATCTTCTCCATCATCTCCTTTTTGTATGAGTCCTCTAAATCTTTCATCCAATTTCTCTTTTATCTAACTCAAAGACATGCCTTCCTTTGTTAATACATTTACATCTACAATGATAGCAATGACTGCCTCCAGCTCCTCAAATTGTTCAGTCAGATTATTAATAGCATCTTGAACCTCATTCCTATGTTTACACAAGAAATTTGTTCTGAATTAGAGTATACAAGAGGTCTTTCCCACAAAATATTTTGTTATCCTCCTTAAGTATGGACTATTCAAGAAGAGTAGTCAAAGGAAATGTACTAACCTTCTCCAATTTCTGACTATACTCTTTATACTCCTCTTCCTATTTCTCCGATGCTTCAATATATTGATGCATTTTTCTTATCAACTCTTCTGTAACTTTATACACCTCAAAACCTTCGACCAAAACTTCACCTACCTCCTGATTAATCTTGTCAACCCACCTATCTACCATCTCCGCTTTGCCTCTTACCTGCACTAAATCATCTACTTCCTTTTTACTTAACAAAATTTGAGTCTCAATAGTCGTTACCTATTGTGATCTTGGAGAGGAAACACTTTTCAAAAACAAATGCAATTGATCCAATTGAGATTTAAGCTCATCTTTCTTCTGCTTATCCTTTAACATCCTTGACTTGGTTGTCGAAGCTACCACATCAATTAGATTCATCTACTGATTCCTAGTGGGCCTTCCCAAGTTGACAGTACTCAATTGATAATATGTTAACTACATGTCCCCTACCTCCTTTTCTGTCATTGGTATGGCACACTCAGCAACAATCTCCCCCTTGTCTGTGAGTCTGGTAGAGTGTAGAATCTTGGCCTTCTTTTTAGGCCTCTCTTGTTCAATCTCCTTCATCATATCCTCCCAATTGAGAGGTTGTGAAGGTGTTACTTCCCTTTTATGCAGGTCTAATTTCAGCCAAGTGGGAGCACTTGTAGTAGTTACCATTGTGGAAGAAGTAATGGTAGTAATAGAAAATGAATGCATATTTACCTGGGATTGAGAATCAACCCTTGGTTCCTCTTTTTTTTCTTGCACCACATGCATTTGCGCAAGTTTTTCAGCCTCTTCCCTATCCTTTTGTTCTTGTATCTTTTTATCTTCTTCTTCCTTCTTCAATCTCTCTTCCTCTAATCGATCTCTCTCCACTTTTTCCCTTTCTAATCTTTCCTTTTCTAGTTTTTCTTTCTCTAAAGCCTCTAGTCTTTCTTTCTCTAATCCTCTTGCCTTCAAAGCCTTAAGTTTCTCTGCCTTTGCTCCTTCTTCTTTTTGCTTTCCAATCAACTCTTGGGCCTCTCTTTCCTTTCTTAATCTTTCTGCTTCTTCTTCTTTTTGGTGAGCTTCTTCTGCAAGTTTTAACTTAGCAACCAAGATTTATTTCTCCCTTTGATTTCTTGCCTTCTCTTCCTCAAGGTCATGAATATTTTGCATTAGTTCTAACTTTTCATTTTCCTATTTAACCTTGAGTTCATGTTCTTTTTTCCTTGCTGCTTTTCTACCTCATCAGCTTTTAGTTCTGCTTCTAATTGTTGTTGGAGTAAGACATCAGCTTCCTTTTGTTTGTCTATTGCTGCATGATCATCCGCAACCTTCTTTGCTTCTTCAAACAACGCCCACTAATCCTCTTCTATTAGCACCTACTCTAAATCCTCTTCTAAAGGCATATTTTCTTGCTCACCCTTTTCTGACAAAGTATCATCCGAGTCTGTTTCAATCTCATGAATTTCTGACTCAATCTCCTTTCCTCTCAAACTTCCTTCTTGCTCTTCACCTAATGTTTCAGCTGTATCATGAAGAGTTCCTTGAGGCACCTCTTCATCATGCTTCTCTATGAGTGGGACTTGGGAAGATAACTCACCTCTTGCAGATGTGGAAGCCAAATGTGCTACCTGGGCATCTTCTTCTTGTATTTCCCATTTATCTTGAGTTTCTACCTCAAGTCCAATCTCTTCAATATCTGGGGGAAAGAACTCCAATGGCTCTTTGGGAGGTGTCTTTCTTTTGAGTCTTTTATAACCTTTCCCCTTCTTTGGAGCTAGTCCTTGAGGAGCTTTGGTTCTTAAAACCAACCACTGAACACTTCTATCCAGGACTGTTCTTCCTATCTGCTTAATATCAATAGTTTCCTCAGCATCCCAGTCAATTGGATCCAAGCTTTTAGTTCCAATTTTCAAAGCCTCATAGGATGGATCCAACACAATTCCATCATCTACCAACATATCAGGAATGTCATTTTTGACACCAAGTTCAGCCATGAGTGAGACAGACAACCTCTCATAATTCTTTTTCCTTAAGTCATACTCATCTTGCTGGTCACTCCAGAAATATTCTAATAAATTAAAATGCTTGTCAAACATAGAAGGTAACAAAGAATGCATCTTACCCTTTGGATCAAAGTGCTTACAAGCTCTGTATAAACCTAACTTCAACTGTATTAGCTCACTACAGACCACCTTTTCTCCTACCAAATGCTAACAACTATACTCACCCAACTTCATGGGGAACTTGTGACATCCTGTCTTATGCTTTATTCCAAACCGAGCATTAACTCCAAGAGCCTAATATACAAAATCCATCCACACTATTTTGTTATTGCAACACCTTGGAAGTAGATGTGGATGGCCTTCAAAACCGGCTAACCTGAAATATGTAAACTTGGGGTATTAAATGTACTAACACCCCCATTCTGCAATGAATGCCATGGCTTCTTGGCTCAGCCTATACCCAGAATCTCCATTTAATTGGTTAATGACTACATATATAAATACATCATTAACTCTTCTGAATTGAGTCTCTGAAACTTGTAGAGACAACTGGTCATAGTGCTCCCACACTTTCTTCTATCCATCCAAGGATCCCATTTTCCCTACTCTGTTTAAACCTAGGAAGATGCCCAACATTGCTACTACATATACAATATAAGAGGTCATAAAGAAACACTTAGTCTCTCTGATGTTGGTCAGTTGATCATGAATAGCATCTGACACAATCATCGGCCAATCAAACTGTTGGGCTCCATTTAAGATTATCTAGATGAAAGGAAACATCCACTCCTTGAAATGAAACGTATCTCTCTTCCCAAAAACCCTGGATAGCATCATTATTATGTCTGATATCACCTTATAGAAATCTGCCCTCTTTGGTTGGTCTGCAAGTTTGCTTAGAGATTTCTTTTTTGTCTTCAACCACCTTTTGTTCAAATGAGATTTATTGGATTCTTTATACTTACTATATTTCTCCAAGGCTTCTACCTCATCCAACTGTACCAAGTTCTTAGGATCTGGGACATTAAATATATTTTGAAATGCTTCAGGAGTAAGATCAATGATCACATTATTTTGTAAATCCATGCATAGTCTTGTAGCAGGATTGTAAGCAGTAGCTCCTGTCAAGATCAACTCTGGGCACTGGATTGATAAAGGAAACACAATGATATGAGCCAAGCCGGAATCCACTATTCCCTTTGCTCTAGGTGTCACATCCTCATCGAATATTTATGTACATAACTCCTCAATGTTGGATGAGCCAAGATTTGTGTCAGTGATATCTGACCAATCCGACTCCATCTTACTCATAACAGCAACAGGACTCCTATGGTTATACCTCAAGGTATAAGGTAACTATTTTGGCTTCATCTTTTTGCGCTGAGCTACTTGAACTGTTGCTTTTGACTTTCCTGCAGTCCGGTTCCTTTCCCCTGATGTTCCCGACATTTCTTGTCTTTCCTAGAACAAAATCTCAAGTTAGATCCCTGGATAAACTTCTTAAAAATGTATCTTAAAATCATACCTTTCATGCATACATCAGAGGCTGAATCAATCAGAAAAGAGCAAATCAAACAACCTTCCTTAAAAACACTGTCGAGGCCAGAGCAAAAATGGTCACTGAATTTATATTAATCGGGGGTGGAGTTGGAATGGTTACTGGAACTGGAACCGGAATGAAAACTAACTTGGTTTCTTTCATATTTCCAATTTTCATATTCCATTTCAGTTCTGATTCCGCCTCCGACTAAGTCATTGTGATACTCAAAGGAAGCTTTCCACTATTAGCGGGGTTGGAGCTGGGATGGAAATGGAATCGATACACATTTGAAAGTCATGGCTCAGAATCTAGATCGATTCCAATCTCGCCTCCGCCCAAGTAAAATCATGAGGTCATAAATGTTTTTTTTTTTAAATGATTTTTGTAAATGACTTCATAATCTTCTAAGGGCTCGGTCATATCCATAAAAAGGGGCTTTAAAATATAACTAATACAAAACGACCCCCATATGACCAAGAGGCAACCGTACCCTTTTAGGGCATCATATTGAAACATGATTTTATAGAGAATAAAGCCCTAATTTAAAACAACTGATTAGGATCTAGGGCACGAATTTAAACCCTATTTATTCAAACTAACCTAATTTCCTAAGGAACAAAAAATTTAAACTAACCAACTCACTGCAGAACCCTAATTTAAACTATCCATTTAAAACCCTAAACAAAAAAACATGATCCCATCACGACAAAACGTGAAAACGGAAGCGTTCGACAACAAGAAACACAAACAACCAAGAACAGTAAACAAAACACTAAGAAACGCAAACAAACAAAGCAAGAAACAAACGAAACATGACTAAACGAAAACCTACCAAGAATCATGGATCCTAAGAAACATGAATTTGAGCAAAGCACAATAAAATTCAAACAAGACAAACAGGAGAATAATGAAAACAGTGAGTAAAAGATCCTACCTCGAACGCAGATATATAGTCTATCCTCTTGAAGTAATCTCATGCAACCACTTTCTTTTTACCAATCGATCGACTCAAGAAAAACTCCACTACAACTCCAGTTCACTCTTCAATCTTTTACAATGGTGATAACTAAGGTTTAATCCCTAATTAATGTAAAAACTCGAAGTTACCGGCATGCAGGGCACCTACCATTAATGTCATTAATGCAGAGATCGGAATCAGAACTGTCAAAGAACTGGTTCATTACTGCATTATGACATTTTACAAAAAGTCAACGACCAAAACCGATAGGAGTGGAGTCGGAGTGGAAACTGATTTGGAAATCTAGATAATTTCCCAACTTCATTCCCATTCTGGTTCTGGTTCCTGCCAAGAAAGCAAAAACGAAAACCAAAAATAAAACAAATGAAACCAAGACAAGAAAATAAAATAATAAAACTTAACCTAAAGCTAAAGACAAAAAGGTGGAGGCGGAGGTGAGATTGGAATCGATCTTGATTTTGAAACCCTTTTAAATGAAATCCAATTTAACATTTCCATCCCGACTCCAACTCCAACAAAGAAAAAAAGTCAAAACAAAAGAAAAGATTGTCGGAATGAAAATGAGAAAAGGCTTCAACACCCGATTTATTTCCGGTTTCGATTTCGACAAAGTAAATCACAGAAAAACAAAACACCAACTTTGTTTGAAAAACAACCTAAGGATATAAAAACATCAAGGGGACCCATTTTGACCAAGGCAAAAGATGGGGTGGTTATGCAAGGCATAACACGTCTCACGTTGAATTTTTCCCTAAACTTGCAAATGCGGCGCTGTTAGCGGGTGCGGCGCAAGTTTGGACAGTTCCAAACTACACCGCCGTGGTGGAGTTTAACATGCTGGTAGTCCCAAAGTGGCCCGCACAGCACACTTTTCATATGTGGTCCTAATTAAGTTAAACCCTAATTACCTAACAGTGTCGTGTGGTGGAGTATTGACATGCAGCGGACTTTTGGCCAGCTAAACCCTAATTTACAAAGTGGACCATGCAGCACACTTCGCATATGCGGTGCAATAGGGGACCGCATGGCACCGATAAAGAGCTTTCAGTGGTGCCATATGGAACCAAGTAGGTTGTACAAGACTCTAACCCTATTTAATGCACGTAAAAAGAAAAAGTTGAAAGCTGGATAGGGGTACATAGCACGGGTCCTACGTCGACTACCCGCTGGTACGTCTGAACCCTCTCCGACACGTGCCTGGGAAGCTGTCATTGTGCCATTTCAACCAAGAATCAGAGCTCGAAGTGTCAAAATTCTTAAAGGCTAAGAGTGCAAATGAATTGAAAATGACCCCTCGAGGTCTATTTAAGCCTAAAAATTAGGGTTTTTTGACCTAATTTGACCATCTAATTGGCGTTTTTGTCTCCTAATCCCATTTTCGCCTAACTGAGGGTCATTCTGCACTATTTTGGACATTGTGAGCGCATTTTTCCACAGTCTGGGGCATCCGAAGGTTGTTTCAAACCTCAGAATGATTGGGTGACTTGGGTAACAAAAAGATACATTCCCTATTATTTAACTACATACCTTGATGTGTCCATGCTTCCCAATTTTCAAAAAAAATTAAAACATAATAATTTTGCATTTTTTGCTCTTATAGCACTTTCAAAACTATCCCCAATTGGTGCACTCCAGAATCATAGGGGGATTTGGGTGAAAATAGATCCCTTTCATAGTGTTGGAATGTCCACCTTGGCATGTTGGTATAGTTGGTTTCTCTCCATTATGCACAAAACAAAAAATTGCTTATTTCCATTTTTTGCACTACTTTCCACTAATAACATTTGCAAGAATGCATTTAACATTGGAACACATAAAAATGGTGTTGAGTTGACCCAAAATGAGAGGTTTTGGTTTGAAGGGACTCAATATCCACCTATAGGCCTAGATAAACCATTCCTTCATACCACAATCTCTTGGAATGCCTTCATCAGATTTTTTGACATTTTTTAGCTTTAAGGGCTCTTAAGAGACTACCCTAGAAAGAACACCCTAGAATAATCAGGTGACTTGGGCAATGAATTCAGACCTTCAATAGTATTTACCTACTTACCTTTTTCTTTCTATGCTTCTGACTCATCAAAATTACTAAAAAGATAACATTTTTTGCATTTTTTGCTCTTAAGGCACTTTAGAGACTACCTCATAAAGAGCACCCCAGAGCAATCAATTGACTAGGGAAATGAAAAGAGACCTTTCCTAGTATTTACCTACCTACCTCAATGTTTCCACGCTTCTCATTTTTCAAAAATACTAAAAATTTAGCAATTTTATTTTTATTTTTTTCTCTTACAACACTTTTAAGACTACCTCATATTAGTGCACTCCAGAATCATGGGGGACTTGGGGGGAAAAAGGAGGTATTTCATAGAATTTACTTACCCACCTTGATGTGTTGGTATACTTGGTATCACTCCCGATGCACAAAACAAAAAAATGTTTTTTTCCATATTTCCATTGCTCTCCATTGACATTTTTTATAAGAATGCATTTTGACACTAGAAAACACAAATGGTGTTGAGTTGATCCAAAATGAGAGAGGTTGGTTTAAAGGGATTCAATATCCACCTATAGGTCCAAAAAAATCATTCCTACATGCCATGATCTCTCCGAATAACTTCATCAAAGTTTGACAATTTTTGGATTTTAGGGCTCTTAAGAGACCTTGAAAAGAGCACCCCAAAATAATCGGGTGACTTGGGCAATGAAAGGAGACCCTCCCTATTATTTACTTGCCACCATTGAAATGTGTCCATACCGCCCCTTTGTTAAAATTACTAAAAGTTTTGCAATTTTTACATTTTCCAATATTAATGTTTAATTTTAACCATTGTTGAGTCAATAGTAGATTCAAGTTTATTTTTCTTAATGATTCTTAACAAATTTAGGTAATTTTGGTGGACAATACTATTGCATCAAGAATAAGTTCAAAAAAAAAGTTATAATATTTTTCTTCAACATTTAGGACACATTCAATGTAATTCATAAGGAGGTATCTTATTCATATAATTTAATCTCTTGATTTATAATTTTGTATTTGATTTCAAAGAATGGATAGTTTACTTTGTTTTTCATGTTGTTATATTAATCCATAATTTTCTAATCAATTCATATGCAAAAATTTCTCAACACAAGCTTTGAGCTGAACACAAGGTTTGATGGCAATGCATCCAGTATTGGAGTTCATGTTGCTTTCATTGTTTAATTACTTTTATATAGTGTTTTTCTATTTTTTGATAGTTTTTGTAATATTTCAATGCAGGTTTCTATGAGAGTAGCAATTGTCTGAGATGTGTGTGACAGAGTGAGGATATCAGGGGAACATATTAGTTGTGTATCTATGATAGCTTGATAGCAAGATGCATCAATGTATTTGTACATGACGACATCAATAAAATTATAAGGATCTATTAGTTGTATTAATGATTATGATAGTTAAAAAATGATATAAGATGTATTTGTACATGAGAACATGAAAAATATGATATATGAGCATTATTGGCTATATTGATGATAGAATGTATGTTGTGTTATGATGATTATGAATGTCATGTGTATGTTGAAAAATATCACATGTATGTGTAATTTCCATCGAGTGTGTCGAATATATGCAATTAATGATGATTATGATGAAAAGATGCATACTTTATTAGGTGGCATGTGCCTACTTATGTATGTTCATGAATATCACATGTACATATTTTCACATCAAAATAATTCAAAAATTCCTACATTGGCTCATGTTGGCACCTACTTAATAGTCAAGTAATGATGAATATTTTGGACTTGTCTTTAAGATTGTAGTTCTCTCTCATCAGCCCTTAGGACAACAACAATATTTTATTCCTTTTCATTATCATCTCACTTCTTTTTGATATCTTTTACTTTAAGATTTGGAGTAGGATATCCATCGTCAATCCTTAGGAAATCAACATCCAAATTTTCTTGAATCCTTTTATGTAGCTTTGCAACTTCTTTTTTATTAGCTTTGGGAGTTCCTTTTTGGTGTCTTCATTGAGTTTTATATTTATTGCATAAGGGGACAAGCAAATTCTCCTTTGGGATTCATTTTTTATAATTCCTCATTATATTTCCAATCTATATGCATAATATTGGGATAGCTACTTGGCTATAGTATCCTTTTGTATCCTTGCAAACCTTAAATTGACCTTATTTCTTACTAGAAAAGCTCCTAGAATCATTGGTCTCATATTTCTAGGCCTATTTTTAATGAATTTATACTTCCCATGGTTTTACAAATATCTCATTCATATTATCTTATTTTGAAACAAGCTTTCTTGTCGCAATGTTTCATTTCTTAGCTTGTTTCTCACTTTATTCTTATAACATGCTCTTTCTTCATTGTCTATTTATTACCTTGAGTGCTTTGGAGTGTTTTTCATGTTCGCAAATCATTGTAAACTCATGTTTCAATATTTCTATTGGGTGGTAATTTTTGTAAAGCTTGATTTGCCTCAATCATATCATATCGTATCATATTTAGTACTTGATTGTGTTGCTTCCATCAACTCATACCATAGTTTTTGAATCACATAGCTTGCATAATAGACATATTATAAATTTTATAGCTTTATATTGTTTCCTTGCAAACTATATTTTCTACTTTTCTATTTGTGAAGCTTATTTTCTTGTCTTATTAAAAGCATGGAAATAAGTTAACTTGTATTAGTGAAAACATTACAAGGAAGTTCATTTATGAAATAATTTTATTCCTTGTTGCATTCATCTTATCAAGAGAACATAATAGAATATTACATTCGTGTACATAATTTATTTTCATGGTATAGATTTTCTTTTCATAGTTGGTAGGTCATAATTTTTGGCATCAAAATAACTACAAAATCCAAAAATAATAAAAGATATTAAATCTATAAAAACATTAAATAATATTATTGTTCACCTTATTGTTCATCCCTGTGCATATGTGCCACCTAATGGATGAGAAGGTGCCTACATAAAAACAATTTGAACCACAAATTAGATTAATTAGCTCTCAATGGTAAATAACTTAGACTAATAAGTAGAAACGTATCTACTATTTTTTATAATTTTCAAAGTAACATCTAATCACTATACTAAACTACAAATTAAATTCAAATTTAATTATTCATTACCTCAAGCATTTTTTCTTTGGTTGACGAACGTTCAACGAATGATGGTCCCTCAGGATGCTCAAGAGTCCTACCATATTGTTTTGGTCTTGGATCCAAAAATGTGGATGGGAGAATACTCTATAAGAAGAAAAATAAAAATGAAAAAATTATTATATAATTGCTAAAAAAAATATTAAATATCTAACATATTTATTTAGAAACTTATATATCTACTACATATAGAAAAACCATTTACTCGAATCGATGATCTGACTAACATTGATTCAAAAGAACTCATCATGGTAAAAGGTGTTGCATTAGTCACATTTGGAGTAGACTACAAAAGTAGAATAAGATCAAGATATAAATTAGTATGCATTTAATTAATCACAATTTAAATGATATGTGTACAATAAAAAAGTTTTACACGTACAAAAAAATATACCAATGTTTGTAGGCCAAATTCAATGTACAAAAGAGTGCCATGATGCACATCTCTAATTCATTCCTTGGTCATCAACTATTTAATCTCACTTAAATATATATTAGTAACATACACTATTTATTATAATAATTTTAAATGAAATGCACTACAAAATAAATTTAAAATTTGTTCCTTCACAAAATATTGCTCTTGTTTCTCCTCATCCCCAATGGTGGATGGAAAGTTGCATCTATTCCTCCCTCACACATCTATCTTGCATCTATAGTATGCATTGGTGCCTCATCTCCTCCAAGTGACACAATATGCAGCTCATACGAGCAGATGTGTCTAGGGGAGGCTCATCTATATCTCCCATAGGAACTAGACATATATGGATGCATGTACTACTCTGTTGAGGCACAAAAATATGTCTAGATGGATATGTCACATCAACTAAAGCATGATGAGTCTCAACATTAGGTAGCTAGGAAAACTCTAACAACTACGTAATTAAATGGCTAGTCAAAGAGTGTATGGCCAAGAGACCACGATGGGTCACATATACAAAAAGGTTTGGATGGGGTGTTGGAGGTGGGGGATGAAGACAAGAAGGGGGAACATAGGGACCTTGTGTGGTACACTATAAAGAATGGGGTAGTATTTTTCATTAGGCCACATGATCTTCAAGCAGACTCGATTTGCTATGAAGGCTAGATTAAATAAATATAAATTCATATGAATCAAGGCATAATTAGTAGTCTACTAATGTATGTAGTGTGCATTCAAAATTAATTTTTCATATGTTCAATGTTTAATGTCCTTCCAAACTAGAAGATAAAAGAATACTAGGAATGGACTCCTTACTCAGATTGGTAAAATTGACGATGATGATGATGATTACATATTAGGATGGGACTTTAACATGATTACTATTTTTTATGATAAAATGGGTGGAATTGGTTGGCTATCCCAATCTCTACAGGAATTTTTTTAGTTCATAACTCAAAACTAGCTTATAGATGTGCCAATCAATGGGTCCTTTACCTAGAATAATTGGTCTTGTTTCACAAACATCACTAAAATATTAGTTCACTTTCTCCTTTGAGTGAGCTAGCTACAACAATCATATCTTCCTTGTTCTTGCATATTAGTGATATCATTATTAGACCACCTCCTTGTCAACCTATGTATAGAATAATATACCCTACCAATCAAAAACCAAATTTTGTTTCAAATAAATGTGGCTACATAGCAAGGATCTATTAGGATTAATGCAATATTGGTGAACTAATTTGTAAAACCTAAATGGGGCACAAATTTTTATCTTCAATAAAATTCTACAACACATGAAGGACAAATTGAAAGAATGAAACAAATCAACATTCAAAGACATGTTTGCAAAAAAAGAGAGGGTGAAACAGGAATTTGAAATTTTGAATTAGAAAATCATGGTGATAGGGAAGTTCCAAGAGGATTACAATAGAGAGAAGGTGTTTCTTACAAAATATAATGAACTATTGGATAGGGAGGCATGCTAATGGAATTCAAATCTCAGTAGACTTATCTAGATGATAGTAAATTGAATACACAATTCTTTTAGAACCCCACTAAAATAAGATTTTAGAATATGGCTTCCCAAATCCTCTAGGAGGATGGAGCAGTATTAACAAATGTGGGAATAAAAATGGAAGGTGTTAACTAGTTCAAAAATATCTTAGGCAGTTTTGGCTAGGCTGAACTTCTATACAACTTCTTTTTGGAAGCTATACCCATTGTCATAAATGACACAAATAATGAGATGCTTATCTCATAGGTTACTCTTGAAGAAGTTAGGGATGCACTTGTTTAGATGCACCTAGATAAGGCCCTCAGGTTGGATGGGTTCCATGTTTCCTTTTTCCAAGCCTGCTAGAACTTTATGGGAAAGGGCATCCACAAAGTAGTAGAAGAGTCACAAAAGCGAAGAAAAGTTATTAATGATTTGAACAATAGAAATATTGCCTCCATTCCCATGTCCGATAATATAATGTTTGTAAACTTTTGGCCCATTTCACTTTGAAATGTTATATATAAATCATCTCAAAAGTAATGTCAAGCCAACTTAAATTACTAATTCCTTAAATAATAACACAAGAAGAAAGTGGAAATATTTCAAAAATGAGCATCAATGATAGTATCATCATTTCCCACAAGGAAATTCATTCTATCAAAAGGTAGAACCAAAAAAGCATATTTTTAAAGTTGGATATTACAAAGATATATATTATCATGTCAATTGACAAATTCTCATGATTTTTTTTGAAAAATTGGACTTCAACAAGAAATGGATAAAGTGGGTTTGTGCATGCATATATACTCCCCACTATTCTATCTTAATAAATAGATTATTTCACCTTCACTATTCATAATAATGGTTGATGCCTTCAGTAGATGCATAAATCAAAAGGCTAGAAATAGACCATGGAACTATATCTTGGTAGAAAATAATATACCTCCATTGACCCATCAACTTTTGTTATGACACTCTCCTTTATGGTGCATCAAACTTAAAGGAAGATGGGAACACCAAGAAGAGTCTATAGGACTATCTAAGATACTCAGGGTAGGAGATAAAAATAAATAAATTATGAATCTTCATTTTCAACATCAAATGATCTATCCAATGGATAATTGCTTCTACTCTTGGCTTCAAAATCCATTCTTTGCCAAGTCAATATTTGGGGATATTGCTTTTTCTAGGTCATCAGATCGAGCATATGGGCCTACCCATGACATGTGTACTAGTGAGCCTAATCATGACTCTCTGATATCAAGGTAAAGATGGAAAATTAATTTCTCCTAAAGCCTCCTACTCTTGCACCAGACCACTAGCTGGTTCACCTACTCGTCATGATCCCTTTCTATTTTCGGGATCATCCATGCAACTCCTGAGAGCTCCATAATTAAATGTGGTAGCTTATTTTGAATTTGTAATTTATGGTGGTAGGTAATTTCAAATTTTAGAGGGAATGTTGAAGAGACAAAAGGAGCATGAAGGCAGTTAGTTCTGCCAAGTGGGGAATGTTTAGTTTTTGCGGCAATAATTTGTGTGAAGAATTTTTCTATGTGAGCTCCCAGAAGCTCCTAAACGACAGTAGTTGTATTTTTTTTGTATGTGAGCAATGATTGCTCCTGCAAGAGCTCTGCATAGCTCCTAACAATGAGCTCCCAGGAGCTCTTGAAAGTCGGTAATCTGGTTGAGTAGTTCTTGAAGCTCCCAAAAAAATTGTAATTTGTAGCTTTGGTTTATTTTCTAAGTTATTAGTTTACTCTTTTATGTATTGTCATTTCCAGCTTTGATGAATAGAAAATAAAATTTCATGTCTACTTGTGCTTCCGCATTCTGAGTTTTTGCATTGCTAGTTGTTCCTCGAAAACAAAGCAACAACTCTATGTATTTCATTTTATTAAAAATTTTGACATGGTATCAGAGCATTTCTGATTTATAAATTTTCTACATCTCGTTCCTTATTCACTTCAAGATTTCACTTGATTTTTCTCAATCACGAAGGAAAATAATTTAAGGCCAATTGTGTGGATGGAATCAACAAACACGATCGAACATATTTTGGTTGGTAGAACTATAGATGTAAATTCCTACAAGAGGATATCTCAATATAGCTTCAAATGATATTCAAGAATTTGGACCTGGCAGTCGAAGAAGCTATCAAAAAGGTCCTTGACAATTGGATAATTATTGCAAGCCATATCCATGATTAGGTGATCATCGATATTTTTCTCCATAATAGTTGTGGCAATGGGTAGCAAGAAAATAGGAAATTTATTTGTGAACCTCTTTTTCTAATGATAATTATCTATCATACGTACTCACTGTCATCTCTACATTCAATAAACATCCAATATGTGGTCTCATCTTCAATACTATAGATGCCACAAGCTATGCAGAAAATGAAAAACTGGCTAAGGAAAGTGTTTTATAAAGGGGTGTCTATAGAAGAAAGACTTGACTCCATTTTTGAGGTTCATCTATGGAGACAACAAAGCATTATTAGTGCAACAGTAAGTGGAAAGAAAGATTTCAGAGTTTTCCTGTAGAAACAAAAAATTGTATAGCATGTAGCCCATAGAGTGCTCTGTAACACATCATTGTAAGATATGTTTTCTAATCAATGAAATGTGAGCTATTCTTTTGGTAGTAATTTATCCAAAAATATATATATATAACAAAAATAAATATAAATATAAATAAAGTTCTAATTAATTAGAATATTTTATATGCTCTACTACTATCTTAAAATGTGAGAATAAATACATATTAATTTCTAAGAATATTTTGATAATGATAATAAATAAATTATCAAAGAACTTAAGACTATCCAAACTCTATACTTTTAAAAGTTCATCCTATGAATAACCCATCAACTTATTAAATACACAAAAGAATAATAATAAAATAATTATTTTAATTATTTCTTATTAAATACATTAAATATTACTTATAGAAAAAAATAATATGTTTTCAATTTTTTTTAAAATTAAATAAAAAGTAGATTTACAATTATTAGAATAGACAAATAAATAAATTTAATTAAAATATGAAATTATATTTTATCTAATTATCAAATTATATTGCCCAATTAATTAGAAAATTATATAGATAGTTGTACTTCCATCTCAAAATATAAGAAAAAATATCTATTAATGTCTACAAATATTTTGATGATAAAAAAAATAAAGCTTAAGACTATCCAAACTATGAAATTTACAAAGAAAGTTAATCATAAGAATAACCTATCAACCAATTAAATATGCAAAAAATATTCAAACATAAATTGTATTTGTAAACACTGAAAATTGGTCTAGGTCTGCGAGTACACAATCAACATAATTTTCTATAGTCCATTGTCATGATTAAATAATGTTATTTATTTAATTACCCTTTCTAATACATATTTCCTCTATTAATTAAATACCCCTTTCAATTAAGTCACTAATTCATTAGTTCATTTATTCAACTTGATTAATTAAATAAATCATATTTATTTGATTACATTGCTAACTAATTAATTCTTCCCCCTTTATCTATCAATTAAATAATTTATTATTTAATTACCCCTTTATCATACGTTTTCAACTAAAATTAAATATTTATTATTTAATTATTCAATTATGCCTTTTCAACAGTCAATTAAATAAATTACTTTATTTATTTAATTTAAATCTTTCAATTTCGAATATTGAATTAAATCAACATTTAATTCATTATTTAAATATTTATGTCACATTCTTCTATCAGTTGACTAATCATTCACTCACCTTCTGACTCGAGATATATTTTTAGTTCTCCAGTTATCTCCGGATTCAACATCTGTTTATCTCTGCGAGAAGACTCTCTATCACAACTTGTTGATTAACTAGTTCTAACTCATATGCATGTATGCATTCGAATGCATTATTCTTCGAGTTCTAACTTTGTATTTTACATACAAATTCTGTTTCTTCTATTTTTGAAGATTAAGATCGTGAACTCGTGTTCTAACTCACATTCTATATTAGTCTTTATCATGCATCGTTCTGAACTCATGTTTTATCTCACATTTGAACTGACACAGAACTGACATCGCATGACATTTATCAATCTCATCCATCGATCTCTCTTTTGAATCTGAGCCGATCTTTCAAAACCAAAATCTATAAAAAGGCCTGTCATTATCATTATCAATCCTCCTGAAATCATACATTTTTGAGAAGAAGCTTATCTTCGATATTTTGCTAAGACATTCAACACGGTTATGCTTGCATCAATACTAAAAATCTGAGGGCAAGAACACTGAAATAGAAAGATGGAGAAGAGAAATGGAGATAATTCGAAGGATTGAATGCATATTCGGTGAGATCATTTCAGTTTGTTTGTTAGTTTTATCATTATTTTTCATATTCGTTCTTTATTGTTTGATTTTAGATTAATGTTGATTTAGATTAGGATTAATACTGTTTGTTCTAGTTGCAGATTGATCACAGATTTATTCTAATGTTACAGTATTATTTTAATCATTTTTAACAAACAAAACAAATATTTACTAAAAAATAATCTTTTAATTTTACTTTTTAAAATGAAATTTAAAAATTATAGTTATAATAATTATAATAGAAAAATAAATAAATATAATTAAAATATTAAAATATATTATCTAATTAATTCTCTAGTGTCATTTTAAAATATATCAATTTTTTTTATGATCAAAATATATTCTCTGATTAATTCACTAGTGTTAATGAGATGCAAAGACCCTCGGTTGGGGTTCATTTGGAAAGTCCTAGAGAAAAGTTGGTTTAAGATAAATTTTGATAGGGTTGCAAGAGGCCAAAGCAAATTATTTGATAGAGTGCCATCTTTTAACACTGATGAGTGAAGATGTCAAATTATTGTGAAAGTGTTCAAATAGATAACTTAAGGCTATCCAAACTCTAAGAATTATAAAGAAATTTTTTCCAAGAATAATGTATCAACCAATAATATATTTAAATTATTGAAAAAAATATATTATTTTTATCATTTTTTATAAAAAGAAATATTATACTTTTAGAAAATTATATATATATATATTTTTAAAATCAATTAAAAATAGAAATAAATAAATATAATTAAGAGATCAAAATATATATTCTAATTAATTAATACATTATATATATGGTTTTGTTGTCATCTTGTAATATAAGAATAAGAACAAGTATGTGAGTATTTGTCTATCTAGTATTGTAATAATTATATTTGTTGGGTAGTTGACGAAGTATTTATGAACTACCAATTTAGGAACAAAGATAATAGTAGCCATAGGTGGCAAGTGCCCATTTTTGTAGGATTGTAATATAAGTATTGTTGTGTAGTTGATGGACGAGTCATGATAATAATTTAAAGATAGGCTACATAATAGTTTGAGATCAATAAATTATTGCAAGTTGAATGTATCATAATTTTACTAGGTCTATGAATATTATAATTGTTAAAGTTGACTTTGATCTTGAGTTTCATTCATATGAGATCAAATATTATTGACATAGTTGAAGTTAAGTTTGTTTATAAAAATAATATTTGTTACAGATTTACATGAAAATGATTTTTTTTCAATAACATTTTTAATTTGATTCGTTGAGAAAAATAAAATTAAATAATTATTCATTATTTTAATTTTTATTTAACATTTTTTTTATCAGAAATAAATTTATTTGCTTAATATCAAGATCGGAGGCTTGAAGGAAAACATGGAGAACCAACCAAAGGCATCCTCTTCTGATATTCTTATTGAATGATTGGTTGACTTTGAGTGTTCCTTCGTTGATTTCAAGACCTAGTGCGAGAACCATCTTGCTAAGATATAGGGGAAGATAGAGAAAACAAACAAGCACATCAAGAAATTACTGTAGGTTAGTCATTTCTCAATTAAAAATATTGTGGAATCCCTAAAGGTTTTTTTTATAAGATTAGTCAACTAAGGGAAGATCAGATTTATTTTGTGGCTATGCTTGAGAATGACCAAACTTCTAAAGGTAAGGGGAAGAAGACTGTGAAAGATGAGGCTAGAGGATGATGCACTCAAATAAGTGGGAATCTCAGGAAGTCCTTTGAGGATGAAAAGAAAGAGCTCTTAGACATCTTCAATCTGCATTACAACTAGAGGTTCAAGGTGGCCAAAACCTTGAAAAAATTGAAATAATTATTGTGTTTATGTTGGTTTTTTGTTTCTATTTTTCTATTCTTGGGTCATTGTTTTTTGGATATTAGTATTTTTTTGGTTGTTGCTTATGCTTTAGGGTATTTATCTATTTTAGCAGCATTTTGGCCTAAAGTGATGTAAAGGGTTTCAAGTCCCTTTAAAACCTGTTTTTCCAATATAATCAAAACAATCTATTTATTTGTTTAAATATTAAAATTAATAATAAGATAATAATAGATCATGAAAATTATGTGAAGAATATTAATAAAATATAGTAAAATTAGAAATATAAAATTGTTGTGAATATTGGCATAGTATGATGGTTAAGTTGTGGTGTTGTTCTTGTCATCAAAGTTCAAACCCCACTGAGGTGTAATTGTTGAAAATTTAAACTTGGGATGAGGTCTCGTTTGTGAGCTCACCGGTTTATACCTTCAGGTCAAAAGTGTTTACCCCTTAAAATAATAAAAATTGAAATATGAAGTTATTAATATTATTATCATATAATATAATAAGATATAATGAGTTAAATTGTAATAAAATATTACAATATATTTTAAAATTTTAAAAAATATTATTAGTAAGAAAATAATTTACTAATAAATAATAAGGGTATGTGTAGGATTATGATGGGCCAAAAAGTGACGATGTGAAAAAAGTTGTGTTTTGCATCAACCCAAAAATGTGAAAATCCCTAGTTGACTTTTTTCTGGCTTGGGTGTTAGTACATTGCTCCAAAGCAATGCCCAAGACAAGAAGTACAAATTGGATATCCGATTTGAATCAACTATAAATACATAACGACTTTTTAAAATCATTTTAGTCATTTTAAACAGCTGAGGGCGCATAGTGAGAGCGACTTTTGGATATCAGATATCCGATTTGAGCAGATATCTGATTTCAAAGGTAAGTTTTTCGTATTTTTTGTTTTAATCAATTTTTCTATTATATTTCTATAATTTTAAGTAGTTTTTTATGGATTTATTAAAAAGTAGGGGTTTTTTATTGATTTTTATTAAAAACTAGAGTTTACAATGAATTTTTATTAAAAAATAATTTTTTTTATGGATTTTGATTAAAAATTAGTGTTGTTTATGTACTTTTATTGAAAAATAGAGTTTGTTATGGATTTTTGTTCAAAAGTAGGTTTTTTTTTAAATAAAAACTAGGGTTTTTTACAATCATTTCATTTATATTATGTAATTTCAATTAGATTAATTAGTTTTTAACTTTAATTGGGTATTATGGTTGAGAATGAAAATGCACAAATGTCAAACGATCCACCACCTCCGCAACCATCAATTCAAGACTTAATTGGTGAAATATTGGAGCAATTGAGGGGAATTTGTGATGTTTATTAGACAATCCCTCGATTATCCGAGATGACAAACACATTGAAGGAAATAATTAAACATATAGAAACCCTCTCCACCCAACATAATGCCTTTCATTCATGGTGAGAAGACATGAGGGAATATTACTCATGTGGATTGTATTATGATGATGTGAATGATCTCTAAATAATAAAAGCCCAAATAACTTATTTATTCGTTAACCCCCACATTGGTTTTCTAGTTAATGTTAATAAACCAAAACTTATATAAAATGGTGCACAAATAGGGACATTGAAGATAACTTTTGATAAACCATCGAACAAAAATTGTGATACACAATTTTACTTTATTAAAAAATTATGCATTGAGTTTGTGTTAGGGCATCATGTCAATTACTTTGACATTAAACCCTTCTGGGGCATCAGTGGAGGTATGCCCCATGATAGACTAGGGGCAGTTAGATTAGTCTCGTGCCCATATGTTTCCCCTCCTCCCCTTCCTCTACCACCTCCAATATATCATCCAGATATTATCCGAGATGTATCCACACAAACTATTCAGGCTATTCACTCTTTGAGTGGTCTTTTGGTTTCACATGCTTCTACAATAGCTCAACCACATTCTGGTGATTTTGGCAATAGCTCGAGTGCTTATGCATCATCCTCCTCAGGTCCACATATTTTTGTGTCACATACTTTCACTATGTGCCACCAAATATTCTTGGGTCCTCTTGTACAACCCATTAAGCATCCCTTGGACACTTCTGATTATGACCTCCATGATGTGGACATTATAGATCAGATTCAAGGGAGTGGAGCGCACCCTATAGAGTCCTCTCCTGATAGAGAGGGGGACGTTGGAATAGTGACACAGGTAAGATTTAAGTTGTAAATTCATAACTTGTATTTGTTTTTAAATGAATATTAATAAGAGATAGTATCAAGTACTAATATTTATTTACATGGTCTATTTAATAGTTGATGTCTAAAGAGGAGCTCACACAAGTGACTAATAGCACCCTTAGGGCCATTTCATTTGGTATTTACATGCACACAATATATATTTTCACACTCACTTGTTTAAATTTTTTTATTTTATACTTGCTTGTCATTTGAATTGTCATTAATGAAATTATATAATAACTTATATGTTTATCTTATTTTCCTCTTGTTTGAAATACCTAGTGTGAGTGAGGTGCAACCTTTTCCAGACTATGGAGGCACAAAGTTAGATAAGGGGAAAGTAATTAAACTCAAATTGGATTGAATTAATATTTTTAAGATCTTATATTGATAATACATACATTGACGTAGATTGGTAGTTTCATATGTGCTTGTCATTTTTATGTACAGGTGGTTATGAGCTATACATCATTGTTGACCAGTGTCACAATTCTTGAAGGGGTAGGTATTGGAACACCTCAAGGAGTAGGTGTTGAAACACCTCAAGGAGGAGGTGTCGAAACACTTGAAGGAGATAAAGAAAAAGATCAACCTAAAGAGGTATGTGTTTATTTTATTTTTTATTTAGTAAATAGGTTCCTATTACTAACAATCGTATGCTAACTTGGATCAATTTTATGTTTTTGTTCACATATATAGATTGGAATTTCAAAAGTTTCTTTGGTTGGTTCTTTGAGAGGGGCATATTCTAGGACTCTCGGCCCTTTGAAGAGACGTATATATTAGGTAATCAAGATTTCCATTTTAGAGTTCAATTAAAATTTAATGTATATTAATTTTGATGTTAATTATTTAATTTTAAATTATATAGTTTAACTAATCTCAATTGTGGTTTGTATTTTTCTTGTGCAACTACCTTCAAAGCCAAAGAGTGCTTCAAAGAGGCTCCATTTTGATGATGCACCAGTAGTTTAGGATGAGATAGATATTTTGGCATGTAAATTTTGAATAGATATTGAGATGGCATATGCCACATTTTGTAAAATTTTGTTTGAGTTGGAATTGATGCCATTTTTGTATATATAAATAGACTTGATTATTGGATAATTTGATATATAGAAGTTGACAATTGAAATTTAATTTGTTCCTCATGTGCATGATTAAACTCTTTGAAAATTTAATCTTGATCAATGGTTAAATATCAATGTACAATAGCATAAAAAATAATGGTTATATTATGTAGTTTATATTCATATCATTGATTATGTTGCATTGCACATCTTTCAAATTCAAAGCATTACTTCACATTGCATAACTAACAACTAGATGCTGATAGATGAAAAAAAATCAATTACAATATAGTTTTTACAACGTCAATCAAAGAAATTATGTAATTACTTCACATTGCATAACTAATAACTAGGAGTAATTGTCAATTACATTTGCTTGTCATGGAATTCTATGAGACCACATTTTGTTGAGGCTTTTTTTCAAATAGTCCACTGCCTTGTCTATGCTACCACGTTTTTCATACATGTCTACCAAATATTTATATCAAACAATTCATTGGCTTGTTGATATGGCTAAAATCTTAAAATAAGTGCTTTCAAACAAGCTATGGATACTTGGAAAAATTCTATCAAAGCATAATAGTAAGCAATAGCATAGACAATGTAATGAATTGTTTGAAAAAATTCCTCAAAGAAATGAGGTCTCATGGTGATGGAATGCCATGACAATCAAAAGAAATTTTGATTCTCATGGAATTCCATCACTATAAGACCTCATTTCTTTGAGGTATTTTTTCAAACAGTTGACTGCCTTGTTGATTTTCATGGCATTCCATCACCATGAGACCTCATTTCATTGGGGTTTCTTACAAACAGTTCATTGCCTTGTCTATGCTACCACATTTTCCATACATGTCTATCAAATCATTCTATCAACCATTTATTTGTCTTGCTACTATGGCTAAAATCCTACAACAAGTGCTTTCAAACAAGCTATGGATGCTTGGAAAGAATCTAACAAAGCATAATAGTAAGCAATAACATAGACAAGGCAATGAACTATTTAAAGAAAATGACTCAAAGAAATGTGGTCTCATGGTGATGGAATTCCATGACAATAAAATTGCTATAGATTGTCATGGAATTCCATCACCATGAGACCACCATTTTTTTAGGTATTTTTTCAAACAATTCACTACCTTGTATATGCTACCACATTTTTCATACATCTACGAAAGCATTTTATCAAACAGTTCACTTCCTTGCTACTATGGCTAAAAGCCTAAAATAGGTGCTTTCAAACAAGATATATGGATGTTTGGAAAATGGTGCAGGAGAACCTTGGAAAAAAAGGACTAGTTGATGGTTAGTTGATGCACCGAAGGATGGAAAACCACTCACTTTCATAATACAAGGGATTCCTAAACACCTTTCTCAACTTAACTCTCATATCTCTTTAACAACTCCTACAAATAATTATCATTCTAGACACCCATTTTAGTCTCCTTCAACATACTTCCAACTCACATAGGACTCCTTTGGAACAACTTTCACAAATCATGCAAACTACATTGCTCAATCTAGTCAAATAGGCCAAATTTCCAAAGCAGCCACCCTTGGAACACTTCACAGACCCTCAAAATAGTTGGGGCCACACTCAATAGATGAAAGAACCTCAAAATTTCCCATTTATCCTCTGGAACTTTCCCTCTAAGACCCTATTCCACAAAACCCTCAAATTGCTCAAATTTGGAAAGGGTTTATTGAAAAACCTACTTGTAGACTTTCCCAGACTTTACCACAAACTCCAACACCTTTAAATAACCCTACACAAGCTTAAAAGAACAAGAAAAGTGATTTTCCTCAAACAATTCCCACTTTTACACTTTCTAACCTTTTCATGCAAAAACACCCCAAATGCCATCTAGGGCATCACCAAAAATCATAATGCTGACATAACCTGCACAAGAAATAATGAAAACATGTTTATCTATCCTAACTAAGCCTATCCACCAAGTTATAGAATCATATAGTGGGTGGAAGGCTTAAAAGTCCATTTTAAATGCACTCAAACCCTTAGAACATGTCTCACAAACTAACCTCCAGTAAAATGCCTCTTAAATGCACAAAAATAAATGAAATTACTTGAAACCAAGTTTTTGAAGAATTTAACTCTACTTCCCACCATTTTACATTAAAAAGAAAGCAACAAGCTATGGTCTCATGGCTTTTTTCTCATCAAAATCAGCATTGGAGTTCGGTTGGAGGCTGAAAACTACTTGTAAGGGCATAAATAAATCTTGTTCTACAACTCATATGACCAAAAAAACTATTCCATCACATCTATATGGGTACGTTTAGGCTAGGTATGGTTCCATTTTGCACCCAAATAGGCTGAAGCAGTTTGAGCTACGTTCAATCAGCGAAATCCCTTAAGAGTCTAAAGTGCTAAAATACAACAATCTTCGAATCTCGAAAACCATGATACTTAGAGACTCTACATATGAGGCTATGGGATCGTCTTGGGACCATCTACAATTACTTCTCTTAGTTTTCTTTATCTCAGAGGTTTTTTCTTGTGGTGATGATTTTTTCAATTAACGAAAAAGTTTTCAGATGCAAGCAGTGTAAAGTTGCAAAGTGGTGCAACTTTCATTCAGAAACTCATACGACCAAATAGATTGTTCCATCACACCCATATGGGTGCATTTATGTTATGTATGGTCCTATTTTTCTCCCAAATATGTTGAATCACTCTGAGCAACATTGGAGCGACGATTTCCCTTAAGAGTCCAAAGTGCTAAATGGACATACCATTTATTGTACGGTTTGTAGCTTGATGGTATGGCCATGGTAGATGTTATTAGGAATATATAAGGTGAATATGTGGGTTTAAATAGCTAGAAATGTTTGTAGTTGATTTGGTGAGTTGCCATGCATGACAAAAATGAGTGAAATTAGGTGAAAAATGGTGGTTACAACATGCTAATGTCAATGAAACATGGGGGCAGCAAGATTTAAGGTTGGATCAAGCTTGTGAAAATCCTAATAGACATGTTTGATGAGTTTATAGGGTGTGGAGAGGTTGAAAACATTTATTTCCTTAAAAACCTCATGAAAGATGCTAAAAAGGAGGGTTTGTTGAAATAGAGCTTTAGAAAGCATATCTCATCAAAAAACAATTGTGGTTTTGGTAGTTTGGTAGGATGTTAAATGCCTCCCCATCAAAATTTCAGGTTTGGGAAGTGTTTAAATATGAGTCTCTTTGTAAAATGGGCCTATATTAGTGAAGTTGCACCCAAGTTTGGGTTTGAGGATCAAAGTGGAGTTTGAATCATCTTTAATTGTAATTATGTTGTTTAAATCCACCTAGCTCTTGCATCAGAAAACTCTTACCCAATCAATTTAAACATCATGCACACCCAAATACCTTGTTTCCACTTTTCTAGATCAAAGACTCAATTACATTGGAAATGACCTTCACATGACCTTTTGACATTTTTTTTTGGAAAAAGTGGTAAGCCACTATAGTTTATTATATATAAATAGGAGATATTACAAAATCTAGTTCAAACAAGCATACCGATGGGAAAGAACCAGGAAGAAAACCTCTAGTTGTATCTCGATTAAGTACAAAAAGCTCTTACATAATTGTCCTAATAACAATAACAAAGCATACACCTGTATGACTATTTCAACCTATGAGTTTCCAAAATATAGACCCCTTTACATTTTAAACATACCCTTTATACAATGCCAGACATTTGACCCATATTTAAAAAAAAAATCACTGGATATAGATTATGTTCATACACAGTTATGACCTTTTTACATTGTTTCACATTTGAAAATTCAAATTTTAAAAAAAATTCCTATTGGAGGCATTCAGGGCAAAGTCTTCCACAAGAGTTGTATGTTGACGTTTTGGAGTGACAAGCACTTGTACAAACCATCAAGGTAGCAGTTAAAATACATACAATAGAAAAGATGCTTAGAATAACCAATCTATATTATTGTAATCTGTCTCATACCTCTCTGAAAGGATCGAAGTTTCCTATTGTAGCAGTAGGTCCATGATCAATCATGCTAGGAATATTTAAAAAGTTGTCAAATGAGAAATATATATTGTCACAATAGAAAAGATTCTTAGACTAACAAATTTATATTAATCTAAACAACCTGAATGATGATGAATTGGTAATGCAAACTATAAAAGATTCTTAGAATAACCAATCTATATTATTCTAAATGACCTAATTAATGATGAGATGGTAATGTAAACTATAAAAGATGCTTTGAACAACCAGTCTATATTATTGTAATTTGTTGCATACCTCTCTGAAAGGATCAGAGTTGGCTATTGTTGCAATAATTCCATGATCAATCATGCCAAAAATATCGCAAAAAATTTCAAATGATAAATCTATATTTTCACAATAGAAAAGATGCTTAGACTAACAAACCTATATTAATCTAAACAACTTGAATGATCATGAGTTGGTAATGCAAACTATAAAAGATGCTTAGAATAACCAATCTATATTATTCTAAATGACCTGATTGATGATGAGATGGTAATGTAAACTATAAAAGATGCTTAGAATAACCAATCTATACTATTGTAATTTGTGGCATACCTCTCCGAAAGGATGAAAGCTAGATATTATTGCAACAGGTCCATGATCAATCATGCCAAAAATATCGCAAAAGTTGTCAAATGATAAATCTATATTGTCACAATAGAAAAGATGTTTAGACTAACAAATATATATTAATCTAAACAACCTAAATGATGATGAATTGGTAATGAAAACTATAAAATATTCTTAGAATAACCAATCTATATTATTCTAAATGACCTAATTGATTATGAGATGGTAATACAAATTATAAAAGATGCTTTAAATAATCAATCTATATTATTGTAATCTATCACATACCTCTCTAAAAGGATAAAAGTTGGCTATTGCTTCAATAGGTCCATGATCAATCATGCCAAAAATATCGCAAAAGTTGTCAAATGATAAATCTATATTGTCACAATATAAAAGATGCTTAGGCTAACAAATCTATATTAATCTAAACAACCTGAATGATGATGAATTGGTAATAGAAACTATAAACAATGCTTAGAATAATCAATCTATATTATAAATGACCTAATTGATGATGATATGGTAATGCAAACTGTAAAATACGCTTTGAATAACCAATCTATATTATTGTAATTTGTCACATAACTCTCTGAAAGGATTAGAGCTAGCTATTTTTGCAGCACGTCCATGATCAATCATGCAAAAAATATCACAAAATTACATACAAAATATCACTATTAAAGCCACCTACACAGCAATAGTATACAAAATATTAGTATTAAATAAATAATACTAATGAACTTAAGCATAATGAACCTAAGCATTGTACCTTCCATTCTTGAATATTCTATTCAAGTGTGCCTGAAGGGTCATCTCTTTGCTTAAGAGCATCCAATATTACTTCATGATCATCATTACTAAGTGTCCATAGTTGTTTTGTCTTTGGTTTGGCATGATGCTTCAACAACTTAACATTTGTTTCTATAACAAGGTGTGAATACATGACAATGGTTTTGTGTTTCTCGTAGTCTTCATATGCAGGTATTTCATTCTTTCTAATCATGTATGTTCGTACCGAAGTTCCTGCAACCACAACTGAAATTGTAGGATACACGAACCCATCATCATCTTCCATTGGTTGTGTTAGCTTGTGCTTTACCCACACACATCGATCCAACCAATATTTTGATCTCTCTTCATTCCACTACACTACAACAAGTACAAAAACATGTTCTGGTTGTAGTAGATCTGAAAGTCGGTTATAATCAACTAAAATTTCCATTGTGTCATTTTTCATTAACATAGTTTTAGATAAAGGAGTTACATATTGTGGAACCCATGTATCCACCCACTCACTTGACCCACATTGATCCCACTCACACTAAATACAACTTTGGAAAAAACAAGCCAACTGTCGTGTCCAAATGGTCCATATTCTTGCATCTGAGTTTCGAAACGAATGTATCTTTGAAGAATCTTTGATTGTATGACAATCCAATCTTCCTCCCACTATACCCTCCTCAACCAACCAAAATAATCTGCGTATTGTTGAATCAAGTGTCCCTCATTTTGACAATGTTGAACTACACCAATCAACAATAAAATGTGCATCACTAAATTTGGCTCCTGAAATATTTAATTGCTCCTTAACTAGAGCTCTCTTTACACATGAACCTACTCTGCCATGCTCCCCTTTCCCATGCCCAGCTTCAAGAAAACTCCAAATATGAGGTACACCCCTCTCTACATGCATTCTACTCAACCAATAAAACATACGAGCATTATTGAATTGACCTATGCAGTTACTTGACCAAATGAGATGTCGGCCCAATGCTATGTCATGTTCCTACAAGAACTCAAAAAAAATATTGAAACAATGTTGGACATACTCAAATGAGTGAGATCTATCATCACTCATATAAAAATGATACTCTTTGATTATATTTCGGTCCTCCTTTATACTATTTGGTGCATGTCTAAACGTTATGTGGACAAAAATAGCAATATGAATGGAATTTTAATACTAAGATTGTACCTCATTTTGTTGTTGCAATGTGTATTTTTCTACAAAATCAACCATTGATATAATAGTGCCAATCAAAAAAGAGTCCTTACACATCCTGAATTGTTGATCCAACCAGAGAGACCTATGACTATGCCTTGCATACTTGTAGAAAATATTGTCCTTAAAATCTGAAATAAAATCAGCAACATTGCATTCTTTTGTAACCAACTCGCATCTAGAACCTTCACCTCCACTTTGAAAAGTATATTTGACTATCTCATATCTCTTTTTCTCAACAAGCTTCTTTCCAAATTCATGTTTGGAACCTTCATGAAAACATTGAACAAAGGAAAGCCACCACATTGTGAGCACTTCACATTTAAACAATCATTTCTATAGAAAAAGCAACCATCATCTCTAGAACATAGAAATAGATCTAGCAAGTCCCTTGATGATTTTGGAAGATGCATTGCACCACACTCCTGCAATATTTCATTAGTATGCAAAGTATAATGGATATAGCATAATAGTTCATGGTACATTGAAAATTCCACATGTTATTTGCAACAACAAGTATAATGAATCTTAAGGGGCACACAAGAAAATGGCTTCAAACCTTCAAAAGTCCTTTGTAAAATTTCCATATTTGGATGTGTTTCAATAAATTTTTTGAACAACATTGTTTGTGTTGATTCCAAGAAATGTTTAGGATGTGGTATATGGTCTCGATTTCCAATTCTTAACTTTAAAAAATCCTTTGTATTGGGTGATACTCTAGAGTTATCATGCCAAAATTACTGAATTACCTACTTTACATTATCAGTTAGCTTCTTATCAACATGTGGAAGCCTCTCGGAAAAATCTCATGTATCATTTTGAAGAGAATCATTTATTCTTTGTCTTCTTTCAAATTCTCTATCCAAAGTTTTATTATTTATGTCAAAATCAATACAAGTTTGTCTCATAAAGTGAGCCTTTTTCAATTGATGGCTTACTAGGGCGGTTGTAATGACTCTCCGAGCAGCTCTCTTATCTTTTTCCATGTTATTTTTTCCAATAGACTTGAGAGCATTAAAAATATTTTTGACAATAATAGAAATTTTTTCGGTCTTCTTGTTCACATGAATCTTCAATTTGGCTAGCAAAGGTCTCATATTTTTCATCTTCAGCAATTGTACAAAAAGTTGGCATTTCTCAGTCAATGTCTTATCGCTAAAATACTGGTTGAAAATTCTTGTAGCCCACAACCAAATAGTTCATGTTGATCTCTTGCCTTCAAATTTTTTTATAATGTTCTCATCAATTTCAAGTAACCATTTAGGGGTTCTTTAAGGTCTTCAATTTGGAATGTCTTTCTTCGTCACAAGTTTCTTCATTTCTCATGTAATCTGGTGAAACATAACTTAAACTTGGTTCAATATTATATTCAATATCTTCAATTCAAAAAAATTCACCTTGAACATTTTCAATATCAATTTGAATAGTTTCATTCCCAATTTCAATATCATGTTCAACATCTTCAATTCCAACATTTTCACCTTGAGCATTTTCATTATCAATTTCAATATTTTCATTCTCAATTTGAATATCACGTTCAACATCTTCAATTCAAACATTTTCACCTTGAACATTTTCAATATCAATTTGAACATTTTCATTCCCAATTTCAATATCATGTTCAACATTTTCACCTTGAACATATTCAATTTCTTCTTCACTTCAAAGACCATAGGGCTCAGGTTCACCAATATTTAACATACCGTGTCTTCTCTTCCTATGATCTTATCTATCTCTTTGTCTATATGCTTCAATTTGTCCTTTTGTAAGCTTTCTATACTAAGTTTTTGCTTCTGACGACTATTGCTCCCCATTATACCTCATAAAAGATGCTAAAAAACATTGCTTATGACAAATTTGAGTAGAAGATGCTCCAAAAAAGTTGATCTTTATCTCTTCCTATTTGAAACTGTAAATTTGTCGCCTACAAAACTTGTAAATAGAATGTAGGGTCTGTTGGAATGCACAAAATGACCCACATGAGGTTTTTCTATGGCACACAAATCTAATATCCGATAAAATCTTATATTTGGTCTGAAAAAAAAATTAAAATTATGTTTTGTAATGGTAGGATTTTAGTGTTACAAATCGGATATCCGATTTGTGCAGATATAGACCTAAGGGTTAATGGTAGAGGGTAGAGGGTTTAAGGGTTTAAGGTTTATGGTTAATGGTTAAGGGTTAAGGGTATAGGGTAGAGGGTTTATGGTTAAGGTTTAAGGGTTTATGGTATAGGATTTAAGGTAGAGGTCTATAAGGGTTTAGGGTTTAAGGGTTAAGGGTTTAGGGTTAAGGGTATAGGGGAGAGAGAGAGATGGAGTGAGTGATTGTGAGAGAAAGACCTGAGAGAGGGAGAGGGGGTACAAGGGAGAGACTTGAGAGAGAGAGTAGAGGGTTTAGGTTTTAGGGTAGAGGGAGGGAGTGAGAGAGAGGGTAGAGGATTTAAGGGTTTATGGTTTAAGGGTTAAGGGTAGAGGGGATAGAGAGAGACCTAAGAGAGGGAGAGTGGGTAGGAGGGAGAGACTTGAGAGAGAGAGAGAGTAGAGGGTAGAGGGTTTAAGGGTTTAGGGTTTAGGGTAGAGGGGAGAGATAGAGGGAGTCAGTGAAAGAGAGGGAGGGAGATAAGGAAGGGAGGGTTAATGGTAGAGGGTAGATGGTTTAAGGGTTAAGGGTTTAGGGTTAAGGTTTTAGGGTATAGGGTTTAGGGTAGAGGGTTATAAAGGTTTAGGGTTTAATTGTTAAGGGTATAGGTGAGAGAGATAGATAGAGTGGGTGAGTGAGAGGGAGAGCGGTTATCAGGGACAAACTTGAGAGAGAGAGAGTAGAGGGTAGAGGGTTTAAGGGTTAAGGGTATATGGGAGAGAGAGATAAAGAGACTTGAGAGATAGAGGAATTCGGTGAAAGAGAGGAATATAGGGAGTGGGAGAGAGATAAGGGAGGGAGGGTTAATGGTATAGGGTGGAGGGTTTAAGGGTTAAGGGTATAGGGGGGATAGATAGATGGAGTGAGAGAGAGAGAGACATGAGAGAGGGAGAGGGGGTATGAGGGAGAGACTTGAGAGAGAGAGAGAGAGAGATAGTGGGAGAGAGAGATAAAGAGAGAGAGAGAGAGATACCTGGTAGAGGGATAGGGGATAGAGGGAGAGACTTGAGAGAGAGAGAGAGATTAGAGGGTAGAGGGTTTAAGGGTTAAGGGTTACAGAGGGGAGAGAAATAGAGGGAGTCAATGAAAGAGAGGGAGGGATAGAGTGGGAGAGTGATAGATATAGTGAATGAGAGAGAGATACCTGAGAGGAGAGGGGGTACAAGGGAGAGACTTGAGAGAGAGGGAGAGAGGGTTTAGGGTTTAAGGGTTAAGGGTAGAGGGAGAGATATAGAGGGAGTGAGAGAGAGAGAGAGACTTGAGAGATAGAGAGAGAGAGTATAGGGTTTAAGGGTTAAGGGGAGAGGGGAGAGAGATAGAGGGAATCAATGAAAGAGGGGGGGGGAGGGAGTGGGAGAGAAACATAGGGTAGAGGGGGATATATAGGAGTTATTGAGTGAGAGACTTGAGAGACAAAGAGAGAGTAGAGGGTAGAGGGTTTAAGGACCTTAAGGTTTTAGGGTTTAGGGTTAAGGGTAGAGGGGAGAGAGATAGATAGACTGAATGAGAGAGAGAGAGAGAGACTTGAGAGGAGAGGGGGTATGAGTGAGAGACTTGATAGAGAGATATAAAGAGTGGGAGAGACATAGAGGGTACATGGTTTAAGGGTTAAGGTTAGAGGGAGAGATATAGAGGGAGTGAGTGAGAGAGAGAGAGAGACCTGAGAGAGGGAGAGGGGATAAGAGGGAGAGACTTGATAGAAAGAGAGAGAGTAGAGGGTAGAGGGTTTAAGGGTTAAGGGTTTAGAGTTTAGGGTTTAGGGTTTAAGAGATAGAGGGAGTGACTCTAAGAGAGAGACCTAAGAGAGGGAGAGGGGGTAGGAGGGAGACTTGAGAGAGAGGGAGTGGGAGAGAGATAGAGGGTATATATGGTTAATGGTAGAGGTGGAGGGTTTAAGGTTTTAGGGTTTAAACGTTAAGGGTTTAGGGTTTAGGGTTAAGGGTAGAGGGAGAGATATAGAGTGAGTGAGCGAGAGAGATAGACCTAAGAGAGGGAGAGGAAGTTAGGAGAGAGAGACTTGGGAGAGAGAGAGATGGAGAGAGAGAGAGGAAAAGAGATAATATTTAAATATTTTAGACATTATTAATATATATATATATTTAAATATGTATACACTAACTAAAATATTGAAATAATACTTAAATATTATACATAATAATATTATATCTTATATATTAAATACATAATTCGGTAAGAGATTATCATAAATTGTATATTATATTACATTATAAAATATATTGTATATTATATATAAAATTATAAACTTTATTGCATTTTTAAATCATATATTATAAATTGTATAACATTTTTTAAACTCATATCTAAAACATATCGAATATCAGATTCAAATTAGATATAAACATATTGAATATCAGATTCAAATCAGATATCCGATTTGAATCTGATATCTGATATGTCTGACAGAAAATTTAATGCCTAGGGATTAGCCTCGAGCTTGCTTTGGAATTTGGTTTCAGACCTGCCCATCTTAAGAAGTCAACACAAAAAACATATTTAACAACTTACCTTGCTTTTTTAGACTTCGCCCATGTGGTTGATGACTCTTTTTTTACCCAAAATTGATAAAATGAAAAAGGGTTTGTAAAGGAACTTCTCAACTTTCCACCAATATAAATTATACTTTACTTTGAATCTAATAAATAATTATTATTCACTTTCTATTAGAATTACGACTAAAGTCCTGATTGATAGGATGATTAAAAAACATCTATAGCTTTCAAACAGTATCACATTTTTTGAATCCAAACCGCGAGTCACATTCTATGCTTCACATACTATATGATTAAAAAAAATGAATTTCATGAATTTTTGACCAAGTTAAGGTGGTTAGACATACGAGTTTTTATATTTTTAAAAGTTGTAATAAAAAATTCATATTAATTATTTACTTTAAAAAAATTACAAAAAAATATGCCTCACATCCGGACATGATTCCTCTACTTATATCTAAAATATTATAAACAATACTATCATTTTATTATGGTGAGGGTGGTCAGATAGACACCTACTTCTTTTTTTTTTCTTGAAATTTAAGTACTACTACTTTGAAATTTCAATTTTTCATCAAATAGATTTTAAAAAAAAAAAACCTAGTAGTTTAGAAACTACATTCAATTTTCCACAAATTCTATTCTTACATATTTTTGAAATAATATAAATAACTTATTCAGATTTTTGCGTCAAGTTGCATAACTCTGGTTTTTCTAAATTTTCATTGCCACTTAAGGGCCTATTTTTTCCATGATGATCCTGCACATACCCATAATAAATATTTCTTCTTAATAACTATTTATATATAAGTATTCTTGAAAAAATAAGTTAATAAACATTAAAATCAAAAGCTAATTAGAAGTATTAGTATTTTTTTAATATTTTATTACAATATTATAAGAATAAATTAAATTCATAAGTATTGTATTATGTTTATAAAAAAAATCTATATCATTTAAAAATAAATAAAAAATAATTATAAAGTAAATTTTAAAAAATCATCCAATAATTATGTCATCGAGGGGGGGTTGGGGGGTGAATGAAGCATACAGAAAGTAAGTGAATTAAACTAGTTCAAACAAGATTAAGATCCATAAACCCATTACTCTTGAAATGAAGCTCTAAACTAATGAAATCAAATAATCAAATCTTAAGATAACATAATAAATTCAAAACTTAAAATCATATACCATCTCATGTTGGAGTTGTGTTTGCATTGGAATTTGGATGCCATATTGCTTGATTCAATGCAAAGACTCCATTGTTGAAGTCACAAAATATTTCATATGTGTGGAATGTTGAACTAGAATATGATGATAACTTGTAACATTCTCAAGAGTTAATTGTGCAACACTTCACTATGTAAGTTGTAGATGATTTCTAAGAAGGTTGAAGGTTATTTTATAGATTTTATGTTTCAAGATGAACAATCAATATTTTATAGTAAAATATCTTGATCAATGGTTGAGAACCATTGAGAGGAATTAGATTGGAAGAATTAGTGGTTTTAGATTGTTGAATGTCAGATTAATGTAATCAATATAAATCCTCCATTATGTGTTGCAAAAATTTTCAATGTGTCTATGATGTCAAACTAGAATGTGATGATAACTCCTAACGTGCTCAAGAGGTAATTATGTATTTCTTTGATATGTAAATTCTAGATGACTTGTGAGAAGGTTGAAGGTTATTTTATATATTTTACGTTTCGAGATGAATGGTCAATATTTTGTAGTAAAAGATCTTGATCAATGGTTGAGAACCATTGAGAGGAATTAGATTGAAAGAATCAATGGTTTTTGTAAGTGTGAATAAGTGAATAAGCACAAAAGACACTTCTTAATACGACATTATATCAATAGACAAGTTAAATGAATCAATTCAAAGGAATTATCTATTGAAAGTGTCATATTGTTCTCTATCTTTAAAGATTTATTAAATCCCGATTGCTCTCAGATTGTTTAAGCAAATAAGGCTGTTAAAATGAAAATTCAAAGAAGGAGATGATGCTTAATGCAATACTAAATGATAAGATGATGTAAACTAGCATATATGAAATAGATAATTGTAGCTACAGGAGGCAGCCATGGTTGAAAACTTGATTGCTTGATGCTTGATGTATGAATGCTTGATGCTTGATGCTTGATGCTTGAATTCCTACATAATAAGAGTGCATAAACTTGATTATCTAGATCCTTTTCTTGGTTCAATCAGGTTGTATTTATAGATTTCCTGGCTGTAGAAATGCACAGGGAAAGCTTTGAAAGGCTTTGATTCAATCTGGAGGATTGAATGGTGAGAGATGGAGGAGATTGAGAGAAAGATGGAGATTGTCTCTACCCATGAAAACACCAGGCAAGAGAAGAGGAAGGATTGATGGAGGAGGATTGAGAGATCAAATTCCAAATTTGTCTCCAATTTGTCTCCAAAACTTCTTGTGAAGTTTCAATCAATTAATTTTGACATATTTTAGACATGGTTTAGACATAGGATATCTAATTCATTTTTGAGAGAATATAGATGGAATATTCTTTGTGCTTTAATTCAAATATTTTGATTTATTTAAATTAGCAAAAGAGGGATAAATAATTTAATAAAACGAACTATAGGATAGTTTGTTTATTAAATTAAACAGAAGAATGTGGCAATCAATCAATAAAGTGTTTTGTCTTTATTTAATTAATTTAAGATGGATGTGATAGAATAAAATAGGGATTTGATAATTAAATCGAACAAAGTATTTAATTTTGTTTATTTAATTAAAATGAATATAAATGTGAACTATATAAATAAATATTTCTATTTATTCGATAGTAGAGAAAATTTAGGATAATTAATCAAATATTTGTATTTAATTAATATGAATTCTCCAGACCAATTTTAGGTGTATACATTTTGCCCCTCTTCGAAGTGATGTGTTTATGCATTCCTTCGAAGAAAATTTTGCTGCCACTGCCAAGATCGACTATAAAGAATAGTTTCGTATGCCCCAAACATTGATTTTCAGATGATTTGATGATAATATGCCCCCTCAGGAGATAAATTAATGATTTGACGATTTTTAGAATTTTTTCAAAATTTTATTATTTTTGATGATTTTATATGATGATTCGATGATGAAATAATTTACCTCCCGACAAATAGTGAAGAAATATAGCCTGCAGATGAGTTTCTAATTAATTTCCTGGATAAAATTAATTAAAAGATAATAAAACCCACCAAAAATACCTTTCCAAATATTATAAATACTCCAAGAGGTCATTTTCCAATTCATTTTCAATATTTGATTGAAAAAAACCTTTGTGATAGAGACTTTTTTGCCAGCTGGAGCAAGATGCCTATCCCCTACCACACTCACCGATTTGAGCGTGTTCGACGTCACCGACAGTCGGCCGCGTATGGACCTCCGGTATGTACCCCTTGACCTCCTCATAATTCATGTACTTTTATTGCTTTAGGCATGTTTTAGGTTGTTTTAGCGCTTTCAAGCCGCGTTGTAGTGCTTACACTCTGGTGTAGTGCTTCCAGTAGGTAGATTAGCGCTTTGAGTTTTAGTGCTTGCGTTAAAAACTCTAACACTTCCAGTTGGTAATGTAGCGCTTTCAATGTTTTAGCGCTTAGGAGTTAAAAATTAGCGCTTCCATGGTCTGTTCTAGTGCTTCTAGTAAAGTGGCGCTTTGATGGACTGTTGTAGCACTTCGATGTAGAAAAGTAGCGCTTCGATACTTTTAGCGCTTTGGATACCTGTTTTAGCGCATCGGAGTGCTGAAATAGCACTTTCAAGATTTAGTGCTTTTAACTGGTAAAGTAGCGCTTTTAAGTTTTAGCGCGTCAGAATTTTGTTTTAGTGCTTTTAAATCAGATTTGAAAATTTTGACTTAGTGAACCCCGATTTTGTCAATTTTGATCATGTCTATTCTTTGGAGTGGTATGATTAATAATCCAAATGCTTGATGTTGGATTTGGATGATGTAAATAAGGCTAACTCTCATGATAGGCGAGAATAAATCATATTCTTGGTGATCCTCATCATAGGCGAGGAAATGATTCAATATCTGATAAATCTCATGATAGGCGAGATCTAGATAATGTTTTGATGAACCTCATGATAGGTGAGGTTTGATGTTCGCCTATGAATTTTGATCGAAAATTCATACCGATTTGTAATAGACTTGATAGTAGAATGACTTTTGATTTCTTGACATAGTTCACTGATTTGATTCTTGCTGTGATGATAGGAGCATTTGGGTACCCTCCAAATGCATGAGAGGTTTCCACAGATGATAGACTTGATACCTTATCTGACACCAAATGAGCTTCAGGTGATAGGCCAATGCAGCCTTACTAGCTTGCTTGATATGCCCTATATTAGGATTAATCGGGGTTTGTTGACCGCATTGGCTGAGAGGTGGCATAGTGACCACAACACCTGTCACCTACCTACTGGTGAGATAATGGTCACACCTGAGGATGTGTGGCGTATTTTGCATATTTCGTTCATGGGTGAGATTGTTGTATATGATTCCCATGGGACCGATGGTAGAGATGCTCTTCACAGAGTATTTCAGGATCAGGACATTTCGGATCTGAGCATTCGGTGGAGGAGGATTGTCGAGTCGTACGCGACACTACCAGCAATGCTAGCGGGTTTCATTGGAGGTTTCCTTTGCCCTGATCATAGTTTAAAGGGATTCCTCGTTGGCTAGGGTAGGACACTGGAGAGCATGATGGTACATAGTACCAGATATGCATGGGGGATGTGCATGTTGGCACATTTATATCATGATCTTCATTCAGTTGTGTAGTTAGGAGCTAGGAGCTTATCAGCAGGGATGAACCTATTACGGGTGTGGGGATGGGAGCACTTTGCTATTACTCAGCCTTTTCCAGTTGTAGACAAACTAGCCGGCAGACCTTACGTTTTTTGATATAATGGTCGATTTACATAGGCTCGGATGGGCAAGTTAGAGCATTGGAGGTGGGTATTTGATGACACTGAGACAGTTACCTAGTGCCCATACCTCGACTATGAGTAGTGGGATGAGGATGATGTAATGTTGGGTTTCCTTTGTGATTCCATGTATCTCATCGGTCATACACCATTTGTTCTAGAGAGATTTCTGTTGCGCCGAGTATACAGATAGTATGGCATCGTACAGTGCATGCCATAGGGGGTAGCCCATTATGCCAAACGACGAATGGATATTTCTGATTGGGGGCCCTGTTTATCATATGATGTCGTAGTAGAGGGATATAGAGCACTGCAGCCATCACCCTGGGATATACAGAGGGATATTACAGAGGTGCTAGTTACTGAGGAGTATGTCGCATTTCTGGCCTTGGTTCCACATCCTTGTATCACCATTCTGGATGAGTCGACACCTTTACCTATAGAGGAGGATGTGGTAGTAGGTTCTGTAGACAGTGGGGGTGGAGATTATTCTTCATCAGGCAGTAGCTCAGAGAGCAGCAGCAGTGGTGACAATGATGGGGGCAGTGGAGGAGACAGAGGGGCAGGGCCAGCCATCAACAGTGCTCCATCTTCCAACAGGCCTCGCAAGAGGCAAGCAGTGACAGTGTCAATAGTAGGGCAGCAGATACAGATAGTTGGGCTCCAGGCACAGGTCCAGTCTTCGCAGGGGCAGTTGGTACAGGCTAGGGGTATGCTTGTGCAAACCCAAACTCAGATGCAGTCACAAGCGCAAGCTCATTCCCAGGCCTTAGCATAGGTACAGGGATAGTTAGCCGCCATGCAGACACAAGTTGATACCTTGACAGCAGAGTGAGACAGTGCTCGGTAGATTGCTGAGAGGGCACAAGAGACAGTGGAGACTCTCCAGAGAGTGGCCGATGGTACCTCTATTGGAGACTATATGAGAGAGGTTTTGCGGGCTGGCCAAGAGGCAGAGTTCTACAGAGGCAGATATCATGATGCAGTGCCTACCGAGCGCTGAGTCAGCTATGCCCCGTCGAGATCTGGGTGGACACACACATGGACAGTGAGCAAGGGAGTGACACAGCCTCCACGAAGAGGTCCCAGAGATCCTGGTCCTTCAGGGGGTGGTGGTGATACTGGTCCTGTCGAGCCTGCACATTCTGGTAGTAGCAAGTTGTAGATGCCTCCTGTGATTTTGAGTCTTAATGTATATTACGATGTACCTTATTTTTGATGATGTATCTTGATTCCAGACTTCATTGTATACTTGACACTTGATGATATATATATGAGATGCAGTTGATGTGATTTTATGATGGTTTATGATTTCTATGTGATGGATGTATTTATTTTGTAATGATGTTTGTGATGAATGCATTATGAAATGAAAAATGGATGATGATGTAAATAATAATAATGACATGACTTGCATTTCTTTATGATATAAAAAATGATGCTATTGATGTGATTTTCAAATATAAATGATGTACTTATTGTGATGTGGATAATAATAAAAAAATGATAATGTATGGATAATAAATGACATGACATGATGTGTGGATGAACTTATGATGAAATGATAATGGATGATGATGCAATGATAATAATGATATGACGTGCATTTATTTAAATGTGATAAAAATGATATGTATGATGGATAAATGCTTTTTATTTTAAATGTGATAATGATAAAAATGATGAACCTATGATGTATTTATGGTACCTTTTAATCCATGATTTATTTGATGTATGATGAAATATATGAATGACAAAACTTAATGATGAGATGATGACTACTTCATGTGATTTTGATGATTTTTGGATTTATGTCAAGTATACTCAGTCCTATTTTGTAGATAAGATAATCGTTGTTTTTGGAACCTTTTATGCAACAAATACTCTGCAGATAATGAAATATGATGAATGCAATCTAATTTTAACATGCAACTTATATACAAAACATTTGTCATTTTAATAGTACTTTTGTGCATGGTATCATCATTGAGCTTTTATTGGATTTTGAAAGTGAGTACAAGCGTCAAAGGTATATGTTAGACCAATGACGACCTGAGTACTACTTCCATGATTTTTGATATTGCAAGCGAACACAAGCATCTAGGTATAATTGAACCGAGATGACCTGAGCATTCATTGCGTAAACAGGCAGAGATGAATCATTTTAGTGTGTGAATTCTGAATGTCATTGGTGACAGTTTTGCATTGCATATCCCTCGAGAATTCACATATTAATATGATTAACTTACAGACAGCAAACAATAAAAATATCATTCTTTTTCCTTGATTCTCTAGTTTAGTTACATCATCGAGAAACTCCAAAATAAATGATAATAATTAAAGAAATAACACAATACTTCCACACATTAAATTCAGATTTTTAGATCATCCATCCTATTTTTGATTTTATCATGTTTTTGAGATTTTCGAGATTTTGACCAAAGACCTACCCTATTGGCCTATCCTAGGGGTCTCAGGAGCTGATCATAGATTAGTTTTGCCTACGTTATACATGAAGAGACCACGTAGTTCGACTGACACAAACCTATGCTTTTGGATTTTTGAGACTAACTTTTTTTGACATGTTTTTGGATTTTTGAGACTGACTTTTTGACATGTTTTTGGATTTTTGAGACTGACTTTTTTGACATGTTTTTTGGATTTTAAGACTAACTTGTGATGAGATGTTGTTTCCCTTAGTGATATCTAGATGTTGCCCCCAAGCTTTGGAGTGATACTTGACTATGTGAATGATATGATAATGGATGCGATGATGGCAAGGCGAATGATATGATATGGATGATACTGACTGTCGGATTAATGATCTTGATAGGTTTCATCATAGATGGGAAAGTTGATGCAGAATCACATATGATGCCTATTTCCAAGTTTTCACCATATTTTTTGATGAAACTCCTTTACTTTGTTCATTTTTTTCTCATTTTTCTCTTTTTCTTTCTGTTTGTTTGTTTTTTTTTTTGTGTCACCAAGATGCCTGTTTACCAGGTTTTTCATCAAGGAAACCTTTTCAAAAGTTTGACCCGTGCACTAGAAGATTCAAGTATAGAAATTTCGAAGATGGATACTGTTGAAAGGTTCATCAAACAAATCCCCTTCTGACGTTGATAGTTGATAAGCTGTTGATCCGTATACTGCTATGATAACAAAAGGACCTAGCCAGTTAGGCTCAAACTTCCCTTTCTTCTCCCTGTCTTGCTGATTTCTAGGGTTCTCTTTTAGAACTAAATCTCCAACCTGAAAGACCCTTGGTTTTACCCTGTGGTTGTAACTTCGTGACATTCTTTATTGATAAGTCGTTAGATGATTGACAGCTTGTTGACGATGCTCATCTAACAATTCCAGCTCCTGCAGCCGAGATACCCTATAGTCTTCATCTGAAATGATTCCTCTTAGGGATACACAAAGGGATGGAAGCTCAACTTCAATGGGCAATATTGCTTCTGATCCATATACCAAGGCATATGATGTTGCTCCTGTTGGTGTTCTGATACTTGTTCTGTAGGCCCATAATGTAGGATTGAGTTGAACATGCCAATCACGTCCAACATCATTAACCGTCTTTTTGAGAATTTTTAAAATTGTTTTGTTTGAGGCCTTTGCTTGGCCATTTCCTTGTGGATAGTACGGTGTTGAAAAATGATGTTGGATGTGGAACTTTTCACATAATTCTTGGATATCTTGATTCTTGAATGGTCGACCATTATCAGTGATAATGGATTGTAGAATTCCATATCGACAGATAATGTAATTCAAGATAAATGAGGAGATCTGCTTCCTAGTGATGGTTGTAAGAAGCACTGCTTCTATCCATTTTGTGAAATATTATGTAGCTGTGATAATGAACTTGTATCCATTAGCTGAAGAAGGATGTATCTTTCCTACCAGACCCAGTCCCCATTGACAAAAAGGCTATGTGGACGTGAAGGGATGTAGTTCTTGCACCAGTGCATGAATCAGGTTGCTGTGAATCTAACATTTTTGACATTTCTTTACAAAGTGGTAGGATTCTTTCTCCATGCAAGGCCAATAATATCCCAAATGGAGGAGTTTCTTAGCTAGAGTTATCCCACTTGAATGAGTGCCACAAATACCCTCGTGAACTTCGCGTAGGGCCGTCACAGATTCATCGTGTTCTAGACATCGAAGTAAGGTACCATCAAGACTTCGTCAATAAAGTATGTCAGCAATTAAGGTATATCGGGCGGATTGGCGAATGAAATTATGTTTTTGGTTCCAGGAAAGATTGGGTGGAAGGATATTATCTTTGAGGTAGGCATAGGTTTCTTTGTAGATAGAGGTTTCAATGGTCTCTAAGTGGCATATGGTAGTGGATTCCAGATTATTGTGAGAAGGAGATGATACTTGTTCTACCATAAACTCATAACAAACATGTTTCTCTGGTAATTGTAATAATGAAGCGATTGTTGCCATAGCATCTGCAGCTTTGTTCTCCGCCCTTGGAATTTGATCAAACTTGATACTGATGAAGAATTGTTTGAGGTCATCTATTTGTAACTTGTAGGGCAACAATTTTTCATCTTTTGTTTGATACTCGTCATTTACTTGATAAATGACTAGTTGAGAGTCCCCATATACCTGTAAGTCTATGATTTTCCATTGAAATTGCTATTTTGACCCCAATAATTAATGATTCATATTCTGCCACATTATTTGTACATTGAAACATCAGTCTGTATGATTTCAGAATGGTGTGTCCTTGGGGTGAGATGAATAAAATCCCTTCTCCAGATCCTCGTTGTGTGTATGATCTATCAAAATATAATATCCATTGTTGGGGCATCACTATCAGAATGTCTGCATCTGGAAACTCCATTGTCATTGGTCTATCATCTGGGAGTGGAGCCTCAGCTAATTGTTTAGCGATAGCTTGACCTTTGATTGCTTTTCTTTTGACATATTGGATGTCAAATTCACTTAATAGCATGACCCACTTTGCCAGTCTACCGGTTAAGGCAGCTTTACTAAGTAGGTATTTTAACGGGTCAATCTTTGCTATTAACCTGATAGTATGGGTCAACATATAGTGTCATAACTGTTGAGTAGCAAACACCACCATTAAACAAGATTTTTCTATGAACGTATAATTTACCTCATAGCCATTTAATGTTCTGCTGATATAATAGATGGTGTGTTCCTTTCCTTCATTATCTTCTTGTGCCAAAAGTGCCCCCAAAGAGATATTTGTCGTGGCAATGTACAATATCAGAGGTCGTCCTTCTGTTGGTGGCATGAGAATGGGTGGTGACATTAGATATTTCTTTATTTGATTGAATGTTGTGTCACATCCATTATCCCATTTGAAAAAAACATTTTTGTGTAGTAGATGGTTGAATGGATGACTTTTATCCGCTAGCTGGGAGATGAATCTTTTGATTGATTGGAGCCTTCCTTGTAGTGATCTGAGCTGACTGATATTCTTAGGAGGTGGCATCTCCATTATTGCTTTAACTTTTATTGGATCTACCTCAATGCCTTTTTCTAAGACAATGTACCCCAATAGTTTTGCTGATGTGACCCCCAAGACACACTTCTTAGGGTTTAAACTGACATTAAATTTCTCTAACCTTGTGAAGATTTTGTCTAGGATATGCAAATGTTCCTCTCTAGTACAATATTTTGCCAAGATGTCATCCACATAATCTTCCATGAAGGTGTCCATCATATCATGAAAGATTGCAGTCATCGCTCTTTGATAGGTTGCTCCTACATTTTTCAGACCAAATGGCATGATGTTCCAACAGAAGGTCCCCCATGGACATGTAAAAGCCATTTTCTCTTGATCTTCTAGAGCTATTTTTATTTGATTATACCCAGAGAAACCGTCCATGATTGATAACATGGCATGTCCTGCTGTCAAGTCCATGATTATATCAATGTTTGGTAAGGGGAAATCATCCTTCGGGCATGCTTTGTTTAGATCCCTGAAATCTGTACATATCCTGATGCTGTTGTCTGGCTTTGAAACAGGTACAATGTTTGATATCCATTCGGCATAGTCTATAGAACGTATGAACCCTACATCCAACAATTTCTTTAGCTCTGTCTTTACCATTAATGCAATATGGGGATGCATTTTTCTCAATTTTTGCTTGATAGGCTTGATTCCCACGGGCAAAGACAAATGGTGCATGAGTAGATTTGGATCTAAGTCTAGCATATCGAAATATGACCAAGCAAAATTGATGCTTTTCTCCTTAAAGAATTTGATGAAGTCTGGTCTCTCTTAATCTATCATGGATTCCGCTAGATGTAGGACTTTTGTTTTTTCTTCAATACCAATGTTGATAGCTTGTGTTGGTTCTACCAGAACTGATGATCATGTAATGCCCCGCCTTGCAACCCTAAAGGAAGTTGTAATTAACAACTTAAGCGAACCAATTTTTTTTTTTAAAGTGTAATTAACATACACATTCACTTACTAATTACAACAACCTCTAAGACTACAAGGTCGGGATTACTTAATCCCATACAAACCTCTACATAAATCCATAGCATAATATACTTTATGAAATAAACATCATACATCATAAGGATACCACATAACATAATAAGATGAACATCCAAGATACAATCTCATAAACAATAACTTAATCCAATAGTTACATCACTCATTCCCAGAATGAGGCAATAGAATAAATGTATTACAATTACATAACTCCACCTCATAACAAAAGAGGGATAAATAACTTATACAAAACGAAGTATTACAAAGCAAGAATAACATAAGAACTCGAACTGTCCATCCAGATGTCTCGCCACCAAGTACTGAAGATCAATGGGGACCCAACGGTTTTGGTGCATGTTCCACCCAACCAAGTGGTACCCGAAGGCCAACCCCCCATGCTAGGAGATAGTAACAAAGTAACATGGACAAGGATCTACAACCATTAACCAAAAGCAGACTCATACTAACTCATGTTGATATAACCAAACAAACGAATTAAACAAGTACAACTCAATTACAATACATGTACCAATCAAGTACAACTCAAATACAATATAGGTACAAATCAAGTACAACTCAAACATCACTGACATAGGTCACATTACTTCCAGACATAAAAATAGATCAAGTATGTTCAAAGAACCATACACATATAACACTAAACAACAGTTGTCCTAGATAGAGTGTCATCGCAAGGTTTGTCATGAGATCTCCTCTGGGCATTCTTCATAGGCTTCAGAAATCCTAGTGGCCTCAACTGAATCCCGGCACTCATACTCACTCAAGCAGAATCAACTACCTTTCATAAGGACAAGATAGTTGATCTTGCCATTCCAGGCCTTCTCACTCATCCCAAGTCTAAACAAGCTCTTGTGTCTATGATTGAGGTAAAATTATCTTGTTTAGTGAGAAGTTAGTCCTAATCATCTAAGTACATTAATTTAATTATCACTTGATTAACTCACTTCTGAAGGTTACCTGGTTTACCTCTTTGGGCTTCAGCCCCTAACAAAAGCCACTCTTCTAATGGACAAAACACACCCAAACAATCCACCAAGGGAAAACACAAGTGCATACAAACTAGGCATCAACTACTCCAACACAAGGAGGAAATAAATAAAAGAACTCACTCCAAACATCTTGGAGGCAATACACACATAGTCCACTCCTTTCACAGAAGGTACAGAACATCCCCATTCGTGAAAATCGGGTAAATACTAAATAGACACCATGCACTACCCAAGGGAAAACAACTGGATGGCATAAAGATTCAACAACCCTTATCCTCTAAGTTCTTCTGGAAGACTTATAATTTAGGACTAACACTAAATCTCAAAACCCACAATGCAACTTGATGACATAGCAACAAAAGCATTCAAGTCATTAATCAAATCTAATATTTGGATTTCCTATATCCATCTTCAATCATTAGGTAACATTAACAAAATCAAAGGCATATTTACAGGGTTAACTCAAACAATCATATACCCATATTTCTATTTCCATTATAGGAAGTCTCAAATAATTTAAACTTACATCCCTTTACGAAATACAGAGAACTAGAACATTTAAGGCAATCACGAGAAAATTACTATTTTTGGATATTCTATATCCATATCTCTTTCATATTCTATTTCACAATAAATTAATTGCTCTAATTGAAATAAAATAAATTAAACTAACTATTTGCCTCATCAATATAAACAACTTCTTAATTTACTTTTAAATCGACGCAAATCCATGCAAGTAAACTCTTTCCATTTCTTAACCAAATCTTACATCTCATTCAATTTTCTATTTAGATCATTCAATCACTTTAATATACTAAAATATTTTTTCTCTATCCATTTACCCATATACACTAATCGATCCATTTTAACTCTCTATTCAAAATATATTGCATGTTTCTTGTTAAAATAAAATATGATAATGAATTTACCCTTAATATATATATATATGCTCCATATTATATATATACCCAATATATATATATATATATATATATATATATATATATATATATATATATAAATTTAATTATATCTATTCCTTAATATTCTAATCACAATGATTTAATTGCACTATGAAAATAAATAAAAACATAATCATTGAAGGCAATAGAAGAACTACATTTGGATACTCTAAATCCATTTCTCATTTCATTACGTAATTTATTATTTCGATAAAACTGAATTAAGAATTCATCTTTTAAGATAGAGGAGAAATTAGACTAATATTTAATTCTCTAATTGTTCTTAACAAAATAAGTATTTACAACTATAACTCAAAACATTTCGCTTTAAATTAAATAACCAATTGCCCTTGCAAATTAAATCATTATAAAATTAATCAAATTAACATTTGGTCTCTTTCATAGCTTGTTGTGTTAAAATAAGATCAATATTTGGACTATAACCCAATATCATATATATATTTTTCCAATTAAATCAGATTAATAATTAGAGTTTTTACACATGAATTTAAATTTCACAATTAAATTTTAAATTATGCATTCTTTAAATCAAATATTTAACTCCTTCAATTAAACTTTAACATGCCATTTTAAAATAAATAATAATTTCCCCATACATTTATAATTTTAATTTCATTATTCTAATATACAAATTTTATTTAAAATAATATAAATAAATATAATATTTTAATATTATAATAACAATACATAAAATATTAATATTTATAAATATCAATTTAATATTATTTTATTATCAGAGCAGCCATGGGAAAATAACTTAACAGCAGTTTCATGTTTCAAGCATAACTCAAAAACTATGATCTGGGTATTTACGATTTTTTGACAAAGATAAGAAAATTTCAAAATGCAGAAACCCTTTAAATTTCCTAATAACCCAGTTTATGTAAGTGGAGTTATACGCGACGCAATCAGACCATTTTACCATGAAAAATATAACTACACTGCGGATTTTAAAATCTGATGTTTAATAATAAATAGATGGTTTTATTTTCAAAAAAAAACATTCTAAAAGCATCGTTCAATCTCTATGTTTGATTACAATAACAAAATAATTGATTTCTTCAAATAATTTAAATCCAACTAAAGTTTTCATAATTTTCACTCAAGAATTTTCACAAAACAAAAGTTGTAAATTTATTTGATTAAATTCAACTAAGGTTTTCACAATTTTCACTCAAAAATTTTCACAAAGTAAAATCTGTAAATTTATTTGATTCTTTTTTTCTTCTAATAATAAATTTATTTTCTAAAACAGATTTAACAAACAAATCTTTAATCACTACTATTTAAAAGTAACCAAAAATAATAAAACACAAAAAGAAAAACTTGGTTCAAAAAGCTACAGGATAAGATTAATTTCTAATGCAAGCCTCCTCCAAAGATTTCCTAAATTTTCTTCAATCATCCAACGAATCCAATCCAAAACCCAACAAATGCAAGCAATTTTTCCTCCAATCAATTCTACAATCAAAACTTTCTTCAAACCCTTCTTTGTGCAAATTTTTCCAAAATTTCTTCTCTATTGTAAAAATGAATTTTTCCTCTAAAAAATTTTTCTGCCCTAAAATTAAAACATGTATTCTTTATAAATCAAAAATACCTAAAGCAACCCTAATTCACATTGAATGCAAGAATTAAATTTAGATATTAATTTCATTTCCCATTTTAGAAAACCCTAATTGACTTTTAAAATACAATCTCAATTTCCTTTCAATTTCTTTTGATTTAATTAAATTTAATGCAACCCAATAGACCCACTTAATTAATTTCAATTATTTAATAACTAAATCCAACCCTTTTGAGATTAAATTTAATTAATTAAATAATTTAAATTTAATTAAATTTAATTTCAATTAAAATTTCAATTTTCGAAAACCCACTTTCAATTTAAAATGCAATTCCAAATAATAAATTAATTTCTCAAGTAGAAACTCATTTCCCAAATAAACATTTAATTATAATTTCTAATTTAGCTACCACAAATTAAAATTAATTTCCAAAATTTAACTTTAGTTATTTTCTTTCTTTTAATTTTCTTGCATCACATTTAATTAATTAATTTAATTATTTAATAACTAAATTCAACCCCCTTGGATTAAATTTAATCAATTAAATAAATTAAATATAATTAATTAATTTAAATATAAATTTTTATCCACATTGCATGATTTAAATTAAATAACCATCAACATGATTTAATGCAATTATTCAAAACATCTATTTCCAAAACAAGAATCTTTCATAATCAAATAATATTAAAATAAGGTAAACTATGACTCAACAACCAAGGCTGACGACACACTAAGGCTAGGGCGTAGACTTGACACATGTTACCTAGCTACTATCTCCCGTTCAACTTAACTGTTGGATCGACACGCTCAAACTTGTGAAACCAGGTGGAGTCGATGTCATGTGCCTGCAACCTGCAACCAAGTAAACAACATAATATATTCAGCATATAATACACACCATGAAGAAGAAATCACGGATTCGCAGGGCGCTCACAAGCGAGTGATGCGAACCCGTCCTCTTCACCAATACACTCATCCAGGACTGACATAGTCATCATACTCAATACTCACATATATAATATCATGATAACTCTACAACATCATTAATCCATTAAAGCATGTGAAACAATAATCAGATCAACACATCATACAATAATAATTGTCGCTCAATAGTAGCGATCAAAACATCATAACAAAATGTATCCAGTATCAAAGTAGCTGCAACTAAACATAGCATAAAGCAAACTGAACATGAAGCAAAACGGAGGGGTATTATAGATCACTCATGGTAATGATCTGAAAGGGTGTCAAATCTCTCATCTTTCGGTGCCTCATAAAGGTTTTCACCGTTAGATGTGTTCTTTATTTTTATTTTTTCTAGATCTAATGGTGCCATAGAATGGTTTTCACCATTAGATCGATTTTTCCTGTTTTCATTTTTGTAACTGGAAGATTTGACACCCTCCTGTCGAGTCGTGTTGTTATGAGCATTATAGATAGAACTTATACAGGTTTCATCATGACATAAGAAATGTGTGATGGCATCATCGTGTGCAAATTGCAGTATAGTTAATAGTTCAATAGGCTCCCAATCAATAAGTTCAGGATGAAACAAGGGCATGGAGTCATCATAGTGACTTAGTTCGATGGAGGTAAGGGTTAGGACAGCTGATTCGTCATAGTTGGCAATTGGGATATCTAGGTTAATGATGGTACCTTCTTCAAGATCATCTAATTCACTTAAAGTTTGTTCGTCCCCACTTGAGTCATCGATATTTAGTGATCCTACCACGAATGGTCTAGACCTAGAGCCTTGTCCCGTCTCACATGTAGGTGCATACCATTGGATCACATCAACTTGAACATCTGTGAAAGATACCTCAGAACCTAGATCCCACTCATACTCATTTGAATCTGTTTCAGAACTATCCTGAATCTGAAGGATTCTTTCCACAGCTTTCTTGGTCATTTCTTGCTTTTGTTCCTTAGAGTATCCTAATCTTGTCTTTTATTTTGAATGGAGAGTGAGAGGTTGAATAGGCTCTATGATTCCATCTTTCCTTAATCCTACGGGTCCTTGTCCTTCATAACCCATTTTCTCGAGGATAGACTTTCCTTTACCATATTTGTCTGTGTTGATAATGGTTGTGTCGTTGTTAGTATTTGATGTTGAGGACTCTTGATCTTTGTACAACCAATCCAAGATTGCTTTGTTGTTAGATTCATCCTCTATGGTACCAGCTTTGACAAATCTTTCTTCAAGAACTATGGTAGGTATTGATGTTTTATTTTTGATCATAGAGGGTTGACCATATGTCCTAGGAGATGGAATTAACTATGAAAGGTTAAGCGACTCCATAGAATATTGGCCCATTCCTTTGTCTGTTAGCTGGACTTGTTCTTGAAAGTGTTGTGATAAAGACGTTTGTGGATCTGGATTATCTGTTGATTGAGTTTCAACAGGACGTGTAGTTTTTCCTTTATCCTTCTTTTCCACCCACTTGGTGGTGATGTTTGGATGTTTTTCTTCATTGGATGATTGTGAAATGGATGCTTCCCTATTGTGAGGTATGAAGGTATCTTGAGAAGCCCTAAGTGTGTCACAATGTTGAGGATGATTGTAATCAGTAGATACAGTCACCTCCTGTCCATTTACTGGGAACTTTAAAAATTGATGATAAGTAGAAGACATAGCCTGCATTTCATGGATCCATGGTCTGCCTAAGAGTATATTGTATGTTAACTCTTTTTCCAACACTTGATAGGCTATATGTTTCATCATTGGCCCCACTTGAATGGGTAACACAATTAAGCCTTTAGATGATCTTTCTTCCTCGTCATATGCTTTTATGGTCATTTTTCTTCAGGCATCAATAGCATCACCGGAATACCCTAGTGCACGAATTAACTTTAGAGTGCAAATGTTCAGACCAGCTCCCCCATCTATTAAAACTCTCTTGACGTGATGATTATGGATTAAAAATTTGATATGGAGTGGAGTGTTATGGGGATGATTCAATGAGACATCATCCTGTTTGGAGAATGATAGACAATGTGGGGTAGTCAAATGACTTACCATAGCTAGGAAATGGCAGACATCAAGATTCCTTGATACTGTAGTGGCAACTAGTGCTTGTTCTAGGACCTCCTTATGTGATGGTGATATCTTAAGGAGTTCTAAAATCGATATTTGGGCGGGAATGTTTTGCAATTGATCGACAATGTTATAATGAGATGGAGGTGGATAGGTAGGTTTAGACCCAACACCTTTTAACACTACCTTGGATTGCCCCCTAGTCATTACGTTTGCTGGCTAATAGTCCTGATGGTCTCTGATTTTTAAGACATCGATTTGATTATTCGTGATTTGTAGATTTGGGAGCAAATCCAAAGGGGTAATGTTACTGACTTTATTTTTGTTGATGTTAAGATTATCTTTATGATCACTCTCCACTTCAGAGAGACAAATGATTGTTGTATCATAAACATGATTGACATTCTTACCTTTGTGGTTTTTCAAGGATGATGCTCCTTTGTCATAGTTTGGCAAAGGATCTTTGAAGGCTGAATGATCATTATTATTTTGGGGTCCTTCCACATACACTTTATTGTTGTCGATCAAATCTTGTACTGCATGTTTTAACTCCATACAATCGTTAGTTTTGTGACCTTTGTTTTTATGGAAGTTGCAGTAATCTGAGTCATTCCACCATGATGGTTTATCCTTTGGGTCCCAAAATCTTGCCTCTCGTGTTGTGACAAGGCCTCTAGTTACTAATTCTTTCATCACTGATTCCATTGTTTGGCCTAGAGGTGTGAACCGATGTCGGTTTGATGGCTTTTCATAATACTGTGATTTTGTAGTTTTGTTGTTTTGCACGACATTGGACTTGACCACTTGATCATTACTTTGATTCTTTGAAGTAGAAGTTGTCAAGTTAAAAACCGGTTTGATATTTTGAGGATCACTTGTTGTTTCATTTGTAGTTGTATTTCGATTCTTTTGCCAAAATTTTGGTTTATCATTGCTTGAGTATTGATTACAGGAGTTATTTGGGATATTTGATTTATCGTTGAAATGTTTAATAACCCCCCTTTGGACTAACGCTTCTTCAATTTTAAGACTATTCTCTACAACCTTTTCAAATGTAGAAGGACATTGTAATTCAAGTTTGTAACTCATTTCCTTCGTCAAGTTGTCAATGAACAACTCCATCTTTTCTTCCTCAGGAATGGATCGAGGATATCTAGCGAACAATTATCGCCATCTTTGTAGAAATGATAAGAACGTCTCCCCTTTGTTTTGCTTTAGGTTGTAAAGATCCTTTATTGTAACATCGTGTTGGATGTTAAAATAATATTGGGAGATGAACCTATTGATAAGTTCCTCAAAAGTCCTAATACCTAGTTGTAATTTCGAGAACCACTCCATATATGGTCCTCCTAAGCTTTGGGGAAAAAGCCTCATTAAGTATGTTTCCTCTTGTGCGAATTCTAGGCTCATTGTTTTGAATTCTCTGACGTGATCTATCAGATCTGTTCTTCCATTGTATTTATCATACTTTGGGAATTCACAATGTCGAGGAAAGGGAACCATGTCCACTGTCGAGTGAAAAGGGTATGGACAAATGTCTTGTAAGGCATACCTTTTGTTACTTCCCTTTGTCATATCTTGTATCTTTTGTTGTAATGTTTGTATTTGGGATGTTAAAGCAACAACCAGATCTATTACTAGTGCATGGGATGGTATTTTAGTTTCGTTTGTTGTTGGCGGTTCTTATAGATGATTGACGTCAAAGTCCTTGGGAAGCTTTGCACCTGATTCAACCAAAATTAAAAGGTATTTCTCCATATCCTGTTCTAAGATCTTTTCCATAAACTTATGAAATTTGGGATCTTGCTGGGCAGCTTCTATGTCTTCTGAAGTAATTTCATTTTTATCATTTCGATTTAGACTATTCCAGGGATTTTATTCTGCCATTGAATTTGATTTTTCAAGTTCCTCTTCTAAGAACCGTTGTTGTTTTGACCGAGTGAAGATTGGCATACAAATTTATGTCCTTTCTTCTGAAACGTTGATCTTCTATGCTAGAAAATGTCAATATGAATTTTTAACAAGGTCGAACAAGATGACTGATCTTATTGATAAGACTATGTTAAAAATTGGATTGTAAACACTTTGTTTCGTGATAAAGGATGATATTATCCTGACGATGAAACTTCAGTGTAGCAATCATTTTTTTTTAATGTGATTTGACACTTCTGATTTTGCAAGATTGTGTTTCAGTTGAGAAGATTGGAAATTGTATAAATCTATCTGACTTTGGCTTCTAGATAGTGATTCTGATAAAAAGAAATTTGGTTCTGATGAAAAGTGTGGATAAAATGATAGACTGATTGACTGGTGAAAATTTTGACCTCTCTGTTTTGAAAGCGCTAAAACAGAGGATAGAAGCACTATTTCCCAGAAGCGCTAAAACCGTGCTCGGAAGCACTGGAACAGGTGATAGAAGCACTATCTTGACAGAAGCGCTAAAACAGTGCTCAAAAGCACTGTAGAAAATGATGGAAGCGCTACTTTACAAAAGCGTTGAAACAGTACATGCAAGTGCTATAGAATGTGATGAAAGCGTTGTTTTACAAAAAGTGCTAAAATACAGACTGTGAGCGTCGAAACAGTGCCTGAAAGTGCTATTTCATAGAAGCGTCAAAACAATGACCAGAAGCGCTAAAACAAGTTTCCAAAATGCTTAAAAACAGAAGTTTACAACTCTCTATTGTAAAATCTGATCTGGCCTTGTGGCGTACTGTATCAGGGATTGCGGAAGATAAGAAGGATGTATGTGCTGACTACGGTTGTGATATTGAGTGAGAGCTCTTCTTTGAAAGAAGGCTCATGAATAGAGCGGTTCTACAGTGAAATCGTCTATGTACCCTCTAGAAAAGTCATGATACCTATGAATGAAGGTTCTATGTTGTAAGAAGAGTTTCTGATTTTGATATAGAAAACATTGTTTCCTCAAGATATCTCAAGGACTGAGTGGTCTCTTGGGCTTAATGATTTTGATTTTTCTCTTGATAAAGGTGGTGGACTTCCACTTTCACAGCATGGATTTTCTGATGTAACTTGACTTCGTTGGTTTTCAGGATGATCTTAAATCTGTTTTTAATGAATTTTTGAAAACACGACAAGCAATTGTAAATAAACGTTTTTAACTGACCTGATCGTGTATGTTCAAGGATCACGAATGATTCTTATTGATTTTGACGGGTTGCTTTGATAATTGTACACAAATCAAATAGATTCACATTTAAGGACAAGTAGGTCATCACTATACTCACAGCCCACATCTTGAATTACGTTGACTCACACAGCAGTGTCACCCCTAGAGGGTGCTCGTGTTTTTGTCGTTGCCAAGCGCATACTCAAAGTGATGGAAGTGGATACTGAATCCCTTGAGCAAGCGGTCCTTGGTAATTATATGGTGAGTGTCTTGGGGTTAGATTCTTCCCTCCCCTTGCACTGTGAGTATGACAATGTATGGATATTGACTCAACGAGAAACTACTCTATGGTTCATAGATAGGGCTTATGTACGGTGCGGCAATTGATAAACTCCCTCAGGAGACCTCCCAATCTTTAGAACAAAGATTTTGGGGATGGTTATCTTGCACACTACTGTCAAGTTGGACTTTCATCAACAACTTGCATTTTTATTATAGTGGGTTGGAATCCTTGGCTTTAGGCGTTCCCACTTAGGTCATTCCTGTAGGGTGAGTACTTTTTCCCACTACGGTAGGCCTTCTAAAGGTTTTAAATAAAACGTAAATAGCATGAAGTAAAAAGTGAATCTGGCACTTTGGTCACCCAGCAAAGGGGAGAGCATAAGCCTAATCACCACAAACACAACATATAAGTTTGTTTTGTTTTAAAAGCCCAAAAAGAAATTTTCTAATCTAAGTGAAGGTGTTGCTTCATAGAAATCATGATGTTCTTTTTAAATTCTATTATAAGAATGTGATGAATATCCTAGGATTGATAGATTTGCTTTTAGAAAAACAACAAGTGACTATCCTAGGATTGATATATTTTAGGAATTTCGAAATGACTATCCTAGATTGATCAATTTTAGAAAACTTTGAAGTGACTATCCTAGATTGATCAATTTTAGATAACTTTGAAGTGACTATCCTAGATTGATAAGTTTTTAGTCCAACTGTGAAAAAAAAAAAAATCTGGCCGCGGTCACGTTGGATCCAGACTATTTTTCCAAAAGCGCTAGAATATTGCACCGAAGTGCTAAAACAGTTACCTAATGTGCTAAAACCCAAAGCACCGAAATAGAACACCAAAGCGCTGAAGTTTGACATGGAAGCGCTAAAACACCCAATGCGCTAAAACAGTGACCCGAAGCGCTGAAATAGTGACCGGAAGCACTAAAGTTGAAAGCGCTAAAACAATGACTAGAAGCGCTAAAAATTTTAACAAAAGCGCTACAAGAAAACACGCCGCAAACCTGCGTGACACTTTCTAGAAAATTGATAATTTTGATAAAATTGGGGTTAATGACCCACAGTGGGTGTCAAATTGTAAGTGTGAATAAGTGAATAAGCACAAAAGACACTTCTTAATATGACATTATATCAATAGACAAGTTAAATGAATCAATTCAAAGGAATTATCTATTGAAAGCATCATATTGTTCTCTATCTTTAAAGATTTATTAAATCATGATTGCTCTCAGATTGTTTAAGCAAATAAGACTGTTAAAATGACAATTCAAAGAAGGAGATGATGCTTAATGCAATACTAAATGATAAGATGATGTAAACTAGCATATATGAAACAGATAATTGTAGCTACAGGAGGCAGCCATGGTTGAAAACTTGATTGCTTGATGCTTGATGTATGAATGTTTGATGCTTGATTCTTGAATTCCTGCAGAATAAGAGTGCATAAACTTGATTATCTGGATCCTTTTCTTGGTTCAATCAGGTTGTATTTATAGATTTCCTGGCTGTAGAAATGCACAGGGAAAGCTTTGAAAGGCTTCGATTCAATCTGGAGGATTGAATGGTGAGAGATGGAGGAAATTGAGAGAAAGATGGAGATTGTCTCTACCCATGAAAACGCCAGGCAAGAGAAGAGGAAGGATTGATGGAGGAGGATTGAGAGATCAAATTCCAAATTTGTCTCCAATTTGTCTCCAAAACTTCTCGTGAAGTTTCAATCAATTAATTTTGACATATTTTAGACATGGTTTAGACATAGGATATCTATTTCATTTTTGAGAGAATATAGATGGAATATTCTTTGTGCCTTAATTCAAATATTTTGATTTATTTAAATTAGCAAAAGAGGGATAAATAATTTAATAAAATGAACTATAGGATAGTTTTTTTATTAAATTAAACAGAAGAATGTGGCAATCAATCAATAAAGTGTTTTGTCTTTATTTAATTAATTTAAGATGGATGTGATAGAATAAAATAGGGATTTGATAATTAAATCGAACAAAGTATTTAATTTTGTTTATTTAATTAAGATGAATATAAATGTGAACTATATAAATAAATATTTTTATTTATTCGATAGTAGAGGAAATTTAGGATAATTAATCAAATAATTTGTATTTAATTAATAGGAATTCTCCAGACCAATTTTAGGTGTATACAGTTTTATATTGCATAATTTTTGTGATTGAAGAAATCAAGTTGAGCATGCAGTGGGATTGAAGAAATATATTGAGAGGTTAGTAGGATTGAAGAATAGATGAATCAATTAGCCAATCAGGGAGGAATCAATGGTACTAATTTTCTCACTCATAAAAGGGGTGAGGATAATTAATTAAATGAATATTTAATTAACATTTTTGAGTTGAACATGTAAGTCATGTTTGACTTTAAAAAATAAAGTTGTATTCATTTGTTGACCATATTGAATGATGTCTAATAATGAATTTAATTATTCAAGTTTAGAGGGGAAAGTGATTCATTTAAACTATTAAACTGTGATAATAATTTAATTTTTTTAGGAGAATAGGGTATATTAGTGACATAATTAAATAATTGATATTATTTAATTAATCAAGAGGAATAAAGTTATATTTAATGATGATATAGTGAATTAATTAAATAATTGAATATTATTCAATTAATAAAGAAACTTAGAGTTTTTTTATGTAAATGATGTGAAATGTAATTATAATAGATGATAATGATGTTGATGATGAGAAAATATCATTCAAGATGTGTGATAAGTGTTAGGTCATTTTTACATGCCTACATTTTTCCCCTCTTTGATACAAAGTACTTGTTGCTTTGTTTCAAAGAATTTGATGTTAAGATCAAGATTTGAATTTTTTTATATGCCCTAGTGTGCCCCAACAATCAGTAGAAAGATAGTACAATGTTGGGCTACCCCTCGAGGGGTTGGTCAAAAAAATCATTTTTTGGGTTAGGCTCATGACAAGGTTTGATTTTAATTTAGATGCACAAAGGGTGAAAATTTAAGCTTATAGGACCTTTTTTTATAGTTCATATGTTCCCAAGTGCATGAACACAATCACTATGTTGTTGGCATTGACAACATCTTTTTGATAAATGGTTGCATTCTTGTTCCATTGAGGGCCAATAGTACCCTATTCTTAGAAATTTATGTACTAGATTAGGTGGACACTAAAGTGAGACCCAAAACTACCTTCATGCACTTAGTGTTAAGTGGTTTACACTTCTCCCACATTGAGACATTGAAGTAATGCTCTTTCTAGACTTTGTTTATATAGGTTATCTCCTAAGACAGTGAATCAGGAGGTTTTATGGACACATGTTTTCTTTTGGCTTGTTGCTAAGTCAGGAGGTATGATACCATGTTGGATATAGTCAAAAATATCTTGGTACGATGGTGATTTAGGACCAACAATATCGCAAACCAATTATGATTCTAGGATATCGAATGTTGGTATAAGTAGTTGCTCCACAAGGAAGTCATATTTTGAAATGTTTTGTGGAATGTGAAGGAGTGAGCCTATTGTCGCCATAGCATTTGTTGCTATGTTGTTGCTCTGAGGAACTTTTTCAAAGGTGATGATGACAAAGTACTATTTGAAACTATCCACCATTATTTTATATGACATTATCTTTTCATCCTTCATTTGATATTCATCATTGTCTTTCCTTATTACTAGTTGAGAATCTCCATAAACCTATAGTTCCTTTATCCTCCATTTTATGGCCATCTTTAGTCCTATTATTAGTGCTTCATATTCAAATATATTATTGATACAGGGAAAAACAATCATGTAAGCCTTAGGTATACTATCTCCTTTTGGTGTGAGAAATAAGATACTTTCTCCTAAGCCATTTTGAGTCTAGGACCTATCAAAATGAAAGGTCCAATGGCTTATCTATTTTATTAGCAGAATGCTTTCATCTGGGAGTTTTGTTATTAAATGTTGGTGATCGTCCATTGGTGCTTCTACTAGTTGATATTCTATGATTTTTCCTTTGATAGATTTTATGTCTATGTACTCTATGTCAAACTCGCTTAGTATCATTACCCATTTAGTGATCCTCCGTGTTAGTGCTGCTTTTGCCAATAGGTACTTTAGGGGATCTACTTTTGATATCATCTTTACTTTTATATTTAATATGTAGTGTCTCAACTTCTATGTTGCAAAGATGATATATAGACATGCACTTTCTATGGGAAAATAGTTCAATTCATATCCCACCAGTGTTCAACTAATATAATAGATCATTCTTTCCTTGTTATTGTTATCTATTTGTGCTAAGAGAGCCCCTAATACTTCTGGTGTTGTAGAAACATATAGGAACATTACTTTGTCTACAATTGGTGGCATTAATGTGGGAATAGTGAGTTGTTGGTATGTGGTGACTTATCATGCAAATATTATACACTCTTAACATATCCTTTTTGAGGTTCAAGGGTGTAGCCCCCAAAAAGATTTCCCCTTTTTTTGCACGTCAAGGAGTCAGTAGTTAATTTTTGTCTTTTTTTATTCAGGTAAAAATAGGTTTTTAAGGGACCCGAGACTCTTTACAACCAAAAAAAAATCTGCAAAAAGAATAACTTGCAGCCAGCCCCCAAACAAGACCCATCAAGATTTACATTTAGAACTACTCTTGTGGGAGCGGAGAGTCATGTAGAAAGAATTCATAGAGAATTTAGCTTGCATGCCCTTAACAGTAATCCAACCTTCCTCCACTTGTGTTGCCTTATCATGCCAAGTCAGCACACAACTATCCTGAAGATGAATGCTTGCGGCCACTGTCTCAAATATTTCATCATTATTCTTTCATGCAAGCAAAGACTTGTCAGAAAAGCCACTAGAAATGATAGTTGGAGTGCTATCACTAGAAATGGCAACCTGAGACTCAATCTCTCACTCTTTAAGGGTTTCAACATGATAATCCTGTACAACATTAGCAACCCCACCATTTGAGGCATCCAGAGGGGATACCTCAATACCTTTTGATTCTGACACAACCACCTCTAAAAAAACTCATGTGTTGTTCATATTTCTTCTCAACCATATAATATTGTTGAGAGGCTCCTTTCCACCAAGTAGTCATTATAATTTTTTCTCAAATCTGTATTGTGCAGTAGCATGCCCTTTTTTAAAACATCTTCTACAATGGAAGGGAATCCCCTCATAGTCCAAAGATTGGACCCAAGATCCCTTCAAAGATTTAAGTATAATCTCAACAGGAAGCCCATTTGAAACATCCATTTCAACCAGTATGCAGGAAAATGTGGAATGAAAGATGTCAGGGGACTCAACATCCACCAACAAAAAATCACCAAGGGTTGCACCCACTTCCTCCAGAAGAGGGTCAGTCCATACGTGGAAGGGAAGATTAGGAAGTCGAACCCAAATCGAGATCTTACTGAAAGTTTCAAAAGTAGGGTTGAAATCAGAATGCCAAGGCTTAATTGTCAACAAATATTTGTTCTCCTAGCTAAAAAAATTGTCACATAGAATTATATTTCGATCCTGAGCATTATCAAACTTGGAAACAAAAAACCCCTTTGCCATGGGAAAATATGGACTTTACCAGAAATTAGAGACTCACATTCATGGGAGATCCAGGAATTCAATTGAGGGATGCTATAAATCATCTATATATCATTTATGCAACATAGAAGTTGAGACACACTCCATACGATAATAAAATCATTGGGTGGCTGAGTTTCTGTAAATTTAGCCCATATTGGGTGAACCATGTTAAAATTATGTGTTGATCTCTTTTATATTTTTCTATATTGTTATTTTTGGGTTATTTAATCTACATATAATTGTTAATGTTTATTGCTTAGACCTACCTACACCCTAACAACTAGTATCAGAGTCACACGTATTTTGGTCAATTGGCATGAAACCTCTAGATTTGAGTGGTAGAAATGGAAGAAAAAAAATTCAAGGTTGATAAGTTCAACGACCAAAATTATCAATTATGGTATATGTAGATGGAAGATTATTTGTATCAGGTATGTGCAGGATCATCATGAAAAAATCAGGCCTTTAAGTGGCAATGAAAATTCAAAAAATCAGAGTCAGGCAACTTGACATAAAAATTTGAATAAGTTATCTATATCATTTCAAAAATATGTAAGAATAGAATCTGTAGAAAATTTAATATAGTTTCTAAACTACTAGGTTTTTTTTTTTTTTAAATCTATTTGGTGAAAATTTAAAATTTCAATGTAATACTTAAATTTTAGGGAAAAAATAAGTAGGTGTCTATTTGACCAACCTAACCACAATAAAATGATAATATTTTTTTAGAAGATTTTAGATATAAGTAGAGGACTCATGTTCTGATGTGATGCATATTTTTTTGTAATTTTTTCCAAGTAAATAATTAATTAGGATTTCTTTATTACAAATTTTTAAAAATATAAAAACTCGTATGTTTGACCACCTTAACTTGGTCAAAACTTCATGAAATTCATTTTTTTTTAATCCTATAGTATGTAAATAATAGAATTTGATGCATGTTTCAGATTCAAGAAATGTGATACCATTTGAAAGATATAGATGTTTTTCAATCAGCCTATCAATCAAGACTTTAGTCATAATTCAAATAGAAAATGAATAATAATAATTTATTAAATTCAAAGTAAAGCATAATCTATATT
>CM021107.1:517779955-517849078 GCA_007115665.2 Sequoiadendron giganteum
TACTGACTTATACTGATATAACCAAACAAATGAACTAAACAAGTACAACTCAATGACAATACAAGTAAAAATCAAGTATAGCTCAAATACAATACAAGTACAAATCAAGTACAACTCCAACATCACTGACATAGGTCACATTGCTTCCAAACATAATATTAATCAAGTATGTTCACATAACCATACACATAAAACAATAAACAACTATTGTCCTAGATAGAGTGTCATAGCATAGTAGTCATAAGATCTCCTCTAGGCATCCTTCATAGGCTCCGGTAATCCTGGTGGCCTCTACCAAATCCTGGTCCCCATGCTTACTCATGTGGCATCAAATACCTCTCGTATTGACAAGATAGATGACTATGCCATTTCAGGCCTTCTCACTCATCCCAAGTCTAAACGAGCCCTTGTGTCTATGAGTGAGGATTAAATTATCTTGATTAGTGTGAATGCATCCTAATCATCTAAGTACATTAATTTAATTATCACTTGATTAACTCACTTCTGAAGGTTACCCAGTTTACCTCTTTGGGCTCTGGCGCCTAACAAAAGCCACTCTTCTAATGGACAACACACTCACAAACCAATCACCAAGGGAAACACAAGTGCATACCAACTAGGCATCATAACCACTCCAACACAAGGAGGATACAAAACATCCCTGTTCATGGAAACCGGGTAAATACTAAATAGACACCATGCACTACCTAAGGGAGAAAACAACTGGATGACATAAAGATTCGGCAACCCTCATCCTCTAAGATCTTCTAGAAGACTTATAATTTAGGACTAACACTAAACCCAATCCCAAAACACAACATGACGACATAGCTACAAAAGCATTCAAGTCATTAATCAAATCTAATATTTGGATTTCCTATATCCATCTTCAATCATTAGGTAACATTAACAAGGTCAAAGCATGTTTACAGGGTTAACTCAAATAATCATATACCCATATTTCTATTTCCATTATAGGAAGTCTCAAACAATTTAAACTTACATCCCTTTACGAAATACAGAGAAACTAGAACATTTAAGGCAATCACGAGAAAGTTACTATTTTTGGATATTCTATATCCATATCTCTTTCATATTTCATTCACAATAAATTAAACTAACTATTTGCCTCATCAATATAAACAACTTCTTAATTTACTTTTAAATCGACGCAAATCCATGCAAGTAAACTCTTTCCATTTCCTAACCAAATCTTACATCTCAATCAATTTTCTATTTAGAACATTCAATCACTTTAATATACTAAAATATCTTTTCTCTATCCATTTATCCATATACACTAATCAATCCATTTTAACTCTCTATTCAAAATATATTGCATGCTTCTTATTAAAATAAAATACGATAATGAATTTACCCTTAATATATATATATATATATATATATATATATGCTCAATATTATATATATACCCAATATATATATATATATATATATATATATATATATATATATATATATAAATTTAATTATATCTATTCCTTAATATTCTAATCACAATGATTTAATTGCACTATGAAAATAAATAAAAACATAATCATTGAAGGCAATAGAAGAACTACATTTGGATACTCTAAATCCATTTCTCATTTCATTACGTAATTTATTATTTCGATAAAACTGAATTAAGAATTCATCTTTTAAGATAGAGGAGAAATTAGACTAATATTTAATTCTCTAATTGTTCTTAACAAAATAAGTATTTACAACTATAACTCAAAACATTTCGCTTTAAATTAAATAACCAATTGCCCTTGCAAATTAAATCATTATAAAATTAATCAAATTAACATTTGGTCTCTTTCATAGCTTGTTGTGTTAAAATAAGATCAATATTTGGACTATAACCCAATATCATATATATATTTTTCCAATTAAATCAGATTAATAATTAGAGTTTTTACACATGAATTTAAATTTCACAATTAAATTTTAAATTATGCATTCTTTAAATCAAATATTTAACTCCTTCAATTAAACTTTAACATGCCATTTTAAAATAAATAATAATTTCCCCATACATTTATAATTTTAATTTCATTATTCTAATATACAAATTTTATTTAAAATAATATAAATAAATATAATATTTTAATATTATAATAACAATACATAAAATATTAATATTTATAAATATCAATTTAATATTATTTTATTATCAGAGCAGCCATGGGAAAATAACTTAACAGCAGTTTCATGTTTCAAGCATAACTCAAAAACTATGATCTGGGTATTTACGATTTTTTGACAAAGATAAGAAAATTTCAAAATGCAGAAACCCTTTAAATTTCCTAATAACCCAGTTTATGTAAGTGGAGTTATACGCGACGCAATCAGACCATTTTACCATGAAAAATATAACTACACTGCGGATTTTAAAATCTGATGTTTAATAATAAATAGATGGTTTTATTTTCAAAAAAAAACATTCTAAAAGCATCGTTCAATCTCTATGTTTGATTACAATAACAAAATAATTGATTTCTTCAAATAATTTAAATCCAACTAAAGTTTTCATAATTTTCACTCAAGAATTTTCACAAAACAAAAGTTGTAAATTTATTTGATTAAATTCAACTAAGGTTTTCACAATTTTCACTCAAAAATTTTCACAAAGTAAAATCTGTAAATTTATTTGATTCTTTTTTTCTTCTAATAATAAATTTATTTTCTAAAACAGATTTAACAAACAAATCTTTAATCACTACTATTTAAAAGTAACCAAAAATAATAAAACACAAAAAGAAAAACTTGGTTCAAAAAGCTACAGGATAAGATTAATTTCTAATGCAAGCCTCCTCCAAAGATTTCCTAAATTTTCTTCAATCATCCAACGAATCCAATCCAAAACCCAACAAATGCAAGCAATTTTTCCTCCAATCAATTCTACAATCAAAACTTTCTTCAAACCCTTCTTTGTGCAAATTTTTCCAAAATTTCTTCTCTATTGTAAAAATGAATTTTTCCTCTAAAAAATTTTTCTGCCCTAAAATTAAAACATGTATTCTTTATAAATCAAAAATACCTAAAGCAACCCTAATTCACATTGAATGCAAGAATTAAATTTAGATATTAATTTCATTTCCCATTTTAGAAAACCCTAATTGACTTTTAAAATACAATCTCAATTTCCTTTCAATTTCTTTTGATTTAATTAAATTTAATGCAACCCAATAGACCCACTTAATTAATTTCAATTATTTAATAACTAAATCCAACCCTTTTGAGATTAAATTTAATTAATTAAATAATTTAAATTTAATTAAATTTAATTTCAATTAAAATTTCAATTTTCGAAAACCCACTTTCAATTTAAAATGCAATTCCAAATAATAAATTAATTTCTCAAGTAGAAACTCATTTCCCAAATAAACATTTAATTATAATTTCTAATTTAGCTACCACAAATTAAAATTAATTTCCAAAATTTAACTTTAGTTATTTTCTTTCTTTTAATTTTCTTGCATCACATTTAATTAATTAATTTAATTATTTAATAACTAAATTCAACCCCCTTGGATTAAATTTAATCAATTAAATAAATTAAATATAATTAATTAATTTAAATATAAATTTTTATCCACATTGCATGATTTAAATTAAATAACCATCAACATGATTTAATGCAATTATTCAAAACATCTATTTCCAAAACAAGAATCTTTCATAATCAAATAATATTAAAATAAGGTAAACTATGACTCAACAACCAAGGCTGACGACACACTAAGGCTAGGGCGTAGACTTGACACATGTTACCTAGCTACTATCTCCCGTTCAACTTAACTGTTGGATCGACACGCTCAAACTTGTGAAACCAGGTGGAGTCGATGTCATGTGCCTGCAACCTGCAACCAAGTAAACAACATAATATATTCAGCATATAATACACACCATGAAGAAGAAATCACGGATTCGCAGGGCGCTCACAAGCGAGTGATGCGAACCCGTCCTCTTCACCAATACACTCATCCAGGACTGACATAGTCATCATACTCAATACTCACATATATAATATCATGATAACTCTACAACATCATTAATCCATTAAAGCATGTGAAACAATAATCAGATCAACACATCATACAATAATAATTGTCGCTCAATAGTAGCGATCAAAACATCATAACAAAATGTATCCAGTATCAAAGTAGCTGCAACTAAACATAGCATAAAGCAAACTGAACATGAAGCAAAACGGAGGGGTATTATAGATCACTCATGGTAATGATCTGAAAGGGTGTCAAATCTCTCATCTTTCGGTGCCTCATAAAGGTTTTCACCGTTAGATGTGTTCTTTATTTTTATTTTTTCTAGATCTAATGGTGCCATAGAATGGTTTTCACCATTAGATCGATTTTTCCTGTTTTCATTTTTGTAACTGGAAGATTTGACACCCTCCTGTCGAGTCGTGTTGTTATGAGCATTATAGATAGAACTTATACAGGTTTCATCATGACATAAGAAATGTGTGATGGCATCATCGTGTGCAAATTGCAGTATAGTTAATAGTTCAATAGGCTCCCAATCAATAAGTTCAGGATGAAACAAGGGCATGGAGTCATCATAGTGACTTAGTTCGATGGAGGTAAGGGTTAGGACAGCTGATTCGTCATAGTTGGCAATTGGGATATCTAGGTTAATGATGGTACCTTCTTCAAGATCATCTAATTCACTTAAAGTTTGTTCGTCCCCACTTGAGTCATCGATATTTAGTGATCCTACCACGAATGGTCTAGACCTAGAGCCTTGTCCCGTCTCACATGTAGGTGCATACCATTGGATCACATCAACTTGAACATCTGTGAAAGATACCTCAGAACCTAGATCCCACTCATACTCATTTGAATCTGTTTCAGAACTATCCTGAATCTGAAGGATTCTTTCCACAGCTTTCTTGGTCATTTCTTGCTTTTGTTCCTTAGAGTATCCTAATCTTGTCTTTTATTTTGAATGGAGAGTGAGAGGTTGAATAGGCTCTATGATTCCATCTTTCCTTAATCCTACGGGTCCTTGTCCTTCATAACCCATTTTCTCGAGGATAGACTTTCCTTTACCATATTTGTCTGTGTTGATAATGGTTGTGTCGTTGTTAGTATTTGATGTTGAGGACTCTTGATCTTTGTACAACCAATCCAAGATTGCTTTGTTGTTAGATTCATCCTCTATGGTACCAGCTTTGACAAATCTTTCTTCAAGAACTATGGTAGGTATTGATGTTTTATTTTTGATCATAGAGGGTTGACCATATGTCCTAGGAGATGGAATTAACTATGAAAGGTTAAGCGACTCCATAGAATATTGGCCCATTCCTTTGTCTGTTAGCTGGACTTGTTCTTGAAAGTGTTGTGATAAAGACGTTTGTGGATCTGGATTATCTGTTGATTGAGTTTCAACAGGACGTGTAGTTTTTCCTTTATCCTTCTTTTCCACCCACTTGGTGGTGATGTTTGGATGTTTTTCTTCATTGGATGATTGTGAAATGGATGCTTCCCTATTGTGAGGTATGAAGGTATCTTGAGAAGCCCTAAGTGTGTCACAATGTTGAGGATGATTGTAATCAGTAGATACAGTCACCTCCTGTCCATTTACTGGGAACTTTAAAAATTGATGATAAGTAGAAGACATAGCCTGCATTTCATGGATCCATGGTCTGCCTAAGAGTATATTGTATGTTAACTCTTTTTCCAACACTTGATAGGCTATATGTTTCATCATTGGCCCCACTTGAATGGGTAACACAATTAAGCCTTTAGATGATCTTTCTTCCTCGTCATATGCTTTTATGGTCATTTTTCTTCAGGCATCAATAGCATCACCGGAATACCCTAGTGCACGAATTAACTTTAGAGTGCAAATGTTCAGACCAGCTCCCCCATCTATTAAAACTCTCTTGACGTGATGATTATGGATTAAAAATTTGATATGGAGTGGAGTGTTATGGGGATGATTCAATGAGACATCATCCTGTTTGGAGAATGATAGACAATGTGGGGTAGTCAAATGACTTACCATAGCTAGGAAATGGCAGACATCAAGATTCCTTGATACTGTAGTGGCAACTAGTGCTTGTTCTAGGACCTCCTTATGTGATGGTGATATCTTAAGGAGTTCTAAAATCGATATTTGGGCGGGAATGTTTTGCAATTGATCGACAATGTTATAATGAGATGGAGGTGGATAGGTAGGTTTAGACCCAACACCTTTTAACACTACCTTGGATTGCCCCCTAGTCATTACGTTTGCTGGCTAATAGTCCTGATGGTCTCTGATTTTTAAGACATCGATTTGATTATTCGTGATTTGTAGATTTGGGAGCAAATCCAAAGGGGTAATGTTACTGACTTTATTTTTGTTGATGTTAAGATTATCTTTATGATCACTCTCCACTTCAGAGAGACAAATGATTGTTGTATCATAAACATGATTGACATTCTTACCTTTGTGGTTTTTCAAGGATGATGCTCCTTTGTCATAGTTTGGCAAAGGATCTTTGAAGGCTGAATGATCATTATTATTTTGGGGTCCTTCCACATACACTTTATTGTTGTCGATCAAATCTTGTACTGCATGTTTTAACTCCATACAATCGTTAGTTTTGTGACCTTTGTTTTTATGGAAGTTGCAGTAATCTGAGTCATTCCACCATGATGGTTTATCCTTTGGGTCCCAAAATCTTGCCTCTCGTGTTGTGACAAGGCCTCTAGTTACTAATTCTTTCATCACTGATTCCATTGTTTGGCCTAGAGGTGTGAACCGATGTCGGTTTGATGGCTTTTCATAATACTGTGATTTTGTAGTTTTGTTGTTTTGCACGACATTGGACTTGACCACTTGATCATTACTTTGATTCTTTGAAGTAGAAGTTGTCAAGTTAAAAACCGGTTTGATATTTTGAGGATCACTTGTTGTTTCATTTGTAGTTGTATTTCGATTCTTTTGCCAAAATTTTGGTTTATCATTGCTTGAGTATTGATTACAGGAGTTATTTGGGATATTTGATTTATCGTTGAAATGTTTAATAACCCCCCTTTGGACTAACGCTTCTTCAATTTTAAGACTATTCTCTACAACCTTTTCAAATGTAGAAGGACATTGTAATTCAAGTTTGTAACTCATTTCCTTCGTCAAGTTGTCAATGAACAACTCCATCTTTTCTTCCTCAGGAATGGATCGAGGATATCTAGCGAACAATTATCGCCATCTTTGTAGAAATGATAAGAACGTCTCCCCTTTGTTTTGCTTTAGGTTGTAAAGATCCTTTATTGTAACATCGTGTTGGATGTTAAAATAATATTGGGAGATGAACCTATTGATAAGTTCCTCAAAAGTCCTAATACCTAGTTGTAATTTCGAGAACCACTCCATATATGGTCCTCCTAAGCTTTGGGGAAAAAGCCTCATTAAGTATGTTTCCTCTTGTGCGAATTCTAGGCTCATTGTTTTGAATTCTCTGACGTGATCTATCAGATCTGTTCTTCCATTGTATTTATCATACTTTGGGAATTCACAATGTCGAGGAAAGGGAACCATGTCCACTGTCGAGTGAAAAGGGTATGGACAAATGTCTTGTAAGGCATACCTTTTGTTACTTCCCTTTGTCATATCTTGTATCTTTTGTTGTAATGTTTGTATTTGGGATGTTAAAGCAACAACCAGATCTATTACTAGTGCATGGGATGGTATTTTAGTTTCGTTTGTTGTTGGCGGTTCTTATAGATGATTGACGTCAAAGTCCTTGGGAAGCTTTGCACCTGATTCAACCAAAATTAAAAGGTATTTCTCCATATCCTGTTCTAAGATCTTTTCCATAAACTTATGAAATTTGGGATCTTGCTGGGCAGCTTCTATGTCTTCTGAAGTAATTTCATTTTTATCATTTCGATTTAGACTATTCCAGGGATTTTATTCTGCCATTGAATTTGATTTTTCAAGTTCCTCTTCTAAGAACCGTTGTTGTTTTGACCGAGTGAAGATTGGCATACAAATTTATGTCCTTTCTTCTGAAACGTTGATCTTCTATGCTAGAAAATGTCAATATGAATTTTTAACAAGGTCGAACAAGATGACTGATCTTATTGATAAGACTATGTTAAAAATTGGATTGTAAACACTTTGTTTCGTGATAAAGGATGATATTATCCTGACGATGAAACTTCAGTGTAGCAATCATTTTTTTTTAATGTGATTTGACACTTCTGATTTTGCAAGATTGTGTTTCAGTTGAGAAGATTGGAAATTGTATAAATCTATCTGACTTTGGCTTCTAGATAGTGATTCTGATAAAAAGAAATTTGGTTCTGATGAAAAGTGTGGATAAAATGATAGACTGATTGACTGGTGAAAATTTTGACCTCTCTGTTTTGAAAGCGCTAAAACAGAGGATAGAAGCACTATTTCCCAGAAGCGCTAAAACCGTGCTCGGAAGCACTGGAACAGGTGATAGAAGCACTATCTTGACAGAAGCGCTAAAACAGTGCTCAAAAGCACTGTAGAAAATGATGGAAGCGCTACTTTACAAAAGCGTTGAAACAGTACATGCAAGTGCTATAGAATGTGATGAAAGCGTTGTTTTACAAAAAGTGCTAAAATACAGACTGTGAGCGTCGAAACAGTGCCTGAAAGTGCTATTTCATAGAAGCGTCAAAACAATGACCAGAAGCGCTAAAACAAGTTTCCAAAATGCTTAAAAACAGAAGTTTACAACTCTCTATTGTAAAATCTGATCTGGCCTTGTGGCGTACTGTATCAGGGATTGCGGAAGATAAGAAGGATGTATGTGCTGACTACGGTTGTGATATTGAGTGAGAGCTCTTCTTTGAAAGAAGGCTCATGAATAGAGCGGTTCTACAGTGAAATCGTCTATGTACCCTCTAGAAAAGTCATGATACCTATGAATGAAGGTTCTATGTTGTAAGAAGAGTTTCTGATTTTGATATAGAAAACATTGTTTCCTCAAGATATCTCAAGGACTGAGTGGTCTCTTGGGCTTAATGATTTTGATTTTTCTCTTGATAAAGGTGGTGGACTTCCACTTTCACAGCATGGATTTTCTGATGTAACTTGACTTCGTTGGTTTTCAGGATGATCTTAAATCTGTTTTTAATGAATTTTTGAAAACACGACAAGCAATTGTAAATAAACGTTTTTAACTGACCTGATCGTGTATGTTCAAGGATCACGAATGATTCTTATTGATTTTGACGGGTTGCTTTGATAATTGTACACAAATCAAATAGATTCACATTTAAGGACAAGTAGGTCATCACTATACTCACAGCCCACATCTTGAATTACGTTGACTCACACAGCAGTGTCACCCCTAGAGGGTGCTCGTGTTTTTGTCGTTGCCAAGCGCATACTCAAAGTGATGGAAGTGGATACTGAATCCCTTGAGCAAGCGGTCCTTGGTAATTATATGGTGAGTGTCTTGGGGTTAGATTCTTCCCTCCCCTTGCACTGTGAGTATGACAATGTATGGATATTGACTCAACGAGAAACTACTCTATGGTTCATAGATAGGGCTTATGTACGGTGCGGCAATTGATAAACTCCCTCAGGAGACCTCCCAATCTTTAGAACAAAGATTTTGGGGATGGTTATCTTGCACACTACTGTCAAGTTGGACTTTCATCAACAACTTGCATTTTTATTATAGTGGGTTGGAATCCTTGGCTTTAGGCGTTCCCACTTAGGTCATTCCTGTAGGGTGAGTACTTTTTCCCACTACGGTAGGCCTTCTAAAGGTTTTAAATAAAACGTAAATAGCATGAAGTAAAAAGTGAATCTGGCACTTTGGTCACCCAGCAAAGGGGAGAGCATAAGCCTAATCACCACAAACACAACATATAAGTTTGTTTTGTTTTAAAAGCCCAAAAAGAAATTTTCTAATCTAAGTGAAGGTGTTGCTTCATAGAAATCATGATGTTCTTTTTAAATTCTATTATAAGAATGTGATGAATATCCTAGGATTGATAGATTTGCTTTTAGAAAAACAACAAGTGACTATCCTAGGATTGATATATTTTAGGAATTTCGAAATGACTATCCTAGATTGATCAATTTTAGAAAACTTTGAAGTGACTATCCTAGATTGATCAATTTTAGATAACTTTGAAGTGACTATCCTAGATTGATAAGTTTTTAGTCCAACTGTGAAAAAAAAAAAAATCTGGCCGCGGTCACGTTGGATCCAGACTATTTTTCCAAAAGCGCTAGAATATTGCACCGAAGTGCTAAAACAGTTACCTAATGTGCTAAAACCCAAAGCACCGAAATAGAACACCAAAGCGCTGAAGTTTGACATGGAAGCGCTAAAACACCCAATGCGCTAAAACAGTGACCCGAAGCGCTGAAATAGTGACCGGAAGCACTAAAGTTGAAAGCGCTAAAACAATGACTAGAAGCGCTAAAAATTTTAACAAAAGCGCTACAAGAAAACACGCCGCAAACCTGCGTGACACTTTCTAGAAAATTGATAATTTTGATAAAATTGGGGTTAATGACCCACAGTGGGTGTCAAATTGTAAGTGTGAATAAGTGAATAAGCACAAAAGACACTTCTTAATATGACATTATATCAATAGACAAGTTAAATGAATCAATTCAAAGGAATTATCTATTGAAAGCATCATATTGTTCTCTATCTTTAAAGATTTATTAAATCATGATTGCTCTCAGATTGTTTAAGCAAATAAGACTGTTAAAATGACAATTCAAAGAAGGAGATGATGCTTAATGCAATACTAAATGATAAGATGATGTAAACTAGCATATATGAAACAGATAATTGTAGCTACAGGAGGCAGCCATGGTTGAAAACTTGATTGCTTGATGCTTGATGTATGAATGTTTGATGCTTGATTCTTGAATTCCTGCAGAATAAGAGTGCATAAACTTGATTATCTGGATCCTTTTCTTGGTTCAATCAGGTTGTATTTATAGATTTCCTGGCTGTAGAAATGCACAGGGAAAGCTTTGAAAGGCTTCGATTCAATCTGGAGGATTGAATGGTGAGAGATGGAGGAAATTGAGAGAAAGATGGAGATTGTCTCTACCCATGAAAACGCCAGGCAAGAGAAGAGGAAGGATTGATGGAGGAGGATTGAGAGATCAAATTCCAAATTTGTCTCCAATTTGTCTCCAAAACTTCTCGTGAAGTTTCAATCAATTAATTTTGACATATTTTAGACATGGTTTAGACATAGGATATCTATTTCATTTTTGAGAGAATATAGATGGAATATTCTTTGTGCCTTAATTCAAATATTTTGATTTATTTAAATTAGCAAAAGAGGGATAAATAATTTAATAAAATGAACTATAGGATAGTTTTTTTATTAAATTAAACAGAAGAATGTGGCAATCAATCAATAAAGTGTTTTGTCTTTATTTAATTAATTTAAGATGGATGTGATAGAATAAAATAGGGATTTGATAATTAAATCGAACAAAGTATTTAATTTTGTTTATTTAATTAAGATGAATATAAATGTGAACTATATAAATAAATATTTTTATTTATTCGATAGTAGAGGAAATTTAGGATAATTAATCAAATAATTTGTATTTAATTAATAGGAATTCTCCAGACCAATTTTAGGTGTATACAGTTTTATATTGCATAATTTTTGTGATTGAAGAAATCAAGTTGAGCATGCAGTGGGATTGAAGAAATATATTGAGAGGTTAGTAGGATTGAAGAATAGATGAATCAATTAGCCAATCAGGGAGGAATCAATGGTACTAATTTTCTCACTCATAAAAGGGGTGAGGATAATTAATTAAATGAATATTTAATTAACATTTTTGAGTTGAACATGTAAGTCATGTTTGACTTTAAAAAATAAAGTTGTATTCATTTGTTGACCATATTGAATGATGTCTAATAATGAATTTAATTATTCAAGTTTAGAGGGGAAAGTGATTCATTTAAACTATTAAACTGTGATAATAATTTAATTTTTTTAGGAGAATAGGGTATATTAGTGACATAATTAAATAATTGATATTATTTAATTAATCAAGAGGAATAAAGTTATATTTAATGATGATATAGTGAATTAATTAAATAATTGAATATTATTCAATTAATAAAGAAACTTAGAGTTTTTTTATGTAAATGATGTGAAATGTAATTATAATAGATGATAATGATGTTGATGATGAGAAAATATCATTCAAGATGTGTGATAAGTGTTAGGTCATTTTTACATGCCTACATTTTTCCCCTCTTTGATACAAAGTACTTGTTGCTTTGTTTCAAAGAATTTGATGTTAAGATCAAGATTTGAATTTTTTTATATGCCCTAGTGTGCCCCAACAATCAGTAGAAAGATAGTACAATGTTGGGCTACCCCTCGAGGGGTTGGTCAAAAAAATCATTTTTTGGGTTAGGCTCATGACAAGGTTTGATTTTAATTTAGATGCACAAAGGGTGAAAATTTAAGCTTATAGGACCTTTTTTTATAGTTCATATGTTCCCAAGTGCATGAACACAATCACTATGTTGTTGGCATTGACAACATCTTTTTGATAAATGGTTGCATTCTTGTTCCATTGAGGGCCAATAGTACCCTATTCTTAGAAATTTATGTACTAGATTAGGTGGACACTAAAGTGAGACCCAAAACTACCTTCATGCACTTAGTGTTAAGTGGTTTACACTTCTCCCACATTGAGACATTGAAGTAATGCTCTTTCTAGACTTTGTTTATATAGGTTATCTCCTAAGACAGTGAATCAGGAGGTTTTATGGACACATGTTTTCTTTTGGCTTGTTGCTAAGTCAGGAGGTATGATACCATGTTGGATATAGTCAAAAATATCTTGGTACGATGGTGATTTAGGACCAACAATATCGCAAACCAATTATGATTCTAGGATATCGAATGTTGGTATAAGTAGTTGCTCCACAAGGAAGTCATATTTTGAAATGTTTTGTGGAATGTGAAGGAGTGAGCCTATTGTCGCCATAGCATTTGTTGCTATGTTGTTGCTCTGAGGAACTTTTTCAAAGGTGATGATGACAAAGTACTATTTGAAACTATCCACCATTATTTTATATGACATTATCTTTTCATCCTTCATTTGATATTCATCATTGTCTTTCCTTATTACTAGTTGAGAATCTCCATAAACCTATAGTTCCTTTATCCTCCATTTTATGGCCATCTTTAGTCCTATTATTAGTGCTTCATATTCAAATATATTATTGATACAGGGAAAAACAATCATGTAAGCCTTAGGTATACTATCTCCTTTTGGTGTGAGAAATAAGATACTTTCTCCTAAGCCATTTTGAGTCTAGGACCTATCAAAATGAAAGGTCCAATGGCTTATCTATTTTATTAGCAGAATGCTTTCATCTGGGAGTTTTGTTATTAAATGTTGGTGATCGTCCATTGGTGCTTCTACTAGTTGATATTCTATGATTTTTCCTTTGATAGATTTTATGTCTATGTACTCTATGTCAAACTCGCTTAGTATCATTACCCATTTAGTGATCCTCCGTGTTAGTGCTGCTTTTGCCAATAGGTACTTTAGGGGATCTACTTTTGATATCATCTTTACTTTTATATTTAATATGTAGTGTCTCAACTTCTATGTTGCAAAGATGATATATAGACATGCACTTTCTATGGGAAAATAGTTCAATTCATATCCCACCAGTGTTCAACTAATATAATAGATCATTCTTTCCTTGTTATTGTTATCTATTTGTGCTAAGAGAGCCCCTAATACTTCTGGTGTTGTAGAAACATATAGGAACATTACTTTGTCTACAATTGGTGGCATTAATGTGGGAATAGTGAGTTGTTGGTATGTGGTGACTTATCATGCAAATATTATACACTCTTAACATATCCTTTTTGAGGTTCAAGGGTGTAGCCCCCAAAAAGATTTCCCCTTTTTTTGCACGTCAAGGAGTCAGTAGTTAATTTTTGTCTTTTTTTATTCAGGTAAAAATAGGTTTTTAAGGGACCCGAGACTCTTTACAACCAAAAAAAAATCTGCAAAAAGAATAACTTGCAGCCAGCCCCCAAACAAGACCCATCAAGATTTACATTTAGAACTACTCTTGTGGGAGCGGAGAGTCATGTAGAAAGAATTCATAGAGAATTTAGCTTGCATGCCCTTAACAGTAATCCAACCTTCCTCCACTTGTGTTGCCTTATCATGCCAAGTCAGCACACAACTATCCTGAAGATGAATGCTTGCGGCCACTGTCTCAAATATTTCATCATTATTCTTTCATGCAAGCAAAGACTTGTCAGAAAAGCCACTAGAAATGATAGTTGGAGTGCTATCACTAGAAATGGCAACCTGAGACTCAATCTCTCACTCTTTAAGGGTTTCAACATGATAATCCTGTACAACATTAGCAACCCCACCATTTGAGGCATCCAGAGGGGATACCTCAATACCTTTTGATTCTGACACAACCACCTCTAAAAAAACTCATGTGTTGTTCATATTTCTTCTCAACCATATAATATTGTTGAGAGGCTCCTTTCCACCAAGTAGTCATTATAATTTTTTCTCAAATCTGTATTGTGCAGTAGCATGCCCTTTTTTAAAACATCTTCTACAATGGAAGGGAATCCCCTCATAGTCCAAAGATTGGACCCAAGATCCCTTCAAAGATTTAAGTATAATCTCAACAGGAAGCCCATTTGAAACATCCATTTCAACCAGTATGCAGGAAAATGTGGAATGAAAGATGTCAGGGGACTCAACATCCACCAACAAAAAATCACCAAGGGTTGCACCCACTTCCTCCAGAAGAGGGTCAGTCCATACGTGGAAGGGAAGATTAGGAAGTCGAACCCAAATCGAGATCTTACTGAAAGTTTCAAAAGTAGGGTTGAAATCAGAATGCCAAGGCTTAATTGTCAACAAATATTTGTTCTCCTAGCTAAAAAAATTGTCACATAGAATTATATTTCGATCCTGAGCATTATCAAACTTGGAAACAAAAAACCCCTTTGCCATGGGAAAATATGGACTTTACCAGAAATTAGAGACTCACATTCATGGGAGATCCAGGAATTCAATTGAGGGATGCTATAAATCATCTATATATCATTTATGCAACATAGAAGTTGAGACACACTCCATACGATAATAAAATCATTGGGTGGCTGAGTTTCTGTAAATTTAGCCCATATTGGGTGAACCATGTTAAAATTATGTGTTGATCTCTTTTATATTTTTCTATATTGTTATTTTTGGGTTATTTAATCTACATATAATTGTTAATGTTTATTGCTTAGACCTACCTACACCCTAACAACTAGTATCAGAGTCACACGTATTTTGGTCAATTGGCATGAAACCTCTAGATTTGAGTGGTAGAAATGGAAGAAAAAAAATTCAAGGTTGATAAGTTCAACGACCAAAATTATCAATTATGGTATATGTAGATGGAAGATTATTTGTATCAGGTATGTGCAGGATCATCATGAAAAAATCAGGCCTTTAAGTGGCAATGAAAATTCAAAAAATCAGAGTCAGGCAACTTGACATAAAAATTTGAATAAGTTATCTATATCATTTCAAAAATATGTAAGAATAGAATCTGTAGAAAATTTAATATAGTTTCTAAACTACTAGGTTTTTTTTTTTTTTAAATCTATTTGGTGAAAATTTAAAATTTCAATGTAATACTTAAATTTTAGGGAAAAAATAAGTAGGTGTCTATTTGACCAACCTAACCACAATAAAATGATAATATTTTTTTAGAAGATTTTAGATATAAGTAGAGGACTCATGTTCTGATGTGATGCATATTTTTTTGTAATTTTTTCCAAGTAAATAATTAATTAGGATTTCTTTATTACAAATTTTTAAAAATATAAAAACTCGTATGTTTGACCACCTTAACTTGGTCAAAACTTCATGAAATTCATTTTTTTTTAATCCTATAGTATGTAAATAATAGAATTTGATGCATGTTTCAGATTCAAGAAATGTGATACCATTTGAAAGATATAGATGTTTTTCAATCAGCCTATCAATCAAGACTTTAGTCATAATTCAAATAGAAAATGAATAATAATAATTTATTAAATTCAAAGTAAAGCATAATCTATATTGGTGGAAAGCTAATAATCTCCTTTAAAAACAATTTTTGTTTCATCAATTTTTGGTTAAGAAATCTCATCAACCACATGGGCCATCATATCACTTACATATCGCCACTTTTTGGCCCATCATGGTCATACACATACCCTATCAAAAGGATCTATGGAAGCCATTGCAAGGGAAAGCAAATATAGATGCTAGAATGCATGATGAAGAATGGGAGATTTTGGATAGAAAGACACTAGGAACCATTCAGTTGTGCCTGACACCATATGTGGTGTTCAATATAAAAAAGCACAGACAATAGAGGATCTGATGGAAGTTTTGGCTAAATTGTATGAAAAAACCTCAGCCTCAAATAAGGTATTTCTTGTGAAGTGTTTGTTTAACTTGAAAATGATTGAAGGTGGATCTGTGATAGATCATTTAAATGATTTTAATACAATTACCAATTAATTAACTTTTGTAAAAGTGAATTTTGGTGAAGAGGTGAGGACTCTCTTGATTTTATGTTCATTGCCAAAAATATAGAATAGATTAGTAATGGCTATAAGTAACTCTATCTCTAGTTCAAATACATTGAAATTTGATGATGTTGTTGGTGTTATCCTTAGTGAGGAAATGCAATGGAAAAGCACATGTGAGATTTTAACATCAGGTAATATTTTAACTATAGAGAATAGGGGAAGAACAAAGGATAGAGGAAAAAGCCCAACAAATCATGGGAAGTCACAAGGGAAGTCGAAGAAAGGCATATCTAAATCCAAAGCCTGAAGAATGGATTGTTAGCACTATTGAAAGCGAGGACACTTGAAGAAGGATTGTTGGTCTTGAAAGGGAAAACAAGGAAATGGACAACATAATGACAATAAGGAAGCTAATATTGAAAGTTATAAATTATATGATGCTTTAATTATGTATTTAGATAATGCTAATGATTCCCAGGTAATAGATTTAGGGGCTTCATTTCATGCCACACCCCATAGGAATAACTTTGTAGATTATGTTCAAGGTGAATTCGGATATGTATATTTGGGTGATGATGAACCTTGTAAATTTTTTGGAAAAGGAAAGATAAAAATCAAGTTACAAAATATAAATGAATGGTTGCTATAGGATGTAAGGCATGTTCCAAATTTGAGAAGGAATTTAATTTCTACTGGATAACTAGGTAGTGAAAGCTACATAGTTACATTTTCATACAAAGTTTGGAAGGTCACTAAAGGTGCATTAGTAGTAGCTAAAGGTGAAAAATTAGGCACATTGTATTTGTGCACTGGTAATACTTATTCTACCTTAGATGCTACAAAAATAGTTGCTACTAAGATAGTTATTAAACTTTCTATAGGGAGATAAATATAATTGTGGCACCATAGAATTGAGCACATGAGTGATAAAGGGATGAAGATCCTTCACTCTATAAAGTTTCTACCAAGTTTGAAGCAGATTCACTTGGAGTTCTATCAAAAATTGTGTTTATGAAAAATAGAAAAGAGTTCAATTAATCAAAGTTGGGAAAAAGAAGAAGATTGAGAAATTAGAGCTTGTGCATTAAGATGTATGGGGACCAGCACACGTATCTTCTCTTGGTGGCTCTTGCTATTAAACAACTTTTATTGATAATGTAACTAGGAAAACATGGATTTATTTCCTAAAAAAAAAATCAAAAGTATTCAAAACATTTTAAAAATGGAAATCCTTGGTTGAGAATGAGATAGGAAAAAAGTTAAAGTATCTCATATATGATAATGGAGACGAGTATTGCAGTAGAGAATTTGAAAATTTACTATTCATACAATGGAATCTGTAGGAATAAAATAGTTCCTAGAACCCCATTATGGAGTGTGCAAGGAGCATTAGATTGCATGTTGGACTACCCTTACACTTTTGGGTAGATGTTGTACATAATGTTGTTTATTTAATAAATAGGGGACCTTCAAATCCTTTGGATGGTGGCATTTTAGAGGAGGCATGGATGGGTAAAAAGGTAAACTATTCATTTATGAAAACCTTTGGTTGTGAAGCTTTTATCCATGTTGATATTGAAAATAGAACCAAGCTCGAGGCTAAGTCTAAAAAATGTACTTTCATTAGATATGGAGTGGATGAATTTGGTTATCGGTTATGGGATTATGAAAATGATAAAACCATTAGGAGTAGAGATGTTATATTCAATGAGAAGGTCATGTATAAGGATCAATTGTAGGAAAAGAAGCATGAAAATGATAAAAATGAATATATGGTGTTGGATGAGATTCTAGAAAATAAAATGTCAGTGGTACCTGATGCTCAGTAACAACAAGTTATCCCACAAACTGGACTGCAAGTGTTAGATGTTTTACAAGGATAACTGGACCTCCAGAAATATTTTATCCATCATTATATTCTATATTATTAACTGATTCTAGAAAACCTGAAGGTTATGAAGAACCAATGCAAGTAGATACCAAAAAGCAATGGGAGCTAGGCATGAAAGAGGAAATAGATTCCTTGTTGCAAAACTAGACTTGGGACTTAGTCCAATTACATGCAAGTAAAAGAGTATTGTGAAATAAATGGGTTTATAGGTTGAAGGAAGAAGATGGAGGCAAGAAAAGATATAAGGTTAGACTCATGGTAGAAAGTTTTGCATAGAAAAAAGGTATAGATTTTGATGAAATATTTTCTCCAGTTGTAAAGATGACTTCTATTAGAACTATTATAAGTCTTGTGGTTGTGAAAGACTTGCATCTTGAACAACTATATATGAAAACAAAATTTCTCTATGGGGATTTGGAAGAGGAAATATGCATGTAGTAACCACATGGATATGAGGTCAAGGGTGAGGAGGAATTTGTGTGCAAGTTAAAGAAGATTTTGTATGGCCTGAAGCAAGAACCTCGACAATGGTTTTTGAAATTTGATAGTCTTATGGCTAAACAAGGTTACAAAATATGTCATTCTAATTATTGTGTTTATTTTAATAAATTGGATAATGATAGCTATATTATCCTATTGCTTTATGTTGATGACATGCTTGTTGTCAAGTCTAACATGCAACATATTAATGAACTTAAGTAGAAATTAGCAAATTCATTTGCTATGAAGGATTTGGGTGTAACAAAACAAATCCTTGGTATGAGGATCACATGGGATAGGACAAATAGAAAATTATTTTTATCTCAAAGTGAGTATGTAGAGAAGTTGTTGAAAAGGTTTAACATGAATAATGAAAAAACATTTAGTACACCTTTTCCTAGTCACTTTAAGTTGACTATGGAAATGTGTCCAAAGACACAAGAGGAGGAAGACAAAATGTCTAAGATACCATATGTATTAGCAGTTGGTAGCTTTATGTATGCAATGGTATGCACAAGGCCAAATATTGTACATGAAGTGGGAGTTGTAAGTAGGTATATGAGAAATCTGAGAATGGAACATTAGAATGCAGTAAAATAGATTCTTTGATATTTGAGAGGTACTACTTCAAATAAATTATGTTTTAGAGGAACAAATTTTGCTCTAAAAGGATATTTTGACTCTAGTCTAGCAGGTGATATTGAAAAAAGGAGTACTATGTAGGGTATTTTTTTACTGTAGGAGGTATTGTAGTCAATTGGATTTCAAGGTTGCAAAAGTTTGTTATGATTTCAACCACTAAAGTTAAGTATGTTTATGCTATGGAAGCTAGCAATGAGATGATTTCGTTACAACATTTTCTAGAGGAATTGGGACAATGACAAGAATATATCCTTGTGTACACTAATAGCTAGAGTTCCATTCATCTTGCTAAGAATTCAACTCTACATTGAAAAGCTAAGCACATACACCTCAGATGTGACTTCATCCAGTCAATTTTGGAGGATGGAAAGTTGGAGCTGGAGAAAATTCACATAATTGAGAATCTTGCAGATGTTTACAAAGGTAGTTAGATAGGAGAAATTAATTTCCTCACCAATTTTTGTTGGTATTCACGACTGATAATGGTGGATATATGAAAATTTCCAGACCTATAATCCACTAAGAGCTACAAGCGCAACGATGTCATCTAGGATCAATCTCCAAGTGGGAGATTGTTGGTATGTGTGAATGGAAATATTAACTAAGCTAAACATGATTGTAATAATAAATTTAAAACAATGTAATTAGCTAAATCAAGTTACATTCCCAATGAAATTCTTTGTAAAGTTAAACTAGGAAGCCATTAAAACTTGAAATAAAGCTCAAATTGCACTAAGAATCCTAATTTAACTCAGTAAACCTCATCCCATTAGAGTATTGGTGCTACATCGGATGTAGAATTCATACCTTTCCCAATCCCATTTTGTTGAAATAAGCTTGGATGATGTTGAAGAAAATTCTCTAAAATGGATGTGATAAAATCCATTTTCCCTCAAAGATAGTGATAGTAATTGGAGTATGAAAATATGTGTGAGTTTTAATAGCATAATTCTACTATCAAAATATGGATCCATTTGTCTCCAAATAGTGACCTATTTATAGGAAAACAAATGAAAATCAAGGGCTCAAATTGATTTGATCTATCAATGGTCAAGATGAAAAAGGACGGTGAAACATGGATCAAGGATTGTCATCAATGGATGAAAATCAAAGATCATATAGATCAAGGAAAGACAAAGGGTTAAGAATGATTCAAACAAACACTTTGTAACAACTTTGAAAGTTTGTTACAATATTTTTTTGAAAGAAATCATTCCATTTTTGGAGCCAAATAGGAGAATATTCTTTTGGAATATTCCCTACGCAAGTGGATAGAGATAAATTAGCCATTTAGTTAATTTAAAACTAAGTTTGAATGTGCAATTTGAAGAAATTTGAATGAGTGCACAAGAACGAATATTCTAGGACAATATTCCCTTTTGGAGGAATGTGCAAAGGAGGAATATTCCCAGGGAATACTCCCTTGCAAGTGGGAGGGTTAGAATTAATTAGTAATTTGATAATTAAAAAAAAGTTTCAATTATGCAAATTAGAATAATTTAGGATATTCATTAAATAATTGATTTAATGAAAAGGGGGATGTAATATGATATTTAATTAAATAGCTTAGGGTTATTTAATTAAATAAGAGGACTTCGAGATTAAATTAAATAATTTCATTTATTTAATTTAATGGGGTGAAATGTTAGTGTAAGAGGAGGTGAATGAACCCAATTAGGTCAATTAGATTAATAGGTGAAGATGAGGTATTTGATTAAGTAACTAGGTCAATTTAATCAAATGAGCAAAAAGAGGATGGATTTTAGGATGAAATGGTGTTAATCTATCAAATTCAAGTGTGTATATCATTTAGGAAATTTTAAAGTGTCTACAATATGTGGTGACTAATCACGTAAATATTGTACTCTTAATTTATCCTTTCTAGGGTTCAAGGGTGTAGCCCTAAAAAAAAATCCCTTTTTCTGCACATCAAGGGGTTGGTAGTTAATTTTTATTAACCAGAAAGTGAAAAATGAATTTGTAAAACCATAATTCTAAAAGCTTCCAAAAAGTTTGTTATAAGTGGTTGGGATGTATGTTGCGGTATGGTATTCACAAGATTATAATATGTTTTGCACTAGATAATAAAATCATTGGGTGGTTGAGTTTTTGCGGATGTAGCCCATATTGGGTGACCCACATTAAAATAATGTGTTGATCACTTTTGTGTTATTCTTCATTGTTATTTATGTGTTATTTAGTTTTCATATAATTTTTAATGTTTATTTCTCCAATCTTCTTGAACCCTAACATGAGTAGATACTCCTTGACTTGTTTGAACGCCTGATTACATCTGCCATCCCACTTGAATGTGATGTCCTTGTGTAGAAAATGGGTGAAAGGATGACACTTGTTTGCCAACTTTGCAATGAATATCCTAATGTATTGTAGTTTCCCTTGTAGGCTTCTTAGTTGCTTCAATGTCCTTTGAGGATGAATTTCTAATACAACTTTTACCTTGGCGGGATCTACCTCAATGCCTCTTCTTGATACTATGTAACCAAATATTTTTCTAGAAGTTACGTTGAAGACATAATTCTTTGGGTTGAAGTTCAAGTTGTATTGTTGTAGCCTTCCAAATACCTTTGCTAGGTTGGTTAAATGTTCTTATTTTTTTATCCCACAATAGTGGTTTACAATTTTTGACCAAACTGGACACTGAAATTATTAATTTTAACTAAAGCTTCACATTCAGACACTTGTAGTGGCTAAACAGTGAGGAATTTGAAGATGATGCAAACTAGAGTCTCGTCACATTTTGTCTATAAATTCTAAAAATAAAAATAAAAAATTTGGAATCAAATTGTACTTATTTTTCCATCTCCCATGAAAATTGGTTTTTTCAGAAAAGAACATTTTTAAAAAGTGACGCACACTATATAACACATAATTTTTTTTCCATAAAGGATAAAATTATAATTCTTTAGAATTTAGATTTGTAACTTTGATATCTAGTGCTTTCACTTGGTTAGATAGTTTTTTATTGAATATTTTTTCTTTAATCAAGTTTCGAAGTCAAACCAATTACAATTCAGACATAGCGCGACCATATAACGCGTAATTGTTTTTGTATATATCGAAATTCAATTATTTTTTTTTGTATCAAGGAATTCAATGTCTGGTGCACTCATATTTTAAAAAAAAAAATTGATAATCTACTATTTTTCCACATGTGTAGAACAGAGACCTTCATTTTCGATGAAAAACCTATGTTTAATAAAACTAAAAAAAAAATACATAATAAAACCAAAACATATTAAAATTATATTCTATTGGATAGATCGTTCCAAGGACTACCCGATTCCAATTGGGTTTGTGAAGATTCCTCCATTTTCATCCTCAACCCGAGCTTCGAAGGGAAAAAATCTAGAGTTTTTTTGTGTCGGAGGGTGGGAAGGTGGGAAAAGGGGGGTTCGAGCGAATCCCCTTCCCACAATGGGAATTGTGGGTTCCCACATGCAAAGGGGTTCACTCGAACCCTGGTTCGAGCAAACCTCTTTGGGGTTCGTTCAAACCTAGAGTTTGCTCGAACCCCCAAAATATATTTTTTTGAATGGGTCATTTTTTTGGAAGCTTTCCTTCCTCACTCAAATTGTAAACCACTTTTGTGGGTTCACCCTCCTCCATAGTGGTATGCAACATATCATGAAATATAGTATTCATTGCTTGCTGATAGGTTTCCCCTACATTCTTTAGGTCGAATGGCATGATGTTCCAATGAAAGATTCCCAATGCATAGGTGTATGTTGTTTTATGTTGGTCCTTGAGGGATATTTTTATCTAATTGTATCTAGAGAATTTGTCCATTAATGATAGCATTTCATGCCTTTCATTAGGTCTATGATCATATGGATGTTGGGTAGAGGTAAGTCATCCTTTAGGCAAGCCTTGTTTAGGTCCTAGAAGTTTGTGTAGATTCTTATGCCCCCAGTGGGATTTGATATTGGTATTAGATTAGACACCCATTCAAGATGGTCAATGGGTCTGATGAATCCCACGTCTCATAGTTTCTAAAGTTCTACTTTTACCAAAAAAATTATCTATGGATTATCTTCCAAAGACTCTTCTTGATGGGTTTAGCTCTAGGAAATATGGCTAGGTGATGTATGACTAATGTTGGATCTAGCCCTGACATGTCAGCATATGTCCATGCAAAGTTGATTTTTTTTTCATTGATAAATGCTAAGAGGTTCGCCTTTTCTTCAATATCAAGTGATGTTGCATGATATGTGATTTTGGGTGTTTCTATTGTGCCAACATTGATAGATTTGACGTCTTCAACTAGGAGTGATGATTTATCTTTATATTTTATAGTGGGGATATTAAATATTCTATCTTTAGGCATCTCAGAGAGGTTTTCACCTTCAGATGTGTCATTTTGTTTTCTTTTCTGGATCCAAAAAAGCCACATTATGGTTTTCTTTAGGGGACCTATTTTTTATTTTTAAATTTTGTAGTTTAATTCTACAACTAGAAGACACAATCTCCCCCCAAAATATGCTCCTTGATCTAGTTCCATTACAAACCCTAGTTTTTGATCTCCTTGGGGTATATTCGTTTGAAGTCCCATGAACTTCGTAATAGCCTCATCATTCTAGAATGTATCCAAAACCGGAGTATGATGTTGTTGGTGCCAATATATCAACTATGGATAATAAAAGGATATTTTGTCATGGGTATTTGCAAAGCTTATGGAAGTTATAACTAGGTTAGGTACATTAGTATTTTTAAGGCTCCATAAGGTATCTAAGTTGTATTCCCTAGATTCACAAGAATCTCATTTGTACTCATTGGAATTCATCTCGACATGGTCATCATCAGATGTGGTTTTAGATGTAGGTTCAATGATGATAGTATTTTTGTTGAGGTTGTCAAACATGTTTTGGATATACAAATAGTCTTCTAGACATTTACAAGTATTTGATGTCTCAATAGTGGTAGAAGTAGTTTCTTCTTCATACGAGGTGTTTTTCAGTATTTGGGGTAATAATGTTAGATGTACCACAACCTAGTCCAAGATTATTTGGGTGCCTTTCCATAATAATTGGTTCTCTTCTGCCTTGTCCATGTAGACCAAGGCCACATTTTTTAGTGAACCACATATTTTGGGATAGTTGATATCCTTTACTGTGTTGGTCAATAGGAAGGGAGGTAGTGCTTGTTCTCATCCTTCTTTAAACATCCATGAAGATAAATCTTCTTCGCATATTTCTTCATCTTGTGTATCTCCCCACTTGGTGAAGATGGTAGGTTTAACTATCATTATTACAACTTGAACATTTATGATCTCTTTTGGTCCTTCAAAAATTCTCAATGTGGGGGGAAGCATCCTGATACAAAAAGACTAATTGAAGTGGTATTATCCACAACCCTTTTCAAGTACTTGGATCTTGGTATCATATTTAGGTAGCTCAGTTGATGATGGTGTAGTGGAGGACGAAGCTAGTGATGTTGGGTCAATGTATGAAAAGGAGTGAAAATATATATCATTTATGGGTATCCGCTTATACTTTTTATACTTTTCCCCTAATTTAGTACAATAATTGAAAGGTTTGGGGTTGGCATATATGCTAATTTCCTTATTGTCATAAGGAAAATTTACACATTGATGGAATGCAAATGAGACTATTTTTAAAGCATGGATCCATGGTCGACCTAAGAGAAGATTGTATGAAAGCTCGAGATCCAACACTTGACAAGTAGTTTCTATTATTGTTGGTCCTATCTAAACACTAGGTAGACTGATAGTTCCTTCTGAATTTTTCTCCATGTCATCATAATATTTGATGGTAGTGCTCTTTTTTTTATCTATTACATCATTAGAGTCTCCTAATTTAACAAATTTTAAGGTAAAAATGCTTAGACCTGCACCCTTATCTATGAGTACCCTATTGACTTTATGTTTACATGGACACGCAGTTCTAAATTAAGGGCTTGATTGTGGAATGATTTTTTTAGGTCTTTCTCAAAAAATGACTAAATGGTGGATGGATGTGATATTTCCAACCATGGCTTGAAACTCATTAGCGTCAAGGTTTTTTGGGACTAACATTTTGACTAGATCTTTTCCCAATATTTCCTTATGTGCTAGTGATAGTTTTAAGAGCTCAAGGATGGAGATTAGGGCAAGAGATTTCTTAAGTTGGTCCATAATGCTATAGTCATTTGAAGGATTGCTTGTAACTTTTACTAGGGTTGGTTCTCCTTGGATTGTTACTCTTCCCCTTTGGGTATATTCACATTACATTCAAGATCTCTACCAAATATGGTTAATGTATGGATGTGTAGTATAGAAAAATGTATCCCTTTACATTTTTACACTTGTTTGGGACCTCCATGTGGATTTTGGCTTAATGTTGCCTTGATTTAGTGTTCTAATGTAGATGAAACATTCAAATTAGGTCTTGGGCCCTTGTGAACTAATTGATTTTAAATGGTACCTTGATAAGTGTTGTGAAGTGTTGTAATATTCTTTCACACTTTTCTAAGGTTTTATCAATTAAATGAACATAATAAACCTATTTCTAATCAAAATAAAACTTAATCTTTCCTTATTCAAAGTGTTGTAAACTTTTGTAACACACTTTCACACCTCTCTAGGCTTGTCATTAATAATTGGGTTTTATTATGCTTTAATTGGTCTTATTTTGCATCCACAAGCCTCATTTATTACATCTTTTCGAAGATAGTCCTAACACCAATTAGTAACCAATCATAACTAATGTGGTGTTGGCTTGTGTGGCCCAAATTTATGGATTTGGGACTCATTCGTCACCTTGGGCGAATGGGTCCCACCTAGATCTTTTGGTCCCGAACCAATTTTCACACATTTCTAAACATTTTTGGTTTTTGGTCCCATACATTATGCCTGATGGGAATCATTCGCCACCTTGGGCGAATGAGTCTCATGTGGCCCAAAATCAAATTTAATTCAAATTTTTGGTAGGATTTTATTCTCCTAGATCTGATATTGGCTTGTAATGTTGTAATTTAAGGAATTCTTGCATAATTGAGTATAAATATAAGGTTCTTTCACTCATTTTCAAGATCTAGCATTCAAAAGAGTTCACACCTAGCATTCAAGAGAATTCATAAGAGCATCTAAGCATTCACAAGAGCATTCAAGAGCATTCAAGTACAAATTATCAAGCATTTTGGAGCAACATTCAAGTTTCAATCATCATGTCAAATATTTCATTCATCATGTTTGTTATTATACTAAAAATTGTGATGTAGAGTTTATAATTAAGGCAAGATCAACATCATTCAAGAAAGAGTCAAGAACCGCATCCATTGTCGCCATTTCAAGCATATTTGCAACACATTATTGCTAGGGTTAAGTGAGTTGCAACATTGTCTTTTGTTCATTCATCATTCTCCATTCATATTTTCTTTCATTTCAAATTTTAATTACCAATAAGGGGTTTGACCAACGTAAACCACTATCCACTAACCCCACAAAATTTTTCCTCTCCTTTGTGTGTGATTTGTAGGGCTAGGTTGCATATTTCCTAAGGAGCAATATTGAAGGAAAGTTGCAAATCATTCAAAGTTGTTGAAGTTGTCATCAACCCTTGGAGATCATTCGAGAAGACCTTCAGGTTACAAATTTGAGATTCATATCTAGAAATCAATCAAGAAAGATAGAGCATACAAGGAAGAGAAAAATCAACTTTGAAAGTTGTCGAAAACCTCAACAGGACTGATTCACAACTTCTAGTGAATGAGTCCCAATTCTAGTACATTTTCAAGATTTTGCAGATTTGGATGCCCTTTTAGTAGATTTTTGTTCTTGCACAATTTCCAAGAAACAAGATAGATTCACCTAGCTTGGAAAATGAGTCCTAGTCAGCCTTGATAGTAGATTTTTTAGTGATTCAGACCTACATTTAGTCATTTCCCGTCTTCCAAGTGCACACTTTATTTGTACAAATTTCTATTTCATTTCATTCATCTTTCTAGGTCATTTAGAGATATTTTACATTCAGCTAGGGTTTTTCATTTCATCTTACATTTCATTATCTTTTCCAAGTCTATAATTAGTGGTGAACCCCTCATTAGATCATATTATGTCTCTAGGACAACCCTCTTGCAAGATCTCTTTCTCTTTTGAGATCTCAAGGGGGTTTTCTTGGGTGAAAGTTAGTGAAAGTTACCCCTTTTAGTCCTAAACCGTAAAGGATAGACAAGGGCCCAGTTTTTCTTCCTTTCATTTTGGCGAATCTACATTTAGAACATCATAATTCTAATTTGGAGTGCATTTTCATCCTAGATTTAGCTTGCATTAACTTTGCATTAGGATTTGCATTCGTTAATTTACATTCTAGGGTTTCAAATTTTGCATTTGTGAAAGCTCATTTAGCTTGAATTTTTATATCCAATTTCATCAAAAATCATTCAAATTCTATATTTGCATCTCATACATAGATCAAAAAACATAAAAAAGCATAAAATCCAATTTAAAAATTCTAATTTTTTTCAAAAAAATCATCACTAGGGCTCATTCGCCACCCTAGGTGAATCAGTTCCTCTGCATATTCTACATTGCATATTTTGGCATTTAAAGTTCACTTTTTTAGTCTTTGATTGTTGTTATTGTTTTTTTGTTTCAGTTTCTAGAATTTCAGTTATAATCATTTCATTGTTCTTAGCTTACATTGTATTTTCATTCACCTTGCATTTAGTAGCCTTTGCATGGGTATTTGGTGTCCTATTGCTAATACGATGGTGAGATAAATTTCAAGACTCATTTCATCCTGTGATAACATAATCATTGTGGATCTTAGGTTGTCTAGCTCTTTCACTCCTGGTATTGACACTAGTACACTATATATCGACAATACCTTTAACAACTCTTTACCTTCAAGTAGTATACAAGTTGAAACAAGGAATGATAGTGTTCTACAAGAAAACATAATCCACATTCATGAGGACCTAGCACACTTAAAAAATCAAGTGAAAAATGACATGTCAACTACTGTCATCCCTACCACAAATACCATTCACCGCATGCTTGAAAGTGAAGATGGCCTTGACCTTATGAAAAACATAGTTCAAATCTATGGAAAACATCTCACCTCAATCACTAGTTGTCCTTTACCAACAAGCAATGTCACAAATCAAGGAGGAACTCAAATTCATCCTCCCATAACAATTTCCTCAATACTTACCTATACCAACCCTCACATCACAAAAATAATGCAACAAGTTAGTAATGTGATTCATGCCCTGGGTATTCGTGAGTATCCCTAGTTCTTATGTGCCATCACAAGTTATTCTCCTACCACTTTACCACCTATAATAATTCTATTCACTTGTCCTACAAACACATACACTCCTTCACCACTCTCACTTCAATCTCATAATACAAAATGACCCTCTCATAGCTCAACTATTCCAAACCATTTCATCACTCCAAAAGAAAATTCCACCATTAACCAAAATCAAAATGGCCCACCCACATACTATGTCAAAAGAAATCCATTGTTCTTGGAGATATTGCAAAAACAAATTCCACAAGGTCTAGAGGTGCCTAGATTTGATAAATATGGAGGGAAGGGAGATCCTTCTAACCATTTTAATGCATGTACTACCCTATGTAGTGACCTTTTCCTTGATGATAAATTGCTAGAAAATATTTTTCCTAGGTCCTTGAAAGATACCGTTGTATCTTCTTTATCGAAAAACTCAATTCATTCATTCAATGAACTAGTTGATGCATTTGTAAACCATTTCCAAGTGCACATGACTCCTAAGATGACCTTGCTAGATTTGATGAGATGTGATAAAAAAGAAGAAGAAAAGATAATTGATTTTATCTCACACTATCAATCACTTTATTCCCAAATTGATGTCAAGGTCACTAACCCACACCTTCAAAAGATCATAGAAAATTTATAAGTAGGATTCAAGACAAGATTACCATGATTAAATTCCCATCCTTCATGCACTTGTGTACTACCCTTCGTGATTATCAAATTTTAGTTAGTAGTTGAGATGCAAATTCCACTTCTAGCCAAGCTAAGAAATCTGAGCCCACAAACCAAAACAATTCCCAACCTTTTAGAAAAAAAAAAGGGTTCCTTCAATTTAACCCCCTTCAACAAACAACTCGCAATTCCAATAACCAAGTAGCTACCATTAAATCCTCGATACCCTTTAACTATGGAGAACCAAAAAGACAATTCACTCCCTTACTCGATACCCTTCACAACACAATGTCCCAACTTTTAGACAAGCAAATGATTACCTTACCTCCCATCAAAACACTTGACCCTAATAAGCCTTTACCCCCAAGCCTTAGATAAAATTCTTATTTCCACTATCACCGACAAAATGGACATGACACGAAACCTATAAGCGTCTTAAACATCTTGTACAAGACCTCATTGATTTTAATTGTCTTTCTTTTGCAAGTGTTAGTGATCAAGGAAATAAGTAGGTTACCCCCCAAACCAAAACTTGCAAATTTTCATGAACCCAGTGCCAAAACATATTTTTTCATTTGTCAAATCCAACAAAACTAAAAAGAATGATGTAATGAATGTTGGCATAGATGATAAAAATAATGATTCTATTCCAAATAATGTTATCAATAATAATCTTATAAATGAAATGGTAGAGGTAATAGACATCATTCCGCATAAGGGTCAAAATAAAAATCCTCTTCAAATTTCTTTCTCCTCTAAGGATATACTTAAACATGCACTTGATGGTCCTCTCTGCATAGTCAGACGTATCTATGACAAGCCCACTAATGGCATACTAATAGATCTAGTCTGTGGACAAAATATGATCACTAAGGAATTCTTACTTTTGCATGAACTCTATCAAGATCTATATGATAAACTGAAAGCATGGATCAAGAAACATAATTTTTTTCTTTCCCTATGATAGGATTGATCACCTTACCATTACAAATAGGACCAAAAACATTAGATGTATCATTCTCCATCATCTCATAGTTGGACCCATTTCATTTGAAGCTAGGTCATCTATGGCTTCACTCCATGAAAGCTATCCCTTCAATTGTGTACAAATGTTTCAAGTTTCCATTTGACAATGAAGTATTCATTGTTCACCATAGTGTCTTCAACCCTTTTTCATCCAAAGGAAATTTTTCCTTGGATGTATTTTGGCTCGAGCCCATGGAACCTATAGAACCGTCAGAAGACTTATTTTTCCTATCCTACCAAAAATTTAAAGCAAAGAAAATAGTTGAACTATCCCTATGAAACATGTCCATCCACCTTTGAACCTACCATCCTTGACAAAACCATGCTTGAACCTAAATAAGACCCAAACAACCAAGACCAAGCTAAGATAGAACCTTCACCTACATCCTACAAATGACTAAGAGATAATGAAAATAACCCTGCAACACCTCCCAGAATAAAACAATTTTACGAAGTAAAAGAGAAAGTGGTTGAACAGCCTCTCATGGTTCCTTACATTCATCCCCTTAGGAAAGAAAAAAACCTACAGTTGATCAACCCGCTCCTACACAAATGCAACTTGAAAACAAAAAGAAAAGAAACAAAGGTGCTAGGGAGTGTAGAGATAGATTTTGTTCCCTTGCTGATAGGTTACATGAAGAATTAAACAAAGAAAATCAAGATCCAAACTTGACTGAAGAAATGCATGGTGACACTACCCCTACCACGAAACAAGACAATTCAATACAACCTTCACAACAAGAGTTGAACTCTTCCATGGACATTATCCTTTGACCTCATATTGTGATTAACTTAGATGATGATGATGAGGTTACTAAAATTGACAAAGATGTGCATAATGAAATGAATGCATTGTTTTCCTCTTCCATGAGCTTAAAAAAAAATCTCCTACAAAGAGTGTTGAACCAAGTACTTCCCCTAGTTCGTCACTTTCTCTTTCCCCTTTAGCTAGTTGATTGTCTTTGATATACAATGCACATGATTGGGAGGTGGATGACCTACTCATAGATTGACTTGCATGTACCTTACTAGTCTATTGCATTATTTATTTCTTTTTTATTTATTTTTCTATGATTTCATGTGCATGATGTGATTCCCATGTGATTTTTTATTTGATGTTATCTCTCTTTGTGACATTCCTCTATTTGTACCTTCATTCTTCTCTATGTTGTAAATCTTTTACCTTTCACTTTTTATCTTTCTCATTTGTCTTGTGTTTTCCTTTTGGGGATGATGTAAGGCATTGAGACATTCATTTATCTTCCATGTTGACCCAAAATTCTTTCTTTTCCTTTTCCTTTTCATTTTATCTTTTTCTATTTTCTCTTGTGTTTTCCTTTTGGGGATGATGCAAGGTGTCAAGACATTCATGTTGACCCAAAAGGATTTTTTTTGTTTTTACTCTCTTTGTGTCATTCTTCTAGTTCTATGTGTATTTGGGAAATGATGATAGTTCTGAGCTCTCTAAAAATATTGCAACAAGAATATATTGATCCCGAATCCATAGATCCCTTATGTGTTTTGTGTTGGGGGCAACCCCTCTCTTTTCTTTTTCTCTCATGACATAGCTTTACTCAAAAACATATGACTTGGCATAGGGCTTTCCAATTTGGCTCTCATGTCTTCTTTCTTGTTTGCATTTTTTATTTGCTACTTTAAAGTAATTTCTCATAGTATTGTGTTTAGAAATTTTTGTAAAGTGGGGGCATACATTGACAGTATTCTTTTTCATTTTTCTTTCTCATGGTTCATGGTACAATTTTCTTATTTTTATACGATGTGTTTCTCGCTTTGTGGATGACATCAGGTGTAATTTCCTCCAAGAGTGTGATCTCTCTTAGCATATTGCATTCCTCTTAGTGGCTTGATGAGACACACTACATCCCCTAAGTTGTGAATTTTATATTCTTTGATTGGTCCTCTCTTAGAGACATTAGGCACAATGTTCCCTATGTAAAAACCTCACATGAACTAAGCAAAACTCCTTTGAACATTTCCTATTTTTCATTTTGTATTTATTGTTATATGGCCACCTTGCATAACACACTTTGCATGCTTGTGGAGCCAATTTTTTTGTTCATGAACTCCAAGCATATAATGTTTTTCTTGTTTCATGAAGCTCGAAAACCATTTTTTGTGTGGTGCCTTATTAAATTTATTGAGAGGTATAACTTTGGTATGGTTTGAACGAGAAGCTCGACCGAGGCATGACTTTACCCATAGCCACTTGTGTGTGTGAGAGAGTTCATACCATCCATGAGTGTATGTGTCTCACCTTTTGGGACTTCTCACCTAGTGGAAACCCAGGAGTTTCGTTACCTCAGAGTGAGTATGTATTTTTTGAACAACCTAGATCTGATCCACGTCGGGATGGAAAAACGATAGAAGCTTGATCTGATTCTTTTTTATTTTTACCTTTTCTCTTTTTCATCTTTGACAGTGTATGCTTATGCCTTGTTACTGTTATTTACATCATTCTCATGTTTGTTCCTTTTTTCTTGTGTTGTTTTGTCATGGATTCTTCGTCAGGGGAGCTTGATCACCCCTCTTAATCATGATCTAATCTTGTTGGAATTGGTACATTTGAACCTCTCTTGGTGAGTGTTTATCTACTCTAGTGTGAGTTTGAAGGAAGTTCCTCCTCTCACTAAAGTGGGGGCTAAATATAGTGTAGAAAAATGTATCCCTTTGTGTTTTCACACTTGTTTAGACCCTCCTTGTTGATTTTGGCTTAATGTTGCCTCAATTTAGTGTTGTAATGTGGATGACACATTTGCATTAGGTCTTGGGCCCTTGTGAACTAATGGATTTATAATGGTACCTTGATAAATGTTGTGAACTATTGTGAGATACTTTCACACTTTTCTAGGGTTTTACCAATTAAATGAACATAATCAACCTATTTTTAATCAAAATAAACCTTAATTTTACCTTATTTAGAGTGTTGTAAAGTGTTGTAACACACTTTCACACCTCTCTAGGCTTATCATTAATAATTGGGATTTCTTATGCTTTAATTGGCCCGATTTTGTATCCACAAGCCTCATTTATTATGTCTTTTCGAGGATAATCTTGACACCAATCAATAACCAATCATAATTCAGATCTTTTTGGCTTGTGTGGCCTAGATTTAGGGATCTGTGACTCATTCTCCACCTTGGGCAAATGGGTCCCACCTAGATCTTTTGGTCTTGAACTAGTTTTCACACATTTCTAAACACTTTTGGTTTTTGGTCCCATACATTATGCCTGATGTGACTCATTCGCCACCTTGGGCAAATGAGTCCCATGTGGCCCAAAATCAAATTTAATTCAATTTTTTGGTAGGATTTTATTCTCGTAGATCTAATGTCAGTTTTTAGTGTTGTAATTTTGAGAATTCTTTCCTAATTGAGTATAAATATAAGTTTCTTTCACTCATTTTCAAGACCTAGCATTCAAAAGAGTTTGTACCTAGAATTCAAGAGAGTTCACAAGAGCATCTAAGCATTCACAAGAGAATTCAAGAGCATTCAAGGTTAGATTAACAAGCATTTTAGAGCAACATTCAAGTGTCAATCATCATGTCAAATATTTTATTCATGTTTGATATTATGCTAACAATTGTGATGTAGATTTTATGATTCAAGAAAGTGTTTCAAGCAAGATCAACATCATTCAAAAAAGAGTCAAGAACCACATCCATTGCATCAATTTCAAACATATTTACAACACCTTATTTATACAGTTTGGTGAGTTATAACATTTTCTTTTGTTCATTCATCATTATCCATTCATGTTTTCTTTCATTTCAAGGTTTAATTACCCACAAGGGGTTTCACCAATGAAAACCCCTATGCACTAACCCCAAAACATTTTCCCCTCTCCTTTGTGTGTGATTTGCAAGGCTAGGTTATAGATTTCCTAAGGAGCAATAGTGGAAGAAAGTTTCAAATCATTCAAAGTTGTTGAAGTTGTCATCAAGCCTTGGAAATCATTGGACAAGACCTATAGATTGCAAATCAAAGATTCAAAACTAGAAATCAATGAAAAAGGATAGAGTAGACAAGGAAGAGCAAAATCATCTTTGAAATTTTCAAAAAATCCCAACTGGAGTGATTCACCACATTTGTTGAATGAGTCCTAGTTCTAGTACATTTTCAAGATTTTGCAGATCTGGATACCTTTTTGGATGATTTCTATTCTTGCACAATTTCCTAGAAATAGGAATAATTCATCTAGCTTGGTGAATGAGTTCCAGTCAGACTTGACAATATATTTTTCAGTGATTCAAACCTCCATTTAGCCATTTCCAATCTTCTAGGTGCACACTTTCTATTTTACAGTTTTCTGTTGCATTTCATTCATCTTTCTAGGTCATTTAGAGATAGTTGGAATTCAACTAGGGTTTTTCATTTCATTATATTTTCCAAGTCTAGAATTGGTGGTGAACCCCTCATTAGATCATATTGAGCCCCTAGGATAGCCCTCTTGCAAGATATCTTTCTCCTTTCAGATCTCAAGGGTTTGTTCTTGAGTGAAAGTTAGTGAAAGTTGCCCCTTTTGGTCCTAAACCCTAAAGGATAGAAAGGACACCCCAATTTTCTTCTTTTCAATATGGTATGATCATCACAAGAGATATGTCCTAGAAATTTATCCTCACAATAAGAAAATATGGCCTTACAATAATCTTATTTTTTTCCTTTGTTGTTTCCTCTAGAATGGTCGAGGATTGGATCCTTGTAGATCTTTAGGTCTTTTTTCCAAGATGAGGTTTGATGTCCACTTCTCCCTTTTTGATTAATCTTGCACGATGTTCTTGAGTCTCATGCAATTGTTGGTAGTATGCTCCTTGATTTTGTGAAATTCACAGTTTTCATTCTCGTTATACCAAGGGGGTTTAAAGTTGGGTTCCTAATGATTTTCTCTATCATTTATCATGATGAGGTTCTTTTGGACTAGTTTGTGCATAATGACCTCGAGGGATTCTCCCAAGGGAGTAAATTCTCTTTGTGGTTGGTTGTACTATTGAGGTGGTCTCTTTTTGTTATCATGTCCTTGATTCTATTGTTTGTTGTTAGATTGGTTGTTCTAAGGATAACTAAGTTGGTTGTTTTGTTGATAATTGGGTTGATTGTTTTATTGATAACCTTGTTGTGTTGTTTGAACCTATTTTATTGATAATTGTTTACAACCTTAGCATAAACTACTCTCTCATTGACTAGACACTTTTTTTTTCTTCACCCATATTTTGGGTTTTTCATTTATAGTGGAAGGTTGATCCTTAGGGTTGTAAAGATTTATTACTCCCCTTGTAATGAAGGCCCTTTTGATAGGTATCCCATTTTCAATAGTTTCTTGAAAATTTATTGGGCATAATACTGTGAGGTTGTAATTGATATATGCATTCACATTGGAGATGAAGACATCGACAAGTTGTTTCTCTGGAATGGGGCACTTAATTTTTCTCACTTTGTGTCTCAATATTGGTAGGTACAAGGCAAATGATTCACCTTAATTTTGTTTTATTTTATAAATATCAGTGATTGCAATGTCATGTTCTATGTTATATGAGAAATGGTTGACAAACCTATCTGATAATTCATCAAATGTTATGATACCTGGTGGTAAATGAGAGAACAAGTCTATAGTAGGCCCACTAAGACTCCATGGAAAAAGTCTCATCAAGTAGGTTTCATTTCATTGTAGCTTCATGCAAGATACTAAAAAATAACGTACATTCTCAATTGGATCCCCTTTCCCCCTATACTTGTTAAATTTTGGTATTTTGAAGCTTTTGGGGAGAGGTACCATGGATATATTTTCATCAAACAGATATGGACAAATGTCTTGGAGAGCATAACTCTTCTTTTGATTTTCAATTTGTATATCCAATATCCTTTGATTGAGTGTCTGAAGTTGCACATTTATGTCATTGTATGGTGTGCTAACTGAGGATTTTGGGTATTGTAGATATGTTGTCCCATGACATTTATTTGGTTGTAAACTAGATATTGGGTATTCATGGGACCTTGAGGACCATGTTGTGTATAAGGTATGTTGGGTCCTTGTGTATAAGGCGGGTTGGGTCCTTGTTGTGTACCTTGATATTGACTTTAAGGTGTTCCTTGGTATTATTTTTTGGTCCTCCTTGATGTTGTTAAGGATTTTGATTTTGGGTTTGTTGAACAAAGTGTTTTTGAGCTTGGGGTGTACTTTGATAGTTCATTTGTGGTAGATCATATTGATGTGGGTTTTTTTGAAGGCTACCTTGATGTTGTGTTGATAGTATACCTTGTTGTTGATGATTGTGTTGAAGGGTACCTTGGTATTGCATTGATGGTACACCTTGTTGTTGTGAGTGTTGTGGAAGGGCATCTTGGTATTTCATTGAAGGTACACCTTATTTTTTTAGTGTTGTTGAAGGGTACCTAGGTATTGCATTGGTGGTACACCTTGTTGTTGTGAGTTTTATTAAAGGGTGCCTTGGTATTGCGTTGATGGTACACCTTGTGGATTTTGCAACAATTTCCCTTGATGATACTGTAAGTTGTTGGAAGGTTCAATGTCTGAAGTGTGTTGTGGCATGTATTGCCCTTGTGATGGGTTACCACCTTGTTGGTCCATTGGAATGATTCCCATTTTTTGCATAGTGTTATGTTGTGGCATGTTTTGGTTTGTATTTCCTTGATACTGTTGTACCATAAATTCTTGTTTAATTTGGGATGGTGGTCTAAACAATGGGTTATCCATGGGCTACATTTGATCATTGTTTTGTGAGAACAATGGTGGTATGTTTGGATTTGTGGTTGGTTAATTTTGGAACTTTTCTAACAACCATTTGATCTCATAGTGGAATAATATTTGGATCCTTTAGGATGTCCACGTTGAAGTCAATGGGTAATTTTGTACCACTTTTTGCTAATATGAGGAAACATGATTTTTCATTTTTTCCAAGCACCTTGTCCATAAGCTTTTGCATCTTAGGATCTTTAGAAATTTCCAATATTTTCTCGTTAGTAAGTTTCTCATTACTATCGTATTCTTCTATGATCATGTCATTGAAATTTAAAAGTTGATTTTGACTATCAATCATATTTTGTTGTCTAAGGAGCACTTCTGAATGACTTGATGGTTGGTCTTGTGTTGCCTTAAATGAGGGTTCCTTTTAATGAGTTGTAAGGTCACTTGGTTTATAACCCCATGGGTTGGTTTCCTCATTAGTGATGTTTTTTGGTGCACTTGAGCTACTCTTGTTGGATTCTATCTTTTTTTTGTGTTGAGATCTCGTGGTTGTCATAAATACATCCAAGACCTTGGGGAATTTGATGATCACTATGGAATGAAGTGATGTTTATCTATTGCCATGTAGGAGGTGGTAATATTGGTCTTTCGGTTGCAATGTCGGCTTTTCATTCCTCTTTGTCTAGAATAGTAGTCGTGTTTCTCCACTAAGTGGGTGTTTACTTTTTCTCAAACACAAAACTTCTCAAACTACTAATAATTTCCAATTGTTCACCTTCGACTTGTGTGATATTTTGTTATGTAATAGGTGTAGTAAGATCTGGTTGTTGAATAGGAGTAGTAGGACACCAAATGGTCATGAAGTGTAAGCTTTTTCTTGATGTTTGATCATTTTCTATTTAAAAAAATGATGAATGAAGATGATGTAAAAGAAAACCTTTTGGACAAAGGTGTTGATGATTTGTTATGATTTTGTGATACTCAAGACCCTAAAGTATGAGTGATGTTTGGTGGATGTTTTGGAGATGATGCTAATTTTCGGACTCAAAGTGTAGAAAACTTTGGACTTATATTTTACTTCATTTTTCTAGATGATATGTTTGAAGATCTACTTGAACTATCCTTGAGGTGAAAGAAAAAATTAATATCTTAGAAATCGAGAGCAAAGGAATAATCCAAGTTGTGTTTCAATTTTGAATCCTAAAACTAGGTTGATGTGTTTGATTTTTTCAAATGGATATGGAATGATGCAGATATGATGTGTTTTGGAGGTTTGACTATTTTTTTCTCGAAAGATGAAAGATTAGCCAGTTTTGGATTAGTCTTTGATTTGTACCAAAAAATAGGGCAATAGCGGTAATCTTTAGAATAGTAGTGTTTCAAATTTAGGACAATGATCACAATTAGAGTAATAGTGGTCTTTGTTTCAAATTGTGACTGGTAACAGAGAAAATAATAGTGGTAAATTTAATAGAAGTGGCCCTATTTAGGTCAAAAGTAGCTAAATCTTGAGGACAACTGCAATTTTTTACCAAAAGCAATCTTTGTTGCAATTTTTCTAATTGGTGAAATAGTAAAGGAAATAGTGGTAGTTTTGTTAAAAGCGACAATCTTCAAGTCAACTACGACTGAAAAATAGGTCAACTATGGTAATGTTAGATCTTGATAGAAAAATGTTCAAGTCAATTGTGATTCTTTTTTACAAAAGAAAAAAAGTTTTGAAAGTGATTGTCGTAAACCAAAGAGCAATAACGACACGTTTTAGGTCAACTACAACAATCTTTAGGTCAAAAGTGACAAAATCTCTACAATAGCGGCTTCTGTTCAAATTTTTCCAATTCTAAAAGGATCTTTCCAAATGTTTGCAAGTTTATTTGATCTAGTTTTCCAAGATTTATGTTTCTGAGAAATGGCAAGTGATACAACACAACAATCAAAAATTTTGACTCTAAATGTCTATAGCTTAAGCAAGTTTCTTTCCACAAAGCTCAAAATTTGTGAAATTCAAGATACTACAACCATAGTTCCCAATGCTAACTTTGGTCTAAATGTGACTTGAAATGTAACCCTAAATATTCAGAAACCTTTAGAGATATTTTTTTAAGATATCTTTTAAGGAGTGCAAATATAGGGCTCTTTTCAAATGTATTCACACTAAGTCCAAAGGGTTTGAACTTTTGATAACCAAGTTCAATCTTTGTTTTGGTGTGTTCTTTTTAAATCAAGCAATTTTTTTTATGTCCAAAGTAACGAAGATTTTTGTAAAGTTCGTAGAAATTATTACAACCTAGAGATAGGAACGTTCTTTTAGGTGGACTTACCTCATGCCCCAAAGGGATGATTTTACATGCAACTTATGGAGAGTGTTATGTCTCAACCATAAATCAGACTTGGTAAGTAACTTCTTGAAAGTAATTTTTGATGCACCACTTTTAAAGAATGTTTTGGAAATAAGGGGGGCCTCTAATACAGGGTTCTTAGTCACTGCTTAGGGGATCCAATGCCTGGCTAACGTCCAACAAGCAGGGATAACTTTAAGAAACCCCCTTAGCGAAGGTGTAAAATCTTGGCGAATCTTTCCTTTTATTTGAAAAAATTATTAATTTTCCCTGGCAAATCTTATGCACATTATTCAAAAATTTGTAAAATCCTGGTGAATCTTAATGAATAATTGGTAAAAAAAAATCAAATTGGCGAATATCTCCTTTAAAAATTTGCATAGTTGGTCAGCGCAGTTCCCCCATTTTTTTTATTTATTTTTAATATTGAAGTAGGGGCTCGGGGGTGATAGCTACCAATGGGGTCAAGGGGCAAAGCCCCCTTGTGGGGGTTGAGGGGGCAACACCCCCTCGCGGGGTCCGGGGATAGCGGCCCCGGTAATCGTGTGGCCCAAAACAAATTTTGAGCCTCAGCAAGCCTTTGAAAAGGCACATGCATATTAGGTCGCGAAATCAACTCACAATTATCTGATTAAAAATCTAATCAATGGCAATATATAAAATGCATATTCAAGGCTAAACTACTAAAGTATCCCTAAAATTAAATAGTATTTTATTATTAGTGGCGATATTACTCCAAAATTGATAAGAGGAATATAATATTACTGATGAATATAATTAATATTTTTAATTATGGTATAAACTACTGGTGAATAATTTCCAATGACACATCGTTTACATGGCGAATTAATCGAGGTAAAATTCATTTTTTGTAAAAACCTGGCGATTCAATCTCCTTTTTAGCTTGTACTATTCGCCATTTTTGGAAGTCCCGATTTCTATTATTTGCCAATTGGCGAAGATTCACCACTAAATTTTTCCCTTCCAACAAGCTACTAAAAGCTTTAACCACTCCTATTAGGGGCCCTATATACCCGAAGGTACCTCCCCATTTTGAATGGCACTGTCGACCAAGTAATTTCTAATTTGGTTTTGGCATTTAGCCATGACCTGATTTATATAGTGGCCTAAGGGAAAAACCACTTTGAGTCACCTTGAGTTCTCTAGCATGGGATGTGTGTCAAAGGTAGGCTCAATCTAAAGGTGATGCTTGAAATAAAATAAATGTGAAACCCAAAATGATTTTTGTCACCCAAGATCATCAAAAGACACGAGAGGAGAGGATACACACTTGGTTTTCCAAGCACAAAAAACATGACATACAATCCACAGCAATTCAATTTTTAATCCCAAAATTTGAAGTGTGAAGATATCAATTCATTTTTTATGTGCACCAAATCAAAAGCATTTGAGACTTCATCAAATATAGCAATGTGCAAATCAAAATGGATTTGTTCAATTTTAAGCACCAATTTTGAGTGTTCCTAATGGCCTCATTCATCTTAATGTGGTCAACAAATGAAAATAATTTGTTCATCAACAAAATGAAACACGTTGGTCAAAACAAAGAACATTCAATTTTACAAGCACCAAAGTGAAGTGTTGTTTAACTAAGAAAGCTTTGAAGGTTTAGTTTTAAGAAACGTTGATTTGAAGTGTGCAACTTGTTGGTTCATTTTTTAAAACACCAAATTGAAAGATTCCTTAAACTAAGAAATATTTTGAAAGTTCAATTTTAAGAACACCAATTTGAAAGATTCTTTAAACTAAGAAAGCTTTGAAAGTTTAGTTTTAAGAACACCAATTTGAACTGTGCAAGTTGTGGGTTCAATTTTATAACACCAAATTGATTTTTTTTTAAACTAAGAAAGCATTTAAAGTTTAGTTTTAATAACACCTATTTGAAGTGTGCAAGTTGTGGGTTCAATTTTATAATACCAAATTGATTTTTTTTTAACTAAGAAAGCTTTGAAAGTTCAGTTTTAAAATTTAAGTGTCCTTGGACCATTTTCTAGCCTTGCAATGAAACTGTTAGTTGTTCTCATGAAAAAAAATTTCATACTCCTACAAGTGTTGCACAAATAACTTTAGCAATTTCCCAAAACATCAAACAATCAAATGTTAGCGTTAGAAATCTGAAAAACTGCTTGTAGATTTAAATCAAAAAGAAATAGAGCAATAGTGTTAATATTTCAGATAATAGTAGACTTCCTATCTATAGCAATAGTAGTAATAATAGGCAATAATGGTCCAAAAAGGTAGAATCATAGACTTGTTTAGTGCAATTTAGCAACCCTATCAAAATCAATTGTGTTAGAAACTTGCATGACAATAGTGGTTGAAAAAGTTAATAACACTCCTATTTGGTGCAATAGCGGTTGGTACAGGTACAACCATGGTAGAAATGAGGAAAGAACCACATGAAAATCATATAGCTTTCGTGTAAAATTTATCAACTATGTTTTAGAAAAAGGCATTCGTGTTCTGGAACCTGCAACTACTCAAAATAAGTTCATGGAAATGTTAATGTCAAGGATCGAGGTCCCATTGGGTGTGTGACATGTCATAAGGGTGGAATGAAGCATACATAAAGTAAATGAATTAAACTAATTCAAACAAGATTAAGATCCCTAAACCCATTACTCACAAAATGAAGCTCTAAACTAATGAAATCAAATAATAAGATCTTAAGATAACACAATAAATTCAAAACTTTGCATATACCATCCCATGTTGGAGTTGTGTTTCCATTGGCATTTGGATGTTGAATTGCTCGATTCAATGCAAATCCTCCATTGTTGAAGTTGCAAAAGCTTTGATGTGTGAATATGATGATAACTCATAACATGCTTAAGATATAATTGTGCAACACTTCGCTATGTAAATTCTAGTTGATTTATGAGAAGGTTGAAAGTTATTTTATGTATTTTGCATTTCAAGATGAATGATCAAGATTTCATAGTAAAAAATCCTGATCAATGGTTGAGAACCATTAAGAGGAATTAGATTGGAATGATCAATGGTTTTAGATTGCATAATCTATGTGATTGAAAAAATAAAGTTGTGTATTCAATGGGATTGAAGAAATAGATTGAGAGGTTAGTGGGAATGAAGAATAGATGAATCAATTAGCCAATTAGAGTGAGGAATCAATGGTACTGATTTGCTCACTCACAAAAGGGGTGAGGATAATTAATTAAATAAATATTTAATTAACTTTTTTGAGTTGAATGTGCACGTCATGTTTGAATTTAACAAATAAGGTTGTATTTTTCTACTGACCATATTGAATGATGTCAAATAATTAATTTAATTATTTAGGTTCAGAGGGGAAAGTGAATTTATTAAACTATTAAGTGATAATGATTAAATTGATTTAGGGGAATAGGGTATATTCGTGACATAATTAAATAATTGATATTATTTAATTAATCAAGAGGAATAAAGTTAGATTTAATGATGATATAGTGAATTAATTAAATAATTGAAGATTATTCAATTAATAGAGAAAATTAGGGTTTTTGATGTAAATGATGTGAAATGCAATGATATTAAATGATAATGTTGTCGATGATGAGAAAATGTCATTCAAGATGTGCAATAAGTGTTAGGTCATTTTTACATGTCTACAAATTATTAAAATTATTATAATATTTTTAATAATTATATTATTTAAGTATGCAAAAATATGTTTTTTTATGCTTATTTTTTGTCCTTGGTTTAGTATCATAGACGCTAGAATATTACTATTAAAAACTAATATTAGTATTTTTTATAATGTAAAGACATGATATTATAACAAATAAATTTTTAATTAATAAGAATTAAATTATTATTTTAATAAATCAAAATATTGTGTTACTAGCATAAATATCTTAAATACATCCATCTTAAAGATGTTGAGAGATATGACACCTATATTTAAATTTTTATTGAAAATAAATAGGCACCTTGAGATTGATATCTCTTGACATCTTTTAGATAGATGTATTTAAGATATCTATGCTAGTAGCATCCACAATGCAATATGTAAAATATTAATTTAGTATTTTTTCTTTTGTTTGAATAAAGTATTATTATCTTTTGTCAATAATGAATGAACCAGTTCATATTTATCTTGTCTATTATTTTTTGAAGTATTTCATATTTTTTTAAATGCACAATCAACATAATAAAATATAATAAATGAGATATTTTATATTAAACCAAAAATATAATCTAAATGCTAAGTAATTTGAGTTTAATAGAAGAATACATACATTACATAAAATTATTGTGTTTCTGAAGCTTTGAGTATTTCTTCCTCATCTCTCCTTTTGTTGAGTTGCTTCTCTATTTTCATTTTTTCATAATGATCTATGAAAATGGTGGTGTGATTCTAAGTCCATCCAAACATTTAACATGTGATATAGCAAAAAATTTGAAACCCACTCTTTCTCTCGATCTTATATCAATTGTTGCCTTGGAAAAGGTAATCTTTGTTATTTGTGGATTGGCAGTGCCTAAGCTAATCATACCCCACAACACCAAACACCATATCTGCCTTGAATCCACCCAAGTTCTGGTCAAAGAAGATAACTTCTTTAAGCAAAAACTCAGAAAGGCCATCATCATCAAGATTCATGTCACCAACCCTAGTAGGGATGATGAATGACATGATAGCCCAGCTTGGCAACCTCTCTTAAAGTCCCTCATTTTACACATGTCTCCTCATTGATCTCTCTTCCACTCATCTTTTACCTTGTCTCTGCACCTCCTTGTGTATCCTTCCCTCCTCTTTTTCTTTCCCCTTCCTAAACTAGCATTTTCTCTCCTTTGTCTCCCCCCTCTTCTTTTTTCCTCCCATCTAAAACCCCCTAACCTTGAATTTATTTCCAATAAATATCTGATTTTAGATTTAAATATTAGACTTATCATACTTATCTAATATTAAATATACATGTTTGTTCATTATTAGATATATATCTAATACCAATCTTTTTACCCTTCTCATTTGTTAGCCCCTTTTCTTTATCTATTTGTATTTAATCTTATAAGTATTTATTTTTGCTTATTTGGTTAATTGTGTGAATTTAAGTCTTTGTTTTCATTTTTAAATTAGTGTTTCATTAATATTTATGTCTACATTTCTATTAATATCAATATCAATAAATTATTATTAATAATTAAAATCAACTATATTAATATATTAATTAAAATTATATCACAACTTGACAACTTCTCTTAAACTCCCTCATTTCATACTCATCTCCTTGATGATCATTCTCTCACTTATCACCCTTTACCTTGTCTATGCACCTCCTTTTTTATTTTTCCCTCCTCTTTTTCTCTCCCCTTCCTAAACTGTCATTCTCTATCCCTATTCTCCCCCCTCTTCTTTTTTCCTCCCCTATGAAACCCCCAACCTTGAATTTCTTTCCAATACATATCTAAATTTAGATTTAAATATCACATTTATCCAATATTAAATATACATGTTTGACCATTATTAGATATATATCTAATAATCTTTTTACCCTTCTCCCATGTTAGCCCCTTTTCTTTATTTGTTTGTATATAAGATTTAGATTTAAATATCACATTTATCCAATATTAAATATAGATGTTTGACCATTATTAGATATCTTTTTACCCTTCTCCTTTGTTAGCTCCTTTTCTTTATTTGTTTGTATTTAATCTTATAAGTATTTATTTTGGCTTATTTAATTAATTGTGTGGCTTTAAGTCTTCTTTTTTCATTATTTATTATTTGTGTTTCATTAATATTTATGTCTATTTTTTATTATTATTTTTATTAATAAAAATATCAATTAATTATTGTAATTATTATTAATTAAAATTAATATATATATAGACTTCAAAATGGCATAGCCGCTCCTCCAATATCATGGGAATGGTGGGGAGACTAGACTAGACCTAGTGATCTTTTGCTTGCAACAAGATTTAGCCATAAAAAATGGCACACAGTTTTATTCCAGAAATAATATTACATTACTACCATGGACTATGGAATCTTCATGATTTTAAATGCTTTAGGCAATCGAGCTAGGTCCACCGTCCAATATATTAACTAAAATTATATCATTTCAATTTTTTTAGTTATTAATTTTTTTCAATAATTAATTAGTTTTTAGATATTTTTATATATATTTTTTCTTAATCAAAATTATTAGTATAAGACTTAAATTTCTAATAATTTATAATAAATTTAGCAATAAAAACTAATATTTGTAGATATAAATAAGATTTAATTAATAAACGATAAATAAGTTTTTCTATATAATAGATCATTTAATAAATACAAATCTTAATTTATTTTTATCTAACTTAACCTTTTTATTAAAAGCATCAAGTTTCCATAGTCCATGATAATCAAGTGTCAAATTCTGGATTAAAATTGTGTCAATTTTTTACATCAACGTTTCAAATCATACCCCATGATCCATCATCCATCATCAGGATGATATGCAAACAAAAGATTTATTCTAACTAATATTTAATTTAATATATAAATTATGATATTGCTATCAGGATTCAACCGTGTAGTTTTTGCATCAAACTCATTGACCCATGATTCATGAATAGTGGTTCACACGAACCCATCTCTCATGATAATGAATGGTCCACTCAACACTCATTGGTTCACCTCTGTGAGCATCACCTAGATGCAATGAGTGTTGAGTGGACCATTCATTATCATGAGATGGGTTCGTGTGAACCACTACTCATGAATCATGGGTCAATGAGTTTGACTCAAAAACTACACGGTTGAATCCTGATAGCAATATCATAATTTGACACACTGTGAAAGAAACCTCCTACTTATTAATATATAAAATTTAAATTGTAAATTAATTATATTTCCCACTATAAACAACTAATTTTTAAAATAATTCAAAAAATCAATATGCAAATTAATTCCTAAATTAAATTATTGCTAATATACACTTTATTTCATATACCAATTTTTTTATAGATATGCTTTTAACTTTATAAATATTTTTTATTATTATTGTTTGCACTCTATTTAATTATTCCTTATTTAATACTTGTCAGCTATTTAATTCTTGTATTTAACATTTTTATACACCCCATAATATCACTATAGCTTACACCTCTGGACATAATTAAAAATATTATATATTTAAAAATAAACTAAAAGTGCATATCTTATTTGTGAAATATGACTTCTTTATTTATTTTTCTAGAGTGGGGCATGAGAATTAGAATATCTATTTTTCTCATTAATTTTCTCCTTTGGTTCCTTGCTTTCGATGATGAAGAGTGTGATCCTTGCAATACTACTACCTAATACTTTCCACGTTGATTGTAGGAGATTAAATTCATTCAAAAACAACTCATTAATAACTAATTAAAAAAATAAAATAAAAACTTATTGCAATACTACCTTATTTTGATGATAAGAAAATAATAATGTTTCCACAACTTAAAACTATCAAACTTTGAAATATATATAGAAACTTCATCCTAAGAATAACCTATCAACCAATTAAATATACAAAACATATTCAAATAAAAAAAAACATTTTAAAATAATTTCTTATAAAAAACAAATATTCATTCAAGAACTCTTTAAAATTAAAAATTAAAAAATGCATTTATAGTAATTATAAAGAAAAAATAAATAAATATAATTTAAAGATCAAAAGTTATTCTATAACTAGTTAGCATATAAAACCTGGTTGATTAAACAAAATAAAAAAATTAATCTAAAAACTTGGAAAAAAAAACACATACCCTCAAAGATGTCCAATGCCTTCCTTGAAGAGAGGGGCCTTTTTAATTACCCCTCCCAAAAATATATATATTTTTTCTTATTATAGTCTGTTAATATAATTTAAAATAAATCCAGAATTTTTAATGTGCTAAGATCTTCGAACCTCCCCCCCTTTTCAAGCCCACCATGGAATTATACCATTAGCAAATTATTATCAATTAAACCAATAACATTGGCGAAGGCAGGACAAAAAAATACAATACTAATAGCCTTCACTTGTCCAGAAGAAAATATTTACAGTTTTGAAAAACTAATATTTTTGTATACACTACTTTTTAATTTCCCTGGTCCCATGATTGTACTAAAAACATTATCTGCATATGGCATACAACAGAATTAGAAGAAATCTCCAGATAAAATTTGCCCCTGATCTCTAGTGTGGAGTATGAAAAATATGACAGCAAGTGGGTATGAATATGTAACAGCATTAGAACTTAAATTTAAGAAAGACAGTGAACTCTGCCAGAAAATTATGATTTTAAGGAAATTAGTGGCTCAAATGAAGACCGTTCAGAAGAGAAGATAGAATTCGTGAGGTGAACGCACAATATAATTCATAGGAAGCCTCTAAAAACAGTGCATTAAATTAGTTATCCAGCCTTACGAAAGATATTAAGAGTATATTTGCAAATACTTAAAAGAGCAATTCTTACCTCCTTGGTCTTAATTCGAAGCAGGACAAATTGTAAACAGACGCATCAACAACGAGATACATATAATTGATAATTTTGAGAAGAAGAAGAAGAACCAATAAATGAAGTTGCTAGATAGATATCAAAATAGATTACATACTCTTCGATTACTCTCCGAGTACCTGAGTAATCTCCAAAAATTTTGCATGCCGAGTAATTTTTAGTTTTACTCTCAGGGAGTATGCAGATGGATTTTCTCCCGTCAAATTATCGAGTAATCGCCAGAAGCTCGCAAAAAAACCCACAAACTTGGCAAGTTTGTGTGCGTATAAATATGTCTATGTGTGTATATGCATGCAAACTTGATATGTTTATAGATATGTATGTGTGCACAGTGCAGTCCTGAGTATACACATACATAAATATCCACACACATTTGCCGAGTGTTTCCCGAGTCAAAATTTTTGGGCTTGCCGAGTACTCTCTATTTCCAAGTATGTAAACTATGGATATCATTATGAACTCACCAAAATTATTAATAGGTTATTCAAACCACAGCTAATCTGAGGCCACATAATAAGAGTGTTGTTTCATATTGTTACGAGGTTACTTTCACAAGTACTATTTATCAATCATGATACAAATAAAGTGCCTACAAGTCCATATATTACAAGTCCATATTTCTTTGTCAATCGTTATTTTTTATTAAGGTAAGCAGGGATTTTGAAAGGGGCCAAACACTTTACAAAAAGTTAGATAATCATTGAACACAGCAAGACAACAAAAGACAGCCAAGTAAAACAGTAGCAACTCAACAAAAGATCGGACAAAATAAAATCTTGTTAACTATGCGAACTACCAATGCAAAGTCAGGGTAGTTTGAAAAATTGTTTCAATGATTTTTGTTATACCACTGTGCAAGGATCCATCTCTTGTAAACTTCTTTTTTCAGAAGAAGGAAAATTCATATGATCACAGGTAGAACCCTCATCCAACCTTGAACCTTTAAAAGAGGTATCCCACATCATACAATGTTCAAGAGAGTTCCCCTAAATATCTTCTTTTTGCACTTTCTCAATGGTTATAATGGATTCCTCGATAGTAGTAGGTATAAATGTCCTTTTTTTCCAAACAAATTTCTTTTGATTAACCGACAATAAGGGCAAACAACTAAAGAGTATCAATTCAATCTGCTGCACTCAATCACAATAATGAATAAACACACAAAATCTAGTGAACAACAAACCCTTCTTAAATTTGGTGATTGAATCAACACCACAGTACTGCCCAAAAGAAATTGCAATAAGAAAGTAGACCTTTTCGTCCCAAAATTCCAAAGCAGCCCTAGCAATCTAACCCAAACAGGAGCTTGATGATGCCATCATTCACTAGGTTAAAGTGCAGAGACCAATTTTAAAGGAAAGAACATGATGACGCCATCATTCATGGGGTTAAAGCGCAGATACCAATTTTTAAGGCCAAGGCCATTCTTCCTCAGAAACCGAGGACCTTCAAGAAGAGTCCTTGAGCAGTCTTCAAAATTGGAAAAAGTAAAAAGGAAAAAACTATTCAGCATAGAAGCTACCTAAACTTGGCCTCTTAATTTCCAAATCTGAAGCATCCATCTTCCCACCATATCAATGTTGGGACAATTGCCACAAAATCTCCCAACAAGAGAATTCTGCAATCAAGCTGACGGCTTTGTAATAATTGAATCAAGGATTTCAATTTGAATTAGACCTTTTATCTATACCTCTGCAAAAACCCTAGGGCTATCACCCCTGCCTAAGCTTCCAACAGCCACTTTATAGTTGTAATCTGTCTGTAAGCAAGGTGCACCAACGTCTTTCAACATGCAAGCCAAGCCTCCCTTTCGCAAAGTTCCTATGAAACCCTAGGGATCAGATTAGGAGAAGCAACAGGGGAAGAAGAAAAAGCCATTTCCCTAACGCCCCCATCACCAGCAATGGAAAAAGTATTTAAGCTCAAACAAGTATTACCTCATAAAATAATGAAAAGAGTTTGCTAAGTAGCATTTAAGATGAAAAGAGCTTACTGAATCACTAAAATCTTCACCTTTCATAGTGCATAAACGTAAGTCCCCATTACATTAATATTCTTTAACTGGATAAGGGCCAAAACAATTGCATCTAAATTTGCAGCCTTTACCATTTTTCTTGTCTATCATGCTGCCAACAACCTGTATGAGCGAGGATGGATCTTTTGTTATAGTCACAATTAACTTTACGAAGATAGACCTCATGACTTTGTGCTGCCTTAATAATTTCTTCATAAGACACTTCAACTTCACATGTACTCTTTAATGTCTAGAAGACACCAAAGAGAGATGTGGAGGATATGTATTTCTCCCTCCAGTGGAAGGGCAGCTTTGACACTGAAGATTGAGGAATAAATCTGGAGATTCCATTCACAATCGATATCTTGAGCTATTTTGACCACAATGGACTTAAAGGCTTTTATCGTTTGCTTCTGCCTCTGTCCATCGGCTCGCAAATATCAAAAAGATGTATGCAACTTTTCACAGAACTCTCCTATCTTAGGGTTTTTACTTTTTTATGGATGAGTAATTATGTAAGATGGTCTGATTTTAGACAAAGAAAGAAGGGTTGTGATTATGTTATGGTGCTCAATTGATGATGCTAATAAGATCTTTCCAGTGATGTTAAGGCCCTAGAGGTGAAGAACGGCCAAGGCATGACAAAGGGATACAGATTTTGTGAGAGAAAATAAATGGGTGTGAACATTTGACATTTAGAACTTTCCCTCGAATTCTATCGTGTCACTCTCAATAATGATTCAAAAATAGCACTAACTGAGGATTTTCCTAGCAGTGGCATGCCCACCAAAACGTCTTCCACAAATCCGAAATGACATTCCTCAATCTCTTTTAAGCGCATCTTTATTGAAAGTTACAAGCATGTCCGTGGAACAACATCCTTAAAAATATGCCTAGATTTTGTGGTCTCATAATAAATTTTCTCTTATGCCTCCTTTAATTAATGCTTTTGCAATTCAGAATTTTATCAAGTCATCAACCCTAACTGAGATGGAAAGTTACGAATGGCTCTACAATCATTCTTTGAGTGGATGTATAGCTGTTTGCAAACCTTATGCTTCCTTTCTCTGGTTGGAGGGAAGGCCTTGGTGCCAAAATAAAGCAGATCCATTCTGCCCCGTATAAGACTTGGAGGGCTGCAATGCTCTCATAGTAACACTCAAAAAGTAATGTAGCATAAATTATAACTCTTGGGGCTAAAAGCTAAATTGTTGTCCAAAGCTATGAATTCCAATATAAGAGATAAAATTCTAAATATGAATAAATATTGGGAAGCTGAGGTGTTGGAAAAAAATCGGAAGCCTTGGACATTAGGGAGCTCAGTTAATGCAAAATCAAGTTTGTAATGTGCTGTAAAATTATTTTATTGTCAAGGTACTAGAAATATCTACTTAAAAATCACATCATCAATTCAGATGCCAAAGATGACAATATAAGTTTTTGACTTGTATGCTCAACTATCTAAGAAAATGCCATACATCCAACAATCATGTGATTGGTTTTGAAACTGTAAACAATCTCAGTACCCTGAAGAAAAAAATGGAAAACCAGTGTACTAAATTAACACAAAAAGTAGAGGAAGAAAAAACAAAGAACAAAGATGATTTTAGAATAGCAAGGCCTTGGCACTATATGTTAGTTTGGCTAGCTGAAAAAACATCATAGAAGCTTTGAACATGTGAAGGAGATAGAAGTAAAACACCAATGAAAATAAGAATTTAGATGCTATTTTGTAAGAAACTTTATGAGGACAAACTAAATGAAGCTTTGCAAACTGCTCACAAATCTTAAATTCAGAGTTGGAAAAAAAAAAAATGTAGAAGTAGCTTCTTATCTCATCAGTACTGTTGCCTTGTGAAAAGCTCTAAATGCTGAGATGCCTGAAGTCACACTGAGCAAAATGATTGAGTCCCTTTGAATTTCAGCTTGGCAGTCTAAGTCACACTGAGCTGAAAGCCATGTCATGTCAGTGACCTACACAGGATTAGTTCAACAAACACATAAAGTATACCAAAAATAGCCAAGTGTAATAAATATAGGTTTTCATAAAAAATTCTTTTAAGGAAAATTTAATTAGTCAAGTGGCATGTGTTCAAGTGGTTGGACACCTTAGCACTGAATGGCCTGCTGAATGAATAACTTAGCACTTGCTTCACGAGGTTGGTTGCAACCAGGAAGTGCTAGGAGGATGTGACAAGAAGACAGCCAGATGGTGATGGATGTGCAGCAAGTAGAGCTGGAAGAATGTGGCAAGATGGTAACCAAATGATAAGCAGGTTGTTTGTGGCAGTGGCAGCTGCATTGGTTTCATATTAAAAGATTTGGATCTTTTCAAAAACCTATATCTATCTGGTTTATAGCTCCAGTCAAAAGTGTTCACCAATAATCTAAAAATTAATGATTAATTATTATTTTTTATGATTGATAACATTTTTGTCACCCAACTTATTAATTCTTAAAAAAATGAAAAAGTTTAACTCAAATCCCAAAATTATGACACCCTTCTTGATTTTAACTTTATACCACAAGAGGCTATAAATGCTTGTAAAATTGCTTTTTAATTTTGCATTCTTTCTGTCAAACTTCCCGATCTTCATTCTCAGCTTTATGGTAAACCCACTTATATCTTTTGAACCCTTCCAACTTATATCCTGATCATGTTTTATGTAACATTAATCTATATAGCACCTAGAGATTGCAATATGAATATGCAGCCCTGATAAAAAAAATTAGCTTCTCTAACTGTTGCAACATACATCCTGAAGCCATCTAAGTCGTGGTTCAATGGAGGTCAGCAGTTTGGATTTCAGATTGACATTCTAAGTTGGGATAGCATTTAGTAGGAAAATTTTGCATTCAATGATATTGATTCAAAGTTTGTGAAAGTGATCCTAAGACTGAATAGCTCTGAAAAGACATTGGATAGATACTTTCAACATATCCAGTATCATGTTGTATCATTCTTGGAGGAATTTCTACATAAACCCTGAAATAGAATATTAAGGAGATCTCGCGCTGTGTGAAAGTGAAAATTTCATACAGTAGATAAGAATTGGATGGTAGTGTTGTGAGAAGAAAGCATTGAATCCTTGCATCATAGACATTATTCTAATGGAATTACAGGGGAAGAACCTGTCCCTATCAGGAAAACAAATTTTAAATCCTTGGAACATTTTAAGTAGTTAGCCATGAATGAGAAGGGGATATCGTCTATGTCTCAGCTATACACTTACTTCTAGGCTACCATACAAACATAAATTCTCACCAAGTTAAATACAAACCCTAATAAAAACATATTATACTGGAAATATACATATGATATTTTTAATTTACATTTCCTTACTCTGTTATTGTTGGAGATGATGCATTAATTGTTCCTATGAAATCAGATCAATTACTGTGATATTTTCAGAAGCACTTACGGTAATACTATTTTAAAAATGTAAACAACGGAAAGTGAAACTTACCTGTGTCGTGCTCGTTCTGTCTTGACCACAAGAACAATCAACATACCGATGTGCAGATAATTGTCTCATTTCAAATCGGCTCAAACAAACGAAACAGAAAATAGAAGAAGACAAACACATAGGCAAGAAAACAATCATTCACAGTGGCCACAAAACACAAGGCAGGAGAGAAACAATGAAAATAAATTGAATAAATAAATGTGATGAAACAGAGCACATCACAGCTATTTATACTCTCTTTCTCTCTCCACAACTCCAACACCAACGACTCTTTCAATACTGCTTTCATCTGCTTTTTCGATATGTGCCCGTTTATTCCCTCCGCTCCCCAAGAAAGTAACTCTAGTGAATATGCTTAATACATTCTATGATAACAACTTGTCTCTATTCAATGCTATAATTATTAATGCGATGACTGAAAAGTTTGACAAAGCCCAGCAGGGTTATCTGGTGGTCGATCTGGAAGATACAGAAAATAAAAGTCAGGACACGGATGGTGGCATTTCCAGAAGAACCCATGCCAATTTGAAGCGCAAAGCCCCCCTAACCCCGAAAATGGTTCATACCTTTAAAAAAGGGGTTAAAGAAATACAGGATATGGAGGCGAAGACAGAGACTGTCCTTAAGTCTCTAAAGTAATGGCTGGGGCTTCTTGTGTTCTTTATCTGCTGTCCTTTCTTTTCTGACCCTTCTGGTCCTTTCGGCTTGATTGCTGCTGGTTTTTTCTCGGGCAGTTGTTTTTCCTTCATGTTTAAGGTGGTCGAATGCCAAATGAAATGGTTATTTCATGATCAGATTATTGAGATACAAATTTGTCAAATTGTACTCTATAGATGAAATTGTTGAGATATATTTATACTTAAAAAAAAAAAAATGAAAACATGATGCTTCATATATCCTATAAATTACATGTGTAATTTTAAACATCTCATATCCAATCACAACTCTAAATTGTGTAAGCTATTTTATGTAGGCTATTATATATTTGACTTTCTTTTGTAATTGTTAATTTCTATATACCTTTTATAAAATTAAATTTAAACAACACAAAAACTATATTTTTTACATTTAATCTATTTGAAAATTAGCTTTCACTTTAAACTTAACTTGTTCAAGCAAAAAAATAAAATAAAAACAATACAAAGATCAAAGTTATCATTTATTTTGATGGCAATGAAAAAAGTTATTAAATCCCATGCTAGGTCCAAAGGCCCACATACCTCTTCTCTCTTATGGAAGCTTTTGGACCTATGATCTACATGGTCCATACATTGTAAATGTTTGTTAAAGGTGTGATGGGGGTTGGGTATATTCCTAGGGGATTGGGAATTTATTTCTTTGTTTTCTGTTATGATTTGTGTCATTCATAGAGGTCTATCGACTACATGCTGAGAATTGGGGATTTGAGAGATTTCATTTTGTTCTTTAAAGATGTTATTATAGTTTATGAGCCCTCTTCTTCTAAGATTGATGATGCAGTCCAATTTTTGGTGTACATGTAATCAATGAAGTTAGATAAAATTAGAAATAAAAAATCATCTTAATCAAATGAGTATTTGGAAAAAAATGTGAATCTATATTTTTTGTTATAAATTTGGACTTGGTTACAAATTATGTGCTCTATCCATTTGAGCACACTAATCTATGTAAATTTATGGTCATTAGGATTTCTCTACCCTTCTTGGAAGTTTGGGCTTGAAGGATTTAGCAACTCAAATAGGATATAGAAACTATTCTAGTTGTAAACAGTTATTTATTTTTTGTCTTCACAAGAATCATAGATACAATATGACCTTTAAATATGGTCCATATAATGTTGAGATAAAGGTGTCTCAACCTTTGCAAGTCATATCATTTAATTTTGATGATTAATTATTTATTTTATCTTAATGTTTTTTTCCTACTAATGTTGTGGCACTTTGTAAGATCTGTTGGTGATGTGGCATCCTACATGGAAGGTGACATCTGCATTTTGGAAGCTAATTTCAAGGAGGTAGGTTTCCACTTTTGAGGGCCTATATTTGGGGCTAAAATGATGGCAATTGTCACAAGTTGCTATGTGATAAATTATGACAAACAATGACAACTTTCCATGATAGTTTATTACAATTGTAAGAGTCCTGCATGGCAACTATAAGCTAAATTGGTGGAATTGGGCATCCCATTTTGTGAGGCCATTATTTGTGCTAATTTGGTGAAGTTTGTTATATGTCATAGGTTAATTATTACTGATTATGATGGTGTTTGTCATATGACAAATTATGTCAATGTAAGAGTTGATTATGACTAATTATCACATGCATGTTGGGTGGCGCCTTGAATGTGAGGATTCTAGGTGTCCAACTTTTTAATGAGCTTTATAAATTCTTGTGTTAAATTTGGAGAACTTTATGATAGTGTGCTTTGCATGTACCGTTATGTTGCCGAATTGTTTCTAGACTTGTAACATGAAGACAACTCCTATAGAGGCTTGCACTACAAATGTATTGTAACCATTGTTTATAAATAATACATTGTTCAGGCTTTTAGAGTGTGCAATTTTTGTTCTGAATGGGTTTTCCCCATGTATAGTCTAGTGATATATTTTTTTGTATTTGTGAAGTTGTTTTGTTGCCTTTTATGTGTATCTTCTCATATTGTAATTGAATAAGGGTTTGATACTTCAAAAATGTGTACATTATCTCTTTTATTAGATTGCTATATGAAGTTTTATTGTGTACTCGACTTCCTTTCAATTGGTATCATAGCTTGATCACCTATGATTCATATTGTGGGTTAAAGTGTTTTTTGTACCAATCTTATTTTGAGTGGGAGCTTGTTGCAGAATTTTTTTTGTTGACCTTGTTACAGGAAGGAGATGATGATGAGACCAATTAACAGCTAGTTTTAAAGCCTATTTAGTTCATACTTTTAGACATTTCCATAAACTTATTTCATATTTATTCCTAAATATTGTCTATCTTTTTATATCTTTCATGCAACTTGAACCTAGTTTTAATGTATGGAAATATGATTGTGGTATGTTAGTAATTGCATGGTTAAAATATGTGAATATGTATCAAATGCAGTATAGATTTGTGTTTTAATTATGGTTATTATGATTGTGTATATGTTGGGTGAACTAAATCTTTGTAGTTGAGAAGCCAAAGCAAGCAAACTATAGCCTGCAACAATTAGGAAGCACAACCTGTTGCCAAAGGATTTTAGACAATGATGCAGGGAAAGTTGTAGAATAAGAAGAATTCAACAATTGTAGAATTGGAAGCATTTATTTATAGGGATAATTGTGAGTCACCATGTCAATCAATAAGACCACTGAAGAAGTATGTTGTGATCAAGAATCCAATGTGTTTGTTTCAATAGTCCACATTTCTTTTTTACTATTGCAACAGAGTTGTAGTCTTAATCAACTTGTTACACCCCAATTGCGTACTTACTATTTATGATTATTATGTAGGGTAAATGTGAATGTAATTTGAATTCTGAAGATGAATAAATTTTGCTTGCACTTTGTTATCAATGAATTATGAATTAAAGTTATTTCATTTAATGATATATGAAGAAACACACATATGTGAAATGGATGGTTATTGAATTGATATTCTAACTATGGAGATGTATTATGTGTAATACATATTTTGTTGAACATCTGACTACTATGGGAATGTATTAGTTGGATGTAGGTATATGTTCAATCCTCTAGGTTGAGGGGAAGTATCACTCAGGAGAAGATCTTGGTTGAGTAACCAGTAACGTAACCTATTTGAGCTTACACACACTCACAATAGAATGGTTGAGTCAAGTTATTATGTTGGGAATTGGTAAGTCGTCCTTTGTTTGATGTGTCTACATTAGTAAGGGTCTTGATTACTATTGAGTGCATTATTGGATGGTGTTTATATGTTTGGATTTTATGAGTTCTTCCCTATATTACTATGCTTGTATTGATGAGTTGAACACATGTGGAATATAGGCATATGTACACATATGCATGTCAATGATGGACCATACACATGAAGGAATGTGTACATGAGGATACATAGGTAGATGTACCTATGCTCACTTATGGGCGGGTTGCTTATACAATGTATGGAACTATCAAATGAACCTTACAACATGTATATGTATATGTATAGATATATTGTGCATAGGTACCTATAAATACAATAACAATTGTGTATGAGTATGGTGTGGAATCAAATGTGTGAGTGTATATATATGATATATTATACACATATATCCATATGTATACATGTATCAATACACATGTATGATTAGAAAATGGTCATTCTCATATGAATGCATCAATATATGTACACATATGTATACATGTACATAGAGGAATATATATATATATATATACATATATATGTACGTGCAATCGATGTAATTGTTATTACTATGAGAATGTTAAGTTGTTTGTATGTATTTTTATATCAAATGTATACATACTTTATTTTCATAAGATATATATTAACATATATACACACACACACATAAATATGTGTGTGTTGATATACATATATATGTACATATGTAAATATATCAATATATGGGCGGGTGCATGGAAATGGGTAGCAATTATATGGACACCCTCAAAAAAAAAGTTTGAAAATCATAATGTGAGCGCGTTATAATGTGATCGCGCTATGTCTCTGTTAACCCTAGGCTAGGTCTCGGTATCTACAAACACATAACGCGAGCGTGTTATAACATGCTTGCGTTATTTACTGTTAAAAACAAAAAAAAATGCAAATCTCTCATTTGCATTTCAACGACTGGTTTTTTTGTTGCAACCACGACCAAAAACTCCACAGTATCGCGCTCGCGTTCTAGGAGGAGAATTTCTTCACCAACAATCTCTATTTCTTCACAACGATGGCTCCACGATGAGGAGGTGTGAGAGGTAAGGATTCTATGGTTTTTGTTTTGAATTTGTTAGTTGTAGGTTGAATTTGATATCTATTTGTTTGAATTTTTAGGAGATGCAAATCAACCTGAAAACCCTCAAAATCCTCAACAGGAAGACCAACCAAATCCTCAAGATCAAAATCAACCACAACATCAACCTCCTCCACCAATCACTTAACCCCCTCCTAGCACTCAACAAAATTTAATGAATGAAATTGAGAACAACAAAAAACAAATTGAGGATTTGATCAATAGGTTGAGTGATCCAAATGGTTCAACCACAGAAAGAATGACCCTAGAAAATTCATTGAAAGATATGTTAAAAAACATAAATTCAATTAGCAAACAAATAAGTGGATGGAAAGATAGGAGGCAAGCGGCTAGGGACTATTATGAAAATAAACTATCATACAAGGATGTGAAGGATTTAAAAATTACAAAAGGTGATTTGTGCTCATTATTCACCGACCCACGCACAAATCAAAATCTTACCCTTAATGCGAAGAGGTTTTCTATCCATTGGTGCCACCACCAACAGATTAGGGATCAGTTTTATGATAGGTGATACATGGTCTTCGATTACCCACCATGCAACAATTGCGAGGTCCCGCAATATTTCCTTAGGAAACTATACAGTGAGTTCATATTGAACAAAATCCCAAATTATTTTGATATGAGGGATTTCCAGGGGAGAGAGGTGGGGGGTCAGCTCAGGATAGACTTGGTGCACAGTCGGATCCTACGCGACAAGGTAGACAAGCTCTCGCTAGGCCACCTCATGAGCATGTTGTGATGCCTTCCGTCACGAAGGAAAGTGATGATGTAGAGACATTGCAGGAAATCAACACTTTGACCGAGAGTGTCATCCATCATACTAGCCCTATTCTACAACGCCATCCAGGGGAGTCTTCGAGTGGTGGCCTTCGAACACATGTGTGTCAATCTTGCGGGGCTACTTGTCCATATGACCCCACCGACCCTCAGGAGACTAGTACACAGGATCTGTCTACAACTATGGAGATGGAGAGGGCATCTGAAATTTTGCATGAGGCATATGGCATTGATAGTTAGGTAAAAGTTAGTGCATGTGTTCATTGAATTTAATTTATTAAATTTCGATTTTGAAATGAAAGATTAACTAAAAATGTTTTATGATTTTAATAAAATTGTAGGGTCATAGTGTTGAGGCTAGATACACCAGCCCCCCACCAACCTATGCAGTACACCTATCACTAGGGTATGTAACTAGTAAACAATTATAAATTTATTGCATGTTAATGGCATTGATTTACGAATGGTACTTTAATATGCAATTTTGGATGTTGAACAGACTAATATTGGAGTTTTTGATGGAACACTTCCTAGTGGTGGTGGATTTACTCAAACCTTCACGCAGGTAATAGAATAAAGATTTTAACTAATGAATCAAGTACTTAATAGATTTGTGTAGTTTATACATGCACATCGTTGATTACGTTGAATAATTTGTTGTTTTATTTTTAGTTGTTGCAAGACGATACACCTCTAAATGTGACGAGGGCAATGGATATTGGTGTGATATTTGCTATGCAATCCTCGATGGCTCTGGAAGAAGAGGTATGAGGCAAATTAGTAAACTTACATTTACATTTGTTGTTATAGATGTTAGTTAGTGAAAAATCAAACCATTATTCATTCACGTAGTTTAATTTCTATTTGTATGGTTTATACAGGGCTTGAGCATGCCTGAGCATGGGTGTGAGAATATTTTCCTCATGGAGAGAGATCGTGAGATGGCTGTAAGTGATTATTTTTTCAAATATATCATTTTTTATGATGTAATTTCTATATATTCATGTTTTTACTTCATATTGTAACAGTTAAAACTTCACCATGAACTAAACCCTAGGAGGAGTAGCAGGAGCACTCCATGAGCGCAACAAAAATGAGTGACAGACCTATCGCCATCCGAACGAAAAGGAAAGGGAAAGATTTTATTTCTAGGGGATGGAGAGCAATGACTTTTGATTCCAGAGTCCTTTGTTGTATGCCTGAATGGCAGTTTTGTACATATTTTTTATTGGACATATTTGACATTGTATGCCTAGATGGCATTCTCATAAGCCTATATGGCTATTTTGTACATATATTTCATACTTATATCGACATATATTGATGTATGCCTACATGGCTATTTGGTTAATACAAATATATTTTATCGATGCCTGTCCATATTTGCATTCTAAATTGATGGTTCAATAGATATGAGTTACGTGTATTCAAGTGTATACTTTACAAATACATGTATACTTTGTGATTTAGATGCATTCGAATGTATACTTTGTGGCTTAAATTTTTTCATGCATATACTTTTTTTAAAATTTGTGTATACTATGTATTCGTGTGTATACTTTTTGAGGCTTACGTGTTTTTGAATACTTGTACTTCCCTTATTGACATGTACATGTTTGACTTATTCACGTGTATAATTATTAATTGGTTAGCCCTATCATTGATCTATGTCATCCTCAATGCATGATCCTTGAGATGGAGTAAGAACACCCTCAAGGTCAAAAGGAGTTTCACATACATTCTTCATAGGCTCATTTTGGTAGTGAAACCAAAAACCTCTTGCATCATTGAAACGATTTTTTTTTCCTTTATAGCAGGTCTGAAGCCATTATATTTCTCCATCAGCTCTTCATGTATCCACTCCCCATTAATGGTTGTCTCATGACCTTCATGAAACCAAGAACTTATCTCATTTGTGATAGAAGAAATGTATGAAGATTTATCTTCCTCCTTATGAACCATTTATTATCATGAGAGATGGGTTCTTGTGAACCACTACTGATGAATCATGGGTCAATGAGTTTGACTTGTAAAACTACACGATTGAATCCTGATAGCAATATCACAATATTTATATATCTAAATGTGTTATTTCCTTCAGTTAAAATTTGTGCTTATACTTATGTGATTGATGCATGTTTGTGTATGGGATCATAGTAATTTCTATTTGATGATGCTATTGTGTCTTTAAGGTTTATTAATTAAAGGGTGCATGAAACAAGTTTTAAATCCTTAAAAATCTTTGAATTTCTTAGGTTTTTCTATTTGTCGATTTTGGGCTTCGAGCCCGAGTCCAAGTCAAAAATTAGATTGTCAAGTTCGAGGCGAGTCCTAGTCTTGTAACACTGGTGTGAACACATCGATGAATAATTTATATGCCGATGAAGAGAGAACCCATCCTTGTTTCCAAACAAACCATGGTATAGATATGGTTGGTTGAGATAAAACATCACTCTTCTGGATAGTTCGAACCATAATCTTTCATGGCTACAAACACACCTTCATTATGTGTGTTCTTGATCCTACTGAAGAAATGGTGGAACATGTTGTAGATCAAATATTGCAACCCTAAGTCCACAAGAAGGTTACTTGTCCCAATTTTCACAAATTTTTTTAAGATGTTCATCCTTCTTGAGTAATGTGAACTATTGATTCCATCTAAATCTTTGAAACTGCCTGTAATCATGTGCAATACTGTAGAAGCTAGAGCTATATCTAATACTAGAAATGACTGCTCAATGGAATCCTGATAGCAATATCACAATTTGACACATTGTAGAAAATACCTCCTACTTATCAATTGATGAGCTAAAGGGGCTCTATAATGAATGTTTCATAAGGCACAACACATGTTGAAGGTTTTGCAAATGGGGTTGCAAACTAAGTGGGCTTAACCTCGGGGAAAAAACTTTGTGGTTAAGCGCTTGAGCTGGAGTATACTGGAATGGGTGACCTCCCGGGAAGGCCTAGTGCCTCACCTCTATGAGCATCACCTAGATGCAATGAGTGCTAAGTGGTCCATTCAATATCATTTCAAATTTGTTGCTTTAAGCAACTTACAAATTTGCAACTTTAGACTCCTCCAACCTAAGGGATCGATCTGGTGGAGCATAGCTTAGAGTGATTCCACGTGTTTCAGTGTAAAAAAGGACCATGCCTAGCATAAACATATCTATTCGGACGCATTGGAATAGTCCGCTTGGTCACACAAGTTACAGAATGGAAGTTGCGCCACTTTGCAACTTTGCACTGCTTGCATTTGATGCTTTTTCCATCAAGTGAAAATCCACCACCACGGGAAAACCACTCTGAGATAGCCAAAACGAAGAGAGGTTTTTGTAGATGGGCTCAACACGATCCTATAGGATTAGACAAGAAGTTTCTAAGTATCACAGTATCTAAGTAATAGCATGTTGAAATTTGCAGCCATTTTGCACTTTGGACCCTTAAGGGATCGATCCAGTGGAACATAGCTCAAAGCGATTCCACGTGCTTCGGTGTGAAAAAGGACCATGCCTAGCATAAAAATACCTATTCAGACGCATTGAAATAGTCCGCTTGGTTACACGAGTTGCAAAGCAAAAGTTGGACCACTTTGCAACTTTGCACTACTTGAATTTGACACTTTTTCCATCAAGTGAAAATCCGCTGCCACGAGAAAACCACTCCAAGATAGCCAAAATCGAGAGAGGTTTTTCTAGAGGGGCCCAATGCCTTTCTGTAGGATCAGATGAGAAGTTATAAGTGTCACGGTATCCAAGTAATAGCATGTTGAAGTTTGCAGCCATTTTGCACTTTGGACCCTTAAGGGATCGATCCGGTGGAACATAGCTCAGAACGATTCCACGTGTTTTGGTGTGAAAGATGACCATGCCTAGCGTAAACATACCTATTCAAAAATGTTGGAATAGTCCACTTGGTCACACGAGTTGCAGAGCGAAAGTTGCACCACTTTGCAACTTTGCACTGCTTGAATTTGACACTTTTTCCATCAAGTGAAAACCTGCCGCCACGAGAAAACCACTCCAAGATAGCCAAAATCGAGAGAGGTTTTTCTAGAGGGTACCAACATATTTTTTTAGGATCAGACGAGAAGTTTCTAAGTGTCACGGTATCCAATTAATAGCATGCTGAAGTTTGCAGCCATTTTGCACTTTGGACCCTTAAGGGATCGATCTGGTGGAACATAGCTTGGAGCGATTCCATGTGTTTCAGTGCAAAAGAGGACCATGCCTAACGTAAAAATACCTATATGGATGTGTTGGAATATTCCACTTAGTCACATGAGTTGCAGAGCGAAAGTTGCACCACTTTGCAACTTTGCATTGCTTGCATTTGACACTTTTTCCATCAAGTGAAAATCCGCCGCCACGAGAAAACCACTCCAAGATAGCCAAAACTGAGAGAGGTTTTTCTAGAGGGGCCCAACACTTTTCTATAGGATTAGACGAGAATTTTTTAAGTGTCACGGTATCCAAGTAATAGCATGTTGAAGTTTGCAGCCATTTTGCACTTTGGACCCTTAAGGGATCGTTCTGATGGAACATAGCTCGAAGCGATTCCACGTGTTTTTGTGTGAAAGAGGGCCATTCCTAGTGTAAAGATACTTATTAGGATGCATTGGAACAGTCTTCTTGGTCACACGAGTTGCAGAGCGAAAGTTGCACCACTTTGCAACTTTGCACTGCTTGAATTTGACACTTTTTTCATCAAGTGAAAATCTGTCGCCACGAGAAAACCACTCCAAGATAGCCAAAACCGAGAGAGGTTTTTCTAGAGGGGCCCAATGTATTTTTGTAGGATTAGATGAGAAGTTTCTAAGTGTCATGGTATCCAAGTAATAGCATGCTGAAATTTGCAGCCATTTTGCACTTTGGACCCTTAAGAGATTGATCCAGTGGAACATACCTCAGAGCGATTCCACGTGTTTCGATGCGAAAAATGACCATTCCTAGCATAAAAATACCTATTAGGATGCGTTGGAATAGTCTGCTTGGTCACACAAGTTGTAGAGCGAAAGTTGCACCACTTTGCAACTTTGCACAACTTGAATTTGACACTTTTTCCATCAAGTGAAAATCCTCTGCCACGAGAAAACCACTCCAAGATAGCCAAAACCGAGAGAGGTTTTTCTAGAGGGGCCCAACACCTTTATGTAGGATCAGATGAGAAGTTCCTAAGTGTCATGGTATCCAATTAATAGCATGCTGAAGTTTGCAGCCATTTTGCACTTTGGACCCTTAAGGGATTGATCTGGTGGAACATAGATCAAAGCGATTATACATGTTTCGGTGCAAAAGAGGACCATTCCTAGCATAAAAATACCTATTCAAACATGTTGGAACAGTCTGCTTGGTCACACGAGTTGCAGAAAAAAAGTTACAAATTGTTTACATGACCTTTATATGACCATTTTCACATTGTTTACATTTCAAAATTCAAAGTTTGCAAATTTTCCTACTCAAGGCATTTACAGAACAAGGTGCTACTACACCAAATATGAACTCCAACCTTACAATATTTGAGTATATCTCATTATATAATTAAATCTTATTACAATGCCTCTGACACTTCGTTCTCTCAAATCTTTTACAATGTCACTCATACATTCAAGATTCTCTTTAAATGTCTACATCATAGGTGCTCATTATGAGGTTAACTTCAAATGAGTAACTTGAAATTCCCTCGCTAAGCTTCACACGCTCTCTTATAATGGCTTGAAATCAAAATTGAGATTTTTCAAAATCATCAAAATAAGTATGTTGCATTGCTTTTTTGGCTGAGATTCTCTTTGATGGCTCTTATATCAGCATTTTCTGCAATGAAAGATCAATCAATTTTTAGTATTTTACTTACAAATACGCAAAGTAAAAGATAAAATGAAAGAGCATCCAAAATGGAAATGAAATAAAAATAGATGGAAGGCACTTACAGATGTTGCATTGTTTTTTTGGCTGACATTCTCTTGGATGGCTCATATATCTGCATTTTTTGCAAGGGGACACCAATCACTGTAAAAGAAGATGATAGCATTGGCATCAAACAAACTAATGTGCATACAAGTATAAATTAATAAGAACCAATGTGCATATACTTAAAAATTAATCCAATGAACCATCCGGGTCTGCTCTACTCTTTATTGTGTCAAGTATTGCCTCATGGTCAGACTCACGGACCTTCCATAACATCTTGTTCAAAGGTCTACCCCCATATTTGGTCAAATGAACATTGGATGCCACAACAAAGTTCGAGTAATGAAATGTGGGAAATAATGTTTCTGTTTGTTGTCCCAGCTTGGAGGAGTGTTGGGTCTGGTCCATTACGCCTTTTTAATCTTCTTAGATGCCTCTTGAAGGAAAGTTGACATCTTCAATGGTTTTGGGTCCTCTAACTCTACATCAAAAATGAGTATCATAGTTTGAAGTGTGTGCATGGTTTGGGAGATACATGTGACAGTTTGTAGATGCTTGGCTACTATTAATGTGGACAGTGAACAAAGGAACTAAGTTTGTGTGTAAGGGAAGACTTCTGAAAGATTTCATTTTTGTTGTACTAACTCAAACAAAGATTTATTAAGCAAATAATGGTTTGGTTGTGCCTTAAGAATTATAGTTTGTGTTTGTAAACAATGGTGCCATTATGGAAGATTTAAGACAACTTGTGAATGAAATAATCATTGGTTGATGTTTTGAGGAACCTAGTTGATTGTAATCAATTATTTTCAATATTTTCAAGGTGTTTTGAAGGTCCTTAAGGAATTGGGAACTCTTAATGCTAATTTGAGTATACGAATCAAATGTTTTGTGAAGGGAAATATAGTTGAATAAGTGTGTCAAGAAAGGTGTTGATTTCTTCCTTTGTACTGCATCAGTTTGTGCAGAGGTATTGGAAGGTGTTTGGACCCTTTGGAGGAATAGGAGAGGCTTGGATTTGTCTTAAAGGATGAATTTTCATGAATGGTTCTGAGTTTCTAATCAGCTTTATGCAATGTTACGATCAATTTTATGATGGTTAATCTATTTTTTTTAGTCTGAAAAAGAGTGGAAACCAAGTTCTAATGTTTTGATGAAAAGATGATAGAGTTTGTTTGTTGATCTTCTTCAATTTAAGTTAGGGTCATAAGTACCCTTGATGATTTGTGGAACCTGGTAGATGCTCTGCATAAAGATTAAAATGGTAATTGGCAAGTGTATATAATGGTAATTTAAAATGTGCATTGACAACCTAAGGTTATAATGACAAACAAAAATGAAAGCAAGCCATAATAGAATGAAAGAAAATGTGTAAAGACTTCACATACCTTAAAAAATAGACTTTCAAATGGAGGAGTTCAACCCAATTATGTAGCCTTAGCTTCTTCTTTCTTCAAACTCCACAACAATTTGACTTGTTCAAAAGCATGTTTCCTTGCAGACTTCAATTGTATATCAGTTTTCAATGGGATTCAAACTTCAATTGATATTATATGTCTTTCAACGTGGAAACTCTGCTATTTCATGCAAAGGTGGTAAATAGATCATGGAAAAGGTGATGGAATGTGAAAAACAAGCTTGCACACTTCACAACATCATCAAAAAATTGATTTTTGTCAGAGCACGTGTAGAACTAGGGGAATATGCAGAATGTGGGCATTGAAATCACAAGTATATAGATTTTTTTACCATTTTAGTGGAGTAAACAACACGATCGCGTTATGGGAAATTTGGTTCTCTTAGTGTATTTCTGAGAGTGGGAGAAAGAGAGAGTGGGAAGAGGGGAGAGTGGGAGAAAGAGAGAGTGGGAGGGAGAGAAGAGGAGAAATACCCCCACTCTCTCTTTCTCCCACTCTTAGAAATACCATCTTAATCCCTCAACCCTCAACCCTAATCCCTCAACACCTATACCCTCTTAATCCCTCAACCCTCAACCCTCAAACCCTAATCCCTCAACCCCTATCCCCTCTTAATCCCTCAACTCTCAACCCTTAAACCCTAATCCCTCAACCCCTATACCCTCTTAATCCCTCAACCCTCAACCCTTAAACCCTAATCCCTCAACTCCTATACCCTCTTAATCCCTCAACACTCAACCCTCAACCCTTAACCCTTCAACCCTAATCCCTCTATCCCTATACCCTAATAATTCTTGAACCCTAAACACTCAACCCTTAAACCCTAATCCCTCAACCCCTATACCCTCTTAATCCCTCAACCCTCAACCCTTAAATCATAATCCCTCAACCCCTATACCCTCTTAATCCCTCAACCCTCAACCCTTAAACCCTAATCCCTCAACCCATATACCCTCTTAATCCCTCAACCCTCAACCCCAAACCCTTCAACCTTAATCTCTCTACCCCTATACCCTCTTAATCCTTGAACCCTCAACCCTCAACCCTTAAACCCTAATCCCTCAACCCTCAACCCTCAACCCTCAACCCTCAACCCTCAACCCTTAAACCCTAATCCATAAAACCCTATACCTTCTTAATCCCTCAACCCTCAACGCTCAACATTTAAACCCTAATCCCTCTTAAACCCACTCAACCCTTAAACGCTAATCCCTCACCCCTATACCCTCTTAATCCCTCAACCCTCAACCCTCAACCCTCAACCCTTAAACCCTAATCCCTCAATCCCTATACCCTCTTAATCCCTCAACCCTCAACCCTTAAACCCTAATCCTCAACCCTTATACCCTCTTAATCCCTCAACCCTCAACCCTCAACCCTTAAATCCTAACCCCTCAACCCCTATACCCTCTTAATCCTTGAACCCTCAACCCTCAGCTTCAGCCTTAAATCCCTCTGCCCCTATACCTCTTAATCCTTCAACCCTCAACCCCTCAGCCCTTAAAGCCTAATCCACTCAACCCTATATCCTCTTAGAGCCACCTCAGCCCTCAACCCTTAAACCCTAATCCTTGCCAGCCCTATACCCTCTTAATCCCTCAAACCTCAACCCCTCAACCCTTCAACCTTAATCCCTCTACCCTATACCCTCTTAATCCTTCAACCCTCAACCTTCCTCGACCTTGACCCCTAATCCCTCAACCCTAATACCCTCTCTTAATCCCTCAACCTCAAGCCTTAAGCCTAATCCCTCAACCCCTATGCCCTCTTAATCCCTTAGCCCTCAACCCTCAACCCTTCAACCTTAATCCCTCTACCCCTACACCCTCTTAATCCTTGAACCCTCAACCCTCAACCCTCAACCCTTAAACCATAATCCATCAACCCTTAACCCTCAACCCTTAAACCTTAATCCCTCAACCCTCAATGCTCAACCCTTAAACCCTAATCCCTCAACCCCTATACCCTCTTAATCCCTCAACCATAACCCCTTAAACCCCAATCACTCTACCCATATATCCCCATAATCCTTGAACCATCAACCCTCAACCCTTAAACCCTAATCCCTCAACCCCTATACCCTCTTAATCCCTCAACCCTCAACCCTCAAACCTCAACCCTCAACCCTTAAACCCTAATCCCTCAACCCCTATACCCTCTTAATCCCTCAATCCTCAACCCTTAAACCCTAATCCCTCAATCCCTATACCCTCTTAATCCCTAAAACCTCAACCCTCAACCCTTCACCCTTAATCCCTCTACCCCTATACACTCTTAATCCTTGAACCCTCAACCCTTAAACCCTAATCCCTCAACCCATATAACCTCTTAATCCCTCAACCCTAAACACTCAACCCTTCAACCTTAATCCCTCTACCCCTATACCCTCTTAATCCTTGAACCCTCAACCCTCAACCCTTAAACCCTAATACCTCAACCCCTATACCCTCTTAATCCCTCAACCCTCAACCCT